>JAUAMA010000002.1:2500-602500 GCA_030819835.1 Acmispon strigosus
CTAAACCCTAAACCCTAAACCCTAAACCCTAAACCCTAAACCCTAAACCCTAAACCCTAAACCCTAAACCCTAAACCCTAAACCCTAAACCCTAAACCCTAAACCCTAAACCCTAAACCCTAAACCCTAAACCCTAAACCCTAAACCCTAAACCCTAAACCCTAAACCCTAAACCCTAAACCCTAAACCCTAAACCCTAAACCCTAAACCCTAAACCCTAAACCCTAAACCCTAAACCCTAAACCCTAAACCCTAAACCCTAAACCCTAAACCCTAAACCCTAAACCCTAAACCCTAAACCCTAAACCCTAAACCCTAAACCCTAAACCCTAAACCCTAAACCCTAAACCCTAAACCCTAAACCCTAAACCCTAAACCCTAAACCCTAAACCCTAAACCCTAAACCCTAAACCCTAAACCCTAAACCCTAAACCCTAAACCCTAAACCCTAAACCCTAAACCCTAAACCCTAAACCCTAAACCCTAAACCCTAAACCCTAAACCCTAAACCCTAAACCCTAAACCCTAAACCCTAAACCCTAAACCCTAAACCCTAAACCCTAAACCCTAAACCCTAAACCCTAAACCCTAAACCCTAAACCCTAAACCCTAAACCCTAAACCCTAAACCCTAAACCCTAAACCCTAAACCCTAAACCCTAAACCCTAAACCCTAAACCCTAAACCCTAAACCCTAAACCCTAAACCCTAAACCCTAAACCCTAAACCCTAAACCCTAAACCCTAAACCCTAAACCCTAAACCCTAAACCCTAAACCCTAAACCCTAAACCCTAAACCCTAAACCCTAAACCCTAAACCCTAAACCCTAAACCCTAAACCCTAAACCCTAAACCCTAAACCCTAAACCCTAAACCCTAAACCCTAAACCCTAAACCCTAAACCCTAAACCCTAAACCCTAAACCCTAAACCCTAAACCCTAAACCCTAAACCCTAAACCCTAAACCCTAAACCCTAAACCCTAAACCCTAAACCCTAAACCCTAAACCCTAAACCCTAAACCCTAAACCCTAAACCCTAAACCCTAAACCCTAAACCCTAAACCCTAAACCCTAAACCCTAAACCCTAAACCCTAAACCCTAAACCCTAAACCCTAAACCCTAAACCCTAAACCCTAAACCCTAAACCCTAAACCCTAAACCCTAAACCCTAAACCCTAAACCCTAAACCCTAAACCCTAAACCCTAAACCCTAAACCCTAAACCCTAAACCCTAAACCCTAAACCCTAAACCCTAAACCCTAAACCCTAAACCCTAAACCCTAAACCCTAAACCCTAAACCCTAAACCCTAAACCCTAAACCCTAAACCCTAAACCCTAAACCCTAAACCCTAAACCCTAAACCCTAAACCCTAAACCCTAAACCCTAAACCCTAAACCCTAAACCCTAAACCCTAAACCCTAAACCCTAAACCCTAAACCCTAAACCCTAAACCCTAAACCCTAAACCCTAAACCCTAAACCCTAAACCCTAAACCCTAAACCCTAAACCCTAAACCCTAAACCCTAAACCCTAAACCCTAAACCCTAAACCCTAAACCCTAAACCCTAAACCCTAAACCCTAAACCCTAAACCCTAAACCCTAAACCCTAAACCCTAAACCCTAAACCCTAAACCCTAAACCCTAAACCCTAAACCCTAAACCCTAAACCCTAAACCCTAAACCCTAAACCCTAAACCCTAAACCCTAAACCCTAAACCCTAAACCCTAAACCCTAAACCCTAAACCCTAAACCCTAAACCCTAAACCCTAAACCCTAAACCCTAAACCCTAAACCCTAAACCCTAAACCCTAAACCCTAAACCCTAAACCCTAAACCCTAAACCCTAAACCCTAAACCCTAAACCCTAAACCCTAAACCCTAAACCCTAAACCCTAAACCCTAAACCCTAAACCCTAAACCCTAAACCCTAAACCCTAAACCCTAAACCCTAAACCCTAAACCCTAAACCCTAAACCCTAAACCCTAAACCCTAAACCCTAAACCCTAAACCCTAAACCCTAAACCCTAAACCCTAAACCCTAAACCCTAAACCCTAAACCCTAAACCCTAAACCCTAAACCCTAAACCCTAAACCCTAAACCCTAAACCCTAAACCCTAAACCCTAAACCCTAAACCCTAAACCCTAAACCCTAAACCCTAAACCCTAAACCCTAAACCCTAAACCCTAAACCCTAAACCCTAAACCCTAAACCCTAAACCCTAAACCCTAAACCCTAAACCCTAAACCCTAAACCCTAAACCCTAAACCCTAAACCCTAAACCCTAAACCCTAAACCCTAAACCCTAAACCCTAAACCCTAAACCCTAAACCCTAAACCCTAAACCCTAAACCCTAAACCCTAAACCCTAAACCCTAAACCCTAAACCCTAAACCCTAAACCCTAAACCCTAAACCCTAAACCCTAAACCCTAAACCCTAAACCCTAAACCCTAAACCCTAAACCCTAAACCCTAAACCCTAAACCCTAAACCCTAAACCCTAAACCCTAAACCCTAAACCCTAAACCCTAAACCCTAAACCCTAAACCCTAAACCCTAAACCCTAAACCCTAAACCCTAAACCCTAAACCCTAAACCCTAAACCCTAAACCCTAAACCCTAAACCCTAAACCCTAAACCCTAAACCCTAAACCCTAAACCCTAAACCCTAAACCCTAAACCCTAAACCCTAAACCCTAAACCCTAAACCCTAAACCCTAAACCCTAAACCCTAAACCCTAAACCCTAAACCCTAAACCCTAAACCCTAAACCCTAAACCCTAAACCCTAAACCCTAAACCCTAAACCCTAAACCCTAAACCCTAAACCCTAAACCCTAAACCCTAAACCCTAAACCCTAAACCCTAAACCCTAAACCCTAAACCCTAAACCCTAAACCCTAAACCCTAAACCCTAAACCCTAAACCCTAAACCCTAAACCCTAAACCCTAAACCCTAAACCCTAAACCCTAAACCCTAAACCCTAAACCCTAAACCCTAAACCCTAAACCCTAAACCCTAAACCCTAAACCCTAAACCCTAAACCCTAAACCCTAAACCCTAAACCCTAAACCCTAAACCCTAAACCCTAAACCCTAAACCCTAAACCCTAAACCCTAAACCCTAAACCCTAAACCCTAAACCCTAAACCCTAAACCCTAAACCCTAAACCCTAAACCCTAAACCCTAAACCCTAAACCCTAAACCCTAAACCCTAAACCCTAAACCCTAAACCCTAAACCCTAAACCCTAAACCCTAAACCCTAAACCCTAAACCCTAAACCCTAAACCCTAAACCCTAAACCCTAAACCCTAAACCCTAAACCCTAAACCCTAAACCCTAAACCCTAAACCCTAAACCCTAAACCCTAAACCCTAAACCCTAAACCCTAAACCCTAAACCCTAAACCCTAAACCCTAAACCCTAAACCCTAAACCCTAAACCCTAAACCCTAAACCCTAAACCCTAAACCCTAAACCCTAAACCCTAAACCCTAAACCCTAAACCCTAAACCCTAAACCCTAAACCCTAAACCCTAAACCCTAAACCCTAAACCCTAAACCCTAAACCCTAAACCCTAAACCCTAAACCCTAAACCCTAAACCCTAAACCCTAAACCCCTAAACCCCTAAAACCCTAAACCCCAAAACCCCTAAACCCCAAAACCCAAAACCCTAAACCCCTAAACCCCTAAAATCCTAAAACCCTAAACCCTAAACCCTAAACCCTAAACCCTACACCCTAAACCCTAAACCCTAAACCGTGAACCCTGAACCCTAAACCGTGAACCCTGAACCCTGAACCCTAAACCCTGAACCCTGAACCCTGAACCCTGCACCCTGAACCCTGAACCCTGAACCCTGAACCGTGAACCCTGAACTCCGAACCCTGAACTCTGAACTCCGAACCCTGAACCCTAAAACTCTAAAACCCTGAACCGTGAACCCTGAACCCTAAAACCCTAAAACCCTGAACCCCTAAAATCCTGAACCCCAAAAACCCTGAACCCCTAAAACCCTGAACCCTGAACCCTGAACCCTGAACCTGAACCTGAACCCTGAACCCAGAACCCTGAACCCTGAACCCCGAACCCTAAACCCTGAACCCGGAACCCTGAACATTGAACCCCGAACCCTGAACCCCGAACCCTGAACCCGAACCCCGAACCCAGAACCCTGGAACCCCGATCCCCGAACCCCGAAACCCTGGAACCCCGAACCCTGAACCCCGATCCCCGAACCCTCAACCCTCTACCCTCAACCCTAAACACCCTTAAATTTTAGGGTGTTTATGCCGATTTTAGGGTTTTTATGTTGATTTTAGTGTTTTCCGTTCAACTTTAGGGCTTTTGGCTAATTTTAGGGTTTTCAACTAATTTTAGTGTTTTTTAGCCGACTTTATCGTTTTTGGCTGATTTCAATGTTTTTTCCGTCAAATATAGGGTATTAAACCCTAAACCTTGAAGCTGGCCTAAAACCCTATAATAAGTCAAAAACCCTAAAATCAGTCTAAAAGCCTAGAGTCTACAAAAAAACCATAAAATTGACACAGAGCCCTTAAATCGTACAAATACCCTATACTATAGTCAGCGGAAGTACACTGAAATCGACCGAAAACCCTGAAATATGCCAAAAGCCCTAAAGTTGATCAGAAAGCCCTAAAGCCAGCCTTAAACCCTATAATAAGCCGAGACCCTAAAATCAGTCTAAAAGCCTAGAGTTTACAGGAAAACCATAAAATTGACCCAGAGCCCTTAAATCATCCAAATACCCTATATTATAGTCATTGGAAAAACCCTGAAATCGGCCGAAAACCCTGAAATTGGCCAAAAGCCCTAAAGTTGATCAGAAAGCCCTAAACCCGGCCTTAAACCCTATAATAAGCCGAAATGCCTAAAATTAGTCTAAAAGCCTAGAGTCTACAGGAAATCCATAAAATTGACTCAGAGCCCTTAAATCGTCCAAATAACCTATACTATATAGTTGGCGGAAACACTCTGAAATCGGCCGAAAACCTTTAAATTGACCAAAAGCCCTAAAGTCGGCCTAAAACCCAATAATAAGCTAAAAACCCTAAAATCAGTCTAAAAGCCTCGAGTCTACAAAAAAACCATAAAATTGACCCGGAGTCCTTAAATCGTCTAAATACCCTATACTAGTCAGCGGAAAAACCCTAAAATTGACCGAAAACCCTGAAATCGGCCAAAAGCACTAAAGTTGATCAAAAAGCCCTAAAGCCGGCCTAAAACCCTATAATAAGTCAAAAACCCTAAAATCAGGCTAAAAGCCTAGAGTCTACAAAAAATTCATAAAATTGACCTAGAGCCCTTAAATCGTCCCAATACCCTATACTATAGTCAGCGTTAAAACCCTGAAATCGATCGAAACCCCTGAAATCGATCGAAACCCCTGAAATCGGCCGAAAACCCTTAAATCGACCGAAAACCCTGAAATCGACCGAAAACCCTGAAATCGGCCAAAAGCACTAAAGTTGATCAGAAAGCCCTAAAGACGGCCTAAAACCCTATAATAAGCCGAAAACCCTAAAATCAGTCTAAAAGACTCGAGTCTATAGAAAAACCATAAAATTGACCAAGAGCCCTTAAATCGTCTGAATACCCTATACTATAGTCAGCGAAAAAACACAAATATCGGCTGAAAACCCTGAAATCGGTCAAAAGCCCTTAAGTTGATCAGAAAGACCTAAAGTCGGCCTAAAACCCTATAATAAGCCAAAAACCCTATAATCATTCTAAAAGCCTAGAGTCTACAGAAAAATCATAAAATTGACCCAAAGCCCTTAAATCGTTCAAATACCTACTATAGTCATCGGAAAAACACTGAAATCGGCCGAAAACCCTGAAATCAGCCAAAAGCCCTAAAGTTGATCAGAAAGCCCTAAAGCCGGCCTAAAATCCAATAATAAGCCGAAAACCCTAAAATCAGTCTAAAAGCCTAGAGTCTACAGAAAAACCATAAAATTGATCCGGGGCCCTTAAATCGTTCTAATACCTTATACTATAGTTAGCGGAATCGGTCGAAAACCCTGAAATCGGCCGAAAACCCTGAAATCGGCCAAAAGCACTAAAGTTGATCAGAAAGCCCTAAAGCCGGCCTAAAACCCTATAATAAGCCGAAAACACTAGAATCAGTCTCAAAGCCTAGACTCTATAGAAAAACCATAAAACTAACCCAGAGCCCTTAAATAGTCCAAATACCCTATACTATATAGTCAGCGGAAAAACCTTGAAATCGGCCGAAAGCCCTGAAATCGGCCAAAAGCCCTAAAGTTGATCAGAAAGCCCTTAAGCCGGCCTAAAACCCTATAATAAGCTGAAAACCCTAAAATCAGTCTAAAATCCTAGAGTCTACAAAAAAATCATAAAATTGACCGAGAGCCCTTATATCGTCCAAATACCCTATACTATAGTCAGCGGAAAAACCCTGAAATCGTCTAAAAGCCCTAAAGTTGATCAGAAAGCTCTAAAGCCGACCTAAAACCCTATAATAAACTGAAAACCCTAAAATCAGTCTAAAAGACTGCTAATACTACCAACTGTTGTTGTTGGCTACCAGTAGAATATTATTTCATGACCAAATTAAAAACAAAACCTGAGTTTTTTTTAGGTAATCATGAAAAGATATATTTGAGTGATAACTAAATTTTTCATAATCAGGAGCTAGTTTAGGTAATAGAAATGACAGCACAAGGGGATTTTTTCGAAATGACAGGAAGAAAAGAAAGGATTTTGCAAGACAAAGAAGAGATTTTGCAAGTCAAAGAAGAAAATGGCTAACATGGACAAAAGTGCAGAGTCTAGGCTTATTTATTTTAACTCTGGTTGTAAGGTTGAAAACGCCATTAAAATTTTCTTCATTAAAGTCCATAATTAGATTGAAATCTCAACAACAATGTCCAAAATAATATATTTTCAGAAAAAACTTGAAAGTAGAGAGAAATGAAATAAATTACAGGGTTTGGGGAGATTGGATTCAGAGTCATGACAGACCTTCCTCTAAGTAGTAAGTGGTTCCTTCTCAGCCACAATTGCATTTCATCTAAAACATCTGACACAGGCAAAAATAGGTGGACATTAATGAAACTCATGAGATCTACAAATGTCAGAGAAAGATATTGTAGAAGAAAGTGAGAAACTCATTTCAAATAGAAGAGACAGGTATGCAAACCTACGTAAGAGAAGAATCGATCTTGAAACCAGAACCACAATCGTTTCAGAGCAAATGCAGTGCATATAGTGCTCCTAGTTGAGAGAGTGGGGATGAATAGAGAAATAAAGATTGGGACAAAATATTTAGGGTTTGTGCAGGAGATAAATTTGAATTTAAAAGTGGGATTTGGAGAGTTGAGGAAAGGTTCGAAGGATGAGGTAAATTCAGTTGTGCAATTGATGCGGATGAGAGAGTTGAGCATAGGTTCAAAGGTGGAGGAGGAAAAACATTTTGATTAATCTGGTTGAAACCGCGTACAAACCGCCAAGGCAGATTGATGAGGATGAGCAAGAAAACCTGCTTGATTGATGAGGATGAGATAATAACCTGCTTTTACGTGATTTTATTGATTGATTTACACGATTTTAGGGAAAAGGCAGTGGAGAAAAAAGATTGCGTGATATACACAGACTATTTTGACAGAGAGAGAGAGAGAGAGAGAGAGAGAGAGAGAGAGAGAGATTGTAAATGTGCTGAAGTGATGACGTATCAAGAGTTATTTTCAAGAGTGGCTGAAAATAACTCAACTTTAGTAGGTACAGTATGGATTTTTAACTCTAGATATGGAACGGGTACTATATTACCTTACTTGAAACCTTTTATTGTCATCCTACATCTTCCCTAATCCATTGCACAGGTATAAATCCATGATTTTGGGTTTGGAGAAATAGGGAAGAACATGTGATTATGTAAGGTACTACTAGAGACATTGAAACCCTAATCTCTTGAGCATGTATGTCGGTCGTCAGTTATTCATAGTGCTTCAAGTTGTAACATATGCACAGACTAAGCTTGAGATATTTGACTCTTTCAAATGGGGTGCAAGACTAACCCACTCTTGCCCCAACCTTGTCAAACAAAATCATGACACAGTTGCCTACAGGGAAGTTATCTACCGTCTTTTTGTTCTCTACAGTTTATATTTGATAATGCCTCAACTATATACAAAAGAGGTTCGTAATCTGTTTCGAAGTGGCTTGCTCCCTGCTTAAGGAGCTTTCCAGCTTCTAGTTCATTAAAAAAATTATAATCTAATCTAGATTTTTATATTCTCTAAAATCCATATCATCCTTCGAGTATTAAGAAACTTTTATATGAAAATTTTGAAACTCAATTCACCCGTGAGTTTAAGTCAATTATTAAAACTTTCACTTTTTCTTTGTCTTGGTTCAACAAACGCAACCAAATTGGAACACAATATACTTGAAGATTCCAGATTTTACTTTTCTTTTCTCTCTTCCCTACATTATTCTCACAATCCATGGGTGGTATGGAAGAATTATTATTCAAAAACTTTTGCCAGTAGTAATTTAGCTACCAGATACAGACAAAGGCATTTGAAATGAACAAGATTCAAATCAAGATCCAAAGTTCAGAAGCTAGCAGACATGTAACCGAAAACATAGCATCTTTCAAAGTGGTTTCTTCTGTATATTTTCAGAGAAGAAAGGCCACAGCAATCATTATTAGCAGTTCCAAATATAACAGTAATGAAGTTACAAAGACTACTTCTGTTCATCACTCAAAATTAATCATGAGAATATATATTGAAGAATAGGAACATAACATATGGTACCAAAATTTCCCAGACCCAACAAATATACGAGGCAAGGAATCAGATATATGAGGATACCCAGTACTGTGTGCTTTCGGCTGCATTTCAAGAACTCAAAACTGTGGACTGTCATTGTGCACCCCAGAACTAGTTTGGATACCCGTTGGCACCAGCGCAAACGAACGATGACACTCACTTCGAGAAAAAGTGAACGGAACTTTTCTTATGGATTGAAATGAAAGTCTGTTGACGCCGTACTCAACTGGTATCCAAACACACTTGGACTTGCAAATGTGACACCTTAAACACATACAAGAAACAAAGAACAGATGAAATACAAAATGGCTTATTGCTGCTAAGACTTCCTATATGAACCTATCTTGTGGAGCAGATTTATTATGTAGTTAAGGGAAGATTTCATGAAGGGGAAAAGCCGCAAAATTCTGTGTTTTTTTGTTCACTCACTCTCCACTGAGAACTTCAAAAGCCAAAATCTGTACATGTCAAATAGGCCTGAACAATGAATGCCTCCATCTATCAGGTTTCATCCTCCGGTTACTTTCGCTGTTTCTCGGCTTCAACATTCGCTCTACTTCCATTCCAGAGTGAAGACAAGATTGCAGCCTCTTCAAATGGTCACGACATTGCTTGTGGTCGAAGCAATCGGCATCACGAATGTTATTGCCTTCTGAATGTGTGTATCTTTCAAAGGGTGATTGCCACTTAGCTTGTAAATATGCTAAGGACCTCCATGGAGGAAGAGGCATAGAATTCTGTTTCAAAGAAGATCTAGTAGCTTCCTCCATTATTCCCAAAAATTGCTTCAGCCTGGTCAAAGAACCCACATAAACAATAGGAAGCGAACTCAGTATCCGATCATATGAATCGACAGCTCTAGCTATTTCAAAGTGACTTCGAAAATCGATATCAATAATCAATCGCTCTGAGTTTCCAGAGTTATTGTTGACCAACACATCAATATATTCATGATCACCTGCGGACAAATTTAAACAAGCTAACATTAGCAAACAACAAGCAAAAACGTGTGCATATCAAGCCAATGAAAACGTGGAATAATGGAACATTCAAGACTATATCCAAAAGTTCTCCATTTCAATCTCTTTCAAGAGCTGTCACATTACATAACATAGTCAAAAGAAATTGATGCAGACAACACAGGTTTTTTGTTTCACTTAATGATTGATGTGTGGTCCATGAAGTAAAAGTAGAGTCATGACTTTGGAAAACTCGGAAACATATAATATGGCATACCTCCAGGGACCTTGCCACTAGCCTGCCATTTAGAAGCACAAACACCAGCATCATAACCAGAAAGCCTCATCAACTTCACCAGATAAAACCTAATACAGCTAGCATAACATGGACCGGAATTCATAAATTGAAGGTTGATCTCATTCATTGATCGTATGAGAGAATGAACAACTGAGAGCAAGTCACTCTCATGTTGAGCCACCGAAAGCTTACAAAACTGTATCATGAGACATCAAAGATAGTCAGGGATTTTGATTAAATATCATTTACCAAAAGTAAATAATATGTAAGAAATCATTCACTTTTCAGC
This sequence comes from Acmispon strigosus, assembly GCA_030819835.1. Taxonomy (NCBI): domain Eukaryota; kingdom Viridiplantae; phylum Streptophyta; class Magnoliopsida; order Fabales; family Fabaceae; genus Acmispon; species Acmispon strigosus. Next base: position 12,874 of record JAUAMA010000002.1, read on the forward strand.
AAAATATAGAAAGGCAATTCGTCTTTGGTGCCTATTCTGTTGTTTACTTCTTCAGATAAAAAACCCTATGTCTCAAGTAAAAGAAAACAATTGACAAATGAGTAGAAACTGTTTCCGACCGTACTGTGAGTAAACAGGAGATTACATGCTGCAGTTTCTCAATAACCCATAACTCAAATGAAAACAAGCAAAGGGAATTGAAATACACATGTCAAGACTCGCAAAATGAAACATTACATACAATACAATTCTTCTTTAGTGTCTATTTTGCTCTCTTCTTCTGAGAAAACCCAATGTCTCGAGTAGAAAACAATTGACCAAGGAGTAGAAACTGCTTCCGATCATTATCTAGAAAACAAGAGATTACATGTAGCAGTTTCTCAATCGAACCCGGAACTCAAATGAAAATAAAGGGAATTGACATGCAACCATCAAAATGTCATGCAAACTAAGACAATAGGGAAATGAACATGCTCATGGTCCTGTAGACTCCATACAATCCACACCCAACTTAAGGTGAAAATGAAACAATCTATGAAAAGGAAAATAACCCAATGGGATTAGCCTAGTGGTTAAGGAGGTGTACTCCATCCAATGAATATTTGGTTCAAACCTTGGGATAGCACCAAAAGGGTTTAATACAACCCCAAACATGCCAATGGAGGAGATGTGCCCTTAAGATTGTTTGGGGAGGGACTCAGACTAGTCAAGGACTTAGGTTTGGTCAATGTAAAAGATGACCACAGGATACAATTATCATGAAAAAATTTCAACATTTGTTAATGGTGATGTGTAGAAATATTAGGATACTGAAAAAGTAGTGTACATCACAATAATAGCAACTCTAGATGCTTAAAAATATATCATTGCTGCTACGAAATGAAACCAAAAGGAAAACTTGCATTATCAGAAGAAAACATGCACGACTACATGCCTGTTTGCATAAAAGCAAACAAGAAAACACACATCCCAACACATCACCAGAGAAACAATATTTTGCCATGCTGACTCAAACGTGGACCGATCGGTGTTGAGTTCAACAAAAATCCAAACATACACTATAATAACAAGGAACATCACCAAAGCAATTTTTTCTTGTGATACTACAATTTCTGCATTTTGTACACAATTCCTTCATTCAAGGCAGAGGAGGATGGGGAAGATAAACATAGTCTGCATGCAGTTATATATGGCTTAGAAAATAGAATTTAGCACACAGGTGAAGGTTACTCTCCTAAACACAACCATTAGAATTTATAGCTTGGTTGGTTGGTTATGCGTTTATAAGCCAACCTGATAATCAATTATGGGGGAGAAGCTATAAACTATATGGGGTTATCGTGCTTTTGATTGTGTGCCCACAGAGCTTTTAGATCAATTGACGCCACAGCTACCACACACACACATACATAATTTACAGGACATCGTGTTTCCAAAATGAAGCTATAAATATGTGGTCAGGAACTGGGAAAAAAAAAAACAAAAAGTAAAGACAATTATGACAAAATTGTAAACAAGAGTATCTAAGCAGATAAGCCTACCATAACCACCTACAGCAACTTCCAAGTTAACATTTTGAAACTTCCATATCCATCAATTTGAAATTCTGAAGAGAAAAACAAATTATGAACCACAAAAACTAGTTACCATTTCTGTTTCTGCCACCCACACAAACAAAAAAATACCATATTTCTTAACAATTAATTAATTTGATTGATTATAAGGAAGGAGAGTTAAAGGGGTTGTGTATAAAATTACCTGAATCTTCTCAGCAAGGTGAGCAAAATCAGAGAGACCCGATTCGCTATCACTGCTACACCAAGACTCAGCACCGCAGCTACCATTATTCTCTAAGAAATCGCTCACCATCATCGCCAAATCGTGCTCGCTCTCGTGGCTGAACGCGCCGCCGCCAGCGCCGCCGATGCTGACCCACAAGTCGCCGCCGGGGGCAACGCAAACCCTGCAGTCCATCCCTCCACAGCAACGGCGTCGTTCCGACAACCCCAACTCACCAGCTTCTTCTTCTCTCTCCTCCACCCGCCACGAACCCAAAACGGCACCGTTTTCTGGCAACAATTAAATTCAACAACCACCGCTACAAAACGAAAGGCTCCGTCATCACAAAGAACAACGCCGGAAATGAAATTGAAATTGAAATTTCGCGCACACCCATGATTCCTCTACCTCAAATTCGATGACCCAATTGAACACACGATCGAAATTCGCTCAAACGGATCAAAATTTCGGATTTTTTTGTTCCTATTTCTCACAACTTCAAATTAAAAATGCAAAATTTAGCTTTTTTTTGTTGTTCTTTCTGTGTTTAATGTGAATTTTTTGCTTGCAAGTTTTTTTTCTTTTTGTTGTTTGGAAAATTGTTTAGAATCTGAAAAAAAAAAAAAAACAGAGAAATTGGCCTTTCGATCCAAAAGGGAAGAAGAAGGGACGAATGGCAAATGGAGAAATGATTCGTTTGCAAATGGAAAAACTCTCGATAGATTGGGGAAGGCGAGTTATTCGGAGAAAAAGAGAAGATATAAAAAGGCGTAGGTGGTGTGAAATGACAACTGTGCCCCTGTTTCGATTGCTTCATAGGTAGGGAAAAAAGTTAGTTTGCCTTTGTTTTCGGAAAAGATATTAGATTAGATAGGATTATAAGAACCAATAACTATCAAGTTGAAATTTACAAACGTTAAATTAAAATTCCATTTAAAAGATTTGCTTAATTAACCAAAAAAGAATTTGATAACAATAGTAATAAAAATTAACTAAAATGTAAAAATATAGAAAGTTTGGGTTTGGAAGTGAAAGTATTGGTGGTGTATTAAAATCAAAACACAAACCAACTCAACAATCATAAAGAGTTGAAATAATAAATCTTAAACTCGTTTGAAACAAAACAAAAATGAAACAAAATTCATTAGATGATTGGTTTGCTGATTCAAAGTTGAAAACCAATGTCATACAAATTAGTGAAACCACATTGAGATTATGTCTATATGTTTTGAAAAAAATCATCCTATATATGTCTTTGTTTTGGTTGCATCAAATAAAATAGAGTTGTTAATATGGGTTTTAACCCGCGGGCCAACCCAACCCAACTCGGCTTGTAGGCGGGTTGGGTTACTTAAATCACAGCTCATTTAGAATATGGGTTAGAACAACCTGTCTTATTTAACTCGCGGGTTAAACGGGTCAGCTCACGAGTTGGACAATTAAAAAAAATGGCTGATTTTGTTGCTTCTTGGGTTGGGTCGTGAGTTTTATGACTAAGTGTACTGTCAAAGTGAGTTTGCAACTACAAGAGAGTGGGTAGGGTTTAGCTGCCGCCGCTGGGGACTGGAACCTTAGCTGCACCATCTCTTCAACATTTTTTAATTGAATTCACCAATTTTTAGATTTTTTATTTTTCTACTGTCAAAATGAGCCAGTCCGCCAACTCGCGAGTCAGGTTGGGTTCATATTTTCTTGGCTCGTTTAGAAACGGGTTGCTCTAACCCAACCGGTATTGAACCCACCCCGTGACGAGACAGCCCCTATGGGCCGGGCTGACCCGTATTGACAGCTCTAAAATAAAATAATAAAAATATGTAAGTTTTTAAGAAAATAATAACAAGTTTGTATAAAAAAAATGTTATTAAACTAGACTTGATTGATCAATGAGTGATTATTTCATATGATATATGTTTGATTCATCTTAAATAAGATATCAAATTCTAGTCTTATGCGTGAGAAAAAATTCTTAATAATAAAGAGAGCTAGCCCTAAAAAATGGAGATGTTCTCGTTAGATAAAATGGAATTGCCTCCGGTAGAGCATAAATGTGTTAAACCCAAAATTCTAGAGTTGATTGAGTCTGTGTTTATTTTCCGGTTTTCGCTACATGAGAAATCTAAATCATGCATTTCAAAGGGGGAAAATCATCTTTTATCAAAGGAACAATTAGGATTGAATAAAATGACTTTCGCATTCAACCCTAACTGAAATACAAACAAGTCTGTGTTAGATTGTTTAGTCACTATTTCAATAAATAAGAGCTAGATATACATACACGGTCCATTATATATATATATATATATATATATATATATAATATAATAGGGAATATAGATGTTTTTATATGAGAATGAAAGAATAAATTACAACAGTTGAATCTAATCATAAATGATCAAGATTAAAACAATTTAATGGTCACATGACCATCATTTAAAAATGTAATGTGACTTTTTTACTTTATATTTTAATCTTGACATTCATGATTACATTTAACGATCATAATTTGCTCTCACATTTTTATATAAAAACATCTTTCTCATAAAATCTATATATATATATATAAATTTTAAAATTATAATATAGATATTTAACATATTAAATATCAAATTCAAAATATAAATAATTTAAATTACAATTACGAATTCAAAATATAATTAGACAACCAATATTTATTATACATAATAACAATTATAATTATAAGTATAATGAAACAATTGTTTTATTAATATAAGAATTAATATACATTGTTTTATTAATTTCACTCTTGTGCAAAGATGTGGTAGCTTAGTTCGTTTCATTTGTTGTTTGCTTTTATTCCTTTATAGAAAAAAAAATACTTATAATTATTATGCAAAGATTTGAATATGTTTTTATTACTCAGAACATTATATTATATAAATTAGTTTCTCTTTATTTTTCCATTTTTAATTTCTATAAAGTTTAGAAAAATAATGTGCTTATCTTTTCATTATTTTTGTGTTTATAAAGATTAAAGTTAGACTATTTACTACATAGTATATTGGCCACTGTTTTCAGCCGTTAATACCTAGTAAAAAAATGAAATTGATAAAATGAGATAAAATAAAAGAAATAAGAGGTTAGGATCATTCACTTTCCCCTTATAAAAAATATGAAGAGTAAGGACAAATATAGGATAATAATTAGTAATTACAAGTAATTCTCTAAGCAAGCATCTTGTACTTTAATACATTACTAGAATTTGGGTCTAACTCAATCTCAAAAGCTAGCTTAAGAATTGAGGGTTTCTCTACCCTTATAAATACTTGATTGTCATATCTATAGTCAATGTGAGACTTCAAATACATTATCCCATGTCCAAGGCTGGACATCTGGAGTGTGGAATGAACATCAACGGGTGACCTAAATATGAGAGGTCTCCACAATAAATGGATCTAGAATATAATAGACTCTGATATCATATTAGAATTTAAAAGGCTTAACTCAACCACATAAGCTAACTAAAGAGTTGAGGGTTATCCTACCCTTATAAATGCTTGATTAGTCATATTTTTAGCTAATGAGAGACTTCTAACGTTCATTTCAAGTTTATTTTGATATTAGGGCAATACTATGTGACACGGATAGTTATATAAGCAAATTATTACTCCATCAGTTCATTTTTATAAGAGTTAGATGAGAGGTGTTGGTCGTTCCTTTTTATAAGAACCACATAAGACTTTGTGCCATATTAATTATTTTTTCACATTTTTACCCCAATCAATTCTGAAAATATAGAATTGCATTAATGATGGAAATAGATTAAAAAAAATATGTTAAGGACAAGTTCGAAAATTCAACAACATTTGAGAACAAATTTAATGCAAAAATCTATACTACCTAACTTTTTTAAGAGGTGTACAAAGTTATTTTAACTGTTATAAAAAAGAACGGAGGGGGTACTATAGTTTAAACTTATGACACAATCAAACATGTAAAAATTAAGCATTACTATTACTCTATTAGCAAACATCGAAATGGGTATTGTGGTAATTACAAAATAGAGGTAAGGATAAGTTTCGTGGGGACCAAGTCACTTTAAATTAAATTAAATTAAATTAATAGAAAAGTTTGAATGGAAACTTACGGAAAGTGAACGAAAGCTGATTGAAACTTCGGGTGAGTCTGGCATACTCCCCAATTTACACGGAGACTTTAATTTACTTCACACATATCTTATTATTATCAAATTATTATCACTGTCTTCCTTCGTAAAATAAATTAAAATAACAAAAATTGACCAATACTTTTGGATTTTGAATCCACTTCAATTTCCAATTCGTTGCCATAAGTTTAATAAGGGTTTGTCCACTAGTTACACACGAGGAAGATATATGAATTTGTTTATTTGTCTCTTGTTTCTTTTTTAAAGAAAAAATTTGTTTGAATTCGGCTCATGTAACCACTACATGCCCGAGTATGCATAAGTCACTTACAATGTATTTAATTAGAGAAGATCTGCCAACACAATTCTCACATTAGTAATGAGAATCAAATACACAATATTTTAAATAAAATTGGTACGTTTCTACCAAGTAAGTCAAACAATTCTTCATCATTAATGATATGTGAACATCCAAATAGTAAATGGACATAAGACACCTACTTTTTTCACACTCAAGATTATTTATTTTTTATTATTTACTCTAATAAGATCATTTAGTCCACAAAATAGGGTGTTTTTTAGGAGTTTTCCACCGTTAGTGGTTCATCAATCAAAACTCATTCTTAATATCATTAGTTTTAAGAAAAAAAATATGATTTGTTTCATTTAATTTAAGATTGCGGATAACACGTGTTTTTTTTTTCGTCACCTCAAAATATGTAGAAAAAGGTTTAGGTTGATACCAGAATAGTAAGTAATACCACATAAAAAAAAACATAATAATGTCATTATAATAGATATGTTTTTTTTACTAAGCTATGGCATGTAGTTGTTAGACTATTTTCCATCACACAGTTTATACGATAGAGGCTAACCAATAAATTTTTATCTATTTACAAAAATTGAGAATCGACTATCGGGACAAAATATTTGTACCACTACGCGAATCCTCTTAATTTATAATTTGGTATAGTTAAAATTTGATTTTTTTTTAAATTTCATATTTTTATAGGAGTATACTTTTGATATGTGATTAGTGTGTAAAAGATTTTTACACTAATAATTAATTATTTTATATCACGTAGGAGAACTGTTGTATTTTTATTTTATTTTAATTAAAATAATAATTTATTTTCTGATGCAGCGGAATAAATTAATTGTCTGTATAAAGAAATATTACAATGAAAATGTATAGAAATTAAATCCTTTTTATAAACGTGTGTCATTATTTTATTAATTAATAACAACCCCGTTAATTTTTATTAAAGGAAAATAGAAAGAAGGTGACACAGGCATAGTAGGACTTGGAGGTAACATGGAACCATTTGGTAGGTCCACGCGGTGGCTTAAGCCATTTTCTTTCCCCTTTTCTTTTCAAAGGCCATGACTGTGAGACAAATGTCATTTCGATAGGGCTTGATGGCTAAAGAAAAAAAAGAGTTGTTAGATTCATTTCAATTTCTGAAAATAAAAGGGATCACATTTTTCATATTTCAAGAATTCCATTGATTATTGTGATTTTTATCTTTCAATTATTAAATTAATCATTTTTCATTTCCTATTTCTATCTCTAGGGATTAAATTGGCAGACCACATACTTCTTAAGAATCAAAATGACTATATACTTTCTCCTTGAATATAGACAACTTTCACGAGAATAAAGAGGGGGATTAAAGAGGAAAAAATGAATTTTGTGATCTATGTATGATATAACATAGAGAAAGAAGTACATAGAAAATTAGAGTGCATAAATGATAGAGTATTGTTAATAGGATTTTTTTTAAGCATCCACACTAAAAATGAAAGGAGATAGAAGTGATGTGTAATGTTAGGAGGAGAGCAATAAAAAGAAAAATTAGGTGTGTATAGAATGACGTTTAAAAATTATAATGGTTATTGTTCTGATAGTTGAGAAGACCACCTCCCGACATCCACAAATGGCTATGTTTCCGATTTTATACGAGTCCGACTCCGCCTCCCATACATGACCGAGCATGGTAGACCGAGTAGACAATCATAATACATAAGCAAAAGCTACACTCGCGGTCCAATCCATAACATAGTCAATGCCCAATTCAAAATAACAAATAGCACAAAGTCAGCAATCAGTTCTCTCCTAAACCGACTACACGCACCGATAATCGACTGTGTTCGTCACGAACCGACTGCATCTTTTACAATGATTGCATACCCACAACCATTCACCTCGATCGAGGGCACAAGTGCGACGTGTTCCCATATGTCACATCTCATCCAAAGTCAGCGACCTCTGATTTAAGAGCAAGCGTGGCGCTTGTAGCCTTCGCTACAGTACGCAAAATTTCTCACACCTGTTCGATTAAGCAATGTGCCAAAAGATACAATAACTCCCCTCCTTAGTTGCACCTAGTACCTATCATGACGCTCCGAACCTCGGTGCCTTAAGAATCCAACCCTATAAAAGACTAGTCTCACATTAATTTATAGACTATATATTTCAATATCCCCTACATGCTTTTCCTCTGATCTAACTTGACCATTTGAGTTTCTTCACAGGGATCCCCATCGGCATGACTCAGCGGCGAAGAAGTTTGTATTCTCCCGGAGAAGCACTGCATCAACTAGAAGCTCGATTGCCATTCTCCCCTTTTAATCGAAACTCGTTTGAATGATTTGATGGGAATCGTCCATTCCGTTATTAATATATGTGTTTAAAGTTCAGAGTCGGATGACCAAATGTGGAGGAAGCAAGGCATAACCCTCCCCCTATGAGAATTGTAACTCTTGTAAATCAAGGTTGGCCAATTAATTAGGAAAGGAGACAAATACTTATATTTGTCAATACGTGTTATCTTTTTTCTTTTTCTTTATTATCAATAACCATCACCATCCCATTTTTAATAGCTTAGCTTATATTCAATAATAAACTTTATCTTTAAGTATATAACAACATTCAATAAATATTTCACGACTAAAGACCCTAGGGGCAAAAGCGCACGAGAAATGAATGATTTTAGTTTCAAATTGAAGTTTTTCAACCCCCACTTTGAAGTGGATCAGGTTGCACTTCTCATTATTGCAACTAGTTCGTTGGATTGCTCAAAAGATTGGGTCCATACTTTATCCGTTCAGCAGAAAACCAAAACAATGGAAAAGTCTTTGTCTAGAGTTCATAGATTCATAATAGCAGAACCAAAAGAGAGAAAAAAAAAAAACTCATAAAAGTGGTATCTAAAGAGAGTAAAGTTTATACATGCATTGAATCTCGTGACGGCAAGAATAGATATGCATGACATTGTTTTAAAATACTTGTTTCGTACCTAATTATAAGCTAACATTGTAAAATTCACATTTATTAAGAAAATAAATGATAAAGGTAGTTGATGCATTAGTTTTGAAAAAAATTGTACAATACTAATTTAATTTAGATATTGAGTTAGAGTCTTTGTTCCGTAATTGAGCATACAATGATGCTTTATTATGATAAGTGCATTATGTCATAATTTGCTTGATTTTATGTAGAATTCATTTACATTGTTATGATGATGACTTACATTATGTGTTAAATGTTTAAGAGTCTCTAAGTTGGTAGTATTGCTCTGGCCAACAGTACTCCTAATTTGAACATACTTAGCAAGTAAGCATAGAAACTCTAATTTAGGGGTATTATTTGGTCAAGAAGAGACAACCAATTTAGAGGCTCTCAAGCAACGAGCAAATGGATGTAACTTGTCATAAATTTTGCATTGATAGTTGAACGGAACTTGTCGTTCAATCACCCCCAAGAGGGTGTTGGTGGACGACTGTCGCCCTTTGCTGTTGATAACATCCCTAAGGAATCCCTGCGAAGACAATGATGTGACGAGAGGGAAAAAATGGGACGAGAGGGAGCTATGTGAGGTTACGATCATGTACCTTAATGAGGTGAGGGTCTGGCCTTTTATAATGTCCTAGAGAGTTCCTAGAGGAGTCTCGGCACCTCTCTTTATCAAGCCCCCTTGACCGAGGTTTGCAGTAGCATGGTGGGCAATAGGACAAGGGAGGGTGTCAGGTGGCTCTGTGGGCCCTTCTAGAAGCTTTCCTTAGGTCAGCTAGGTCGTGATCGTCCCTCAATCGTCTCGCGTGCTCGATCGGCCGGGTGCCTGGTCGGCGAGGGGGGTGGTGTCCGGGTGGCTCCGGTCGTCTGTACCGCCCCTCGGAACAATAGCCAATATTTACGTTGGCCATAGTCGATGCTAACATTTGACAAAAAAAATTCAATGCCATAAATAGTGTTGACCATGCTGATGCTAATTAGAGTCGCCATATATGATATTATGAATTTGTGTCGCTGAAGTGTCAAGTGAGTTTGTCGGCTTAGAGACGGCTAACCTAGTGCTAGACGTAGCGTTAGCCACTAATGGTGATGATAAATCATTAGCTTCAATCTATTTAATATGAGTCACGACATCGACACTAAAGCTGACGTTAAACTGGTTTTAGTGTTGTCTTTTGTCTCATTAGCGTCAACTTTTAATTAATATTAATAATCGCTTTTCTTGTAGTGATTTTGCACATATATTATAGATTAACCATGAAGTAAAAGATTACTTGTTAAGGTACACAGAAATTCCAATATATGATATAATACTATAGTGCAATTACTTAGCAAAGAAACTTATTTGACATTTTTTCCCGTGCTATTCTAAATCCAAGCACATTGATATAAACATCATTTCATAAGCGACCGTGTTAAGGAAAGTCATACTAAATTAAAATTTATAGATATAATACAAAACCACTTCTACAAGAAAGTTTTGGCTTGAGCGAACCATACTTTTATTATAATTTTCTTTAATTAACCAATTATTCAACTATTGTACATATAACCGGTTTTCAAGTCAACAATTTATGGCTTGAACAAACACATAATCACATATGAACTGGACTCTTGAACTAGTCATCTAATTTTCATAAAATGGTAACATGGGACTGTATTGTCGTCACTTAACAGCATCCATAAGCTTAAGCTACTCTTATGTTTTTTTATTTCTAAGAATGATGGAGCCAAACTCTGATGTGGCTTTCTTCATTTATTGTTCAAAAGTTGGAATCTTTAATAGGTGGTCCTATAGTCCTATCCTTAATCTCTCTCCTAAGAATTCCTTGCCAAATGTCCACCTTGCTGTCCATAAATCATCCATGATGATCTGTGATGTTAATAAATGCTGCTGGTCCATCTTAGAAATTTCCTTGGAAAGCCATTTTGGATTCAAACCAAGATGCTTTGCGTCCCCATCCAAAAAAGTGGGGTTTCCTTTTCTTGGTCACTAATGATAGGGTAATGAAAGATGGTCCACATGCAGTGCCTAGCTACTGTGGGCCAGTATGTGTTCTGTTTAAACAATTTGTTTTATTACTAGTGTTATCCATGAAATTCAGTTATATTCGTTCGTGTCAGGAACATTGTTATTATAATCTGATTAGTACTTTCAATAATTTATATTTAGAAGACTCAAACATAAAACTTTATTTAAAAAGAATTAAACAGCACTGTATCATTTGAATCAGCCATCTTAATACTATTTAGAACATTTGAGCATTTCATATACCTTTATCTAATATATACAGCTATCATTTTAAGTATGTGCCTGCTATGAGATAAACAAGATATTAGATACCTAAGATTAGATAACATAATAATAATATGGAATCCTTGTTAGTTGTCAATTTTAAATGATTTAAGCTATTGGGTAGGTTGATCCTTCTTCCCCTCCCACCTTCTTAAAAAAAACTAAATTGTCTTATTTAAAGGAATTAATCATTAAGGAATATAGATGATACTCTCCCATGCTGCAAACGATATTCTCACATGCTGTAGACGGTACTCTCAGGCAATATTCTCACACGTTGTAGACGATACCCCCACATGTTGCCGACGATACACTCACATATTGCAGACGATACTATTACGATCAGTACTAAACGATACTTAAACTTACTAGAATAAAACACGATCTGGGATAATATAAAGTTAACAAACCAATAGAAAGCCAACAAGGATCAAACTACAAAGTATAAAATAATTCAGGGACCTATTCATAAATATTTGAAAATAAGGGTCTTACACATTTCATGATGAACAAAAGCTAAATGGAGCCTGGGATTTTTTAATATACATTTGTGTCCTTACAAATGCATTTAAAATCATTTAGAGGAGTGATTTCTCTATGGCCATAAATCTTGACCATTTTGACAACTCTTTCATATCTACTTCCTACTTATTTCTTGATTATATTTGCTTGTGAAATTTTAGCTTGCAATTAAAATTGCAAAAGTTCTTTACTTTATATGCAGAGGAAATTAGAGATTTTGCTACAATTTGTTACGATAACAATGTTGAAATAGAAAATGGGATCGTCTTGAAAATACATTAAACATAAAATAAAAAAAAGACTAGGTGCGACCGGCCGGTAGGACTACATTATAAGGATTAATTTTTAACTCAAGAACAAAAGGAAAATTCACACAATTGAAAAAAAAAACTCAAATTTTATTCAGCTTAAAATTTGTCTCATTTGCATACATTGAGACCCTACTTATAAACTAAGTGGACTGCTACAAATACTAAAAATTTCTTAATGCATTAATTTTTCCACTAACAATTAAATGTATGCACTAGTGACTATTAGCTCTATTAGTGATTAAACACCCATTGAAATCTGAAGTAAAAGCGCACCAATTTTAAAGATGACTTAATAACTTATAAAAGAGATTAAAAACCAATTTAGGTAAATCTAAAATGTCATAAAAAATTCACCTAAAATATAAATACAAAAATTCAAAAAAATAATAATCAAACAAACAAACTTTACTTATTATTATCCATTAAGGTCCAATAATTATATAGTATACTTCTCTAACGTGGACAATTGTACAACCCATACATAAATGCATCTTTTTTTCTTTGACGAAATATTTAAGTGCATCTTGAACATGCAAATTAAGCTCTCTAAAAGTGTTCCTCCAAATTGAGTCCAATCATCATTCTTAAAAAAAAAAAAAGTTGTAGGAAAATGACCTACTTAGTCATCTCTAATCCACTTTGATCTTCTTTTCATTTGAGCCCCTAAATTGTCATCAAAAAGCTTTTATTTTTTGTCCAAATCCTTACCAAGTTTACTTCATCCTTACAAAGTTTATTATTGGGCCTTTTATTCCTTATAGAGAGTGGGTTGGACTGATCTCTATCACAATTGAAGCCTTTTTTTTATCAGCATCATAATTGAAGTATTTCGTGCAACAATAATTAACCGCTCCATCTTGTAACATGTATTTAAAAAAGGATTTCATTGTACGCTTAATAGCACTTTTCGTCCCTCACTTATTACGAAATTGCGCTTTTGGTCCCTCACGAAAAAAATTAGCTAAAAACGTCCTTCACTTTCACAAATGACAACAATTTTGGTCCATCATCACTATTCCGTCCAAAAACTAACTTTTCTGTAACAAAAAGTTAACGATTTTATCTTTTTCTCGACATTATTCATCTTCTCCAACCCCTTCATCTTTCAATCCCAACAACAACAGCAACACCCAATAGTCTGATGCATCTTTATAATTTTGTTACAGATTATCTTTTTTATTTGATTCACCATGAGAACCCAAAAATTCATAAGATACTTTCTCCCTTCCTAAACATCTTCTGGACTCTTCATCTTAAACATTATCCAAACCCCATCCCATTCCCTCTCTTCATCTATTTACCTCTCTCTCTCTCTCTCATTCCAAAACCTTCTCACCTTCTCAGATCCTCCATCTGCTTCTCGTGTTGCACCCTTCACCACCGCGTGAGGCCGACGAATGCTCAGAACTGCTCGCTTCGCCAATTTCCTACACCTCAAGGACACGTGCTGCATCTTCATCCCCCGGATCGGTCGCCACCATCTCCCTCGCACCACAAGCAACAATCAACCGTAAAGCTTACAATTTTACAAATCTGGTGTTCTGTGGGTTTGAGGGTTTGGTCCTTCTAAATCACCAGTTGATCGCCTTTGCCTCGCTCGCAAGCTCGCCGTCGCTATCGTTCTTCCCGTCGTTGTCGATCAATCTCGCTGCTCATTTTCTCTGCTTGCTCAGCGTTGGTTGTCTCTTCCTAGCTCCCTGCTCGCCGGAGGTTTAGGTGCGGCCTGAGAGTGGTGGTCGCGATTTGTCGAGGTTCCGGCGACGGTGACGGCCAGAGATTTGCTCATTTTTTAATTTTGTTTCGATTTTTGCATGTATTTGAGCGTGATGGGGATTTCTTTTTCGGTGATTGTTGAGTTTGGTTTCTGATTTGGCTTCAAAAGTGAGACGGATCTGTTACAGTTTCTGCTTTCTTATGAAAATGGTCTGGGTTGTGGTTTGAGTTTCTGTTGTGGCTGGTTGTGGGAGGTGTGGAGGGAGATTCAGAGGGAGAGAAGGGCGGAGAGGGGTTTGGGGTTGCTGGGTTTGGATGAATTTCTGGTGAAATTTCTGGGGAGGGGATGAATGTAAGGGGAAGGGATTAGAAGAAGAGGGTCAAAATAAAAACTTTAAAGAAAACGTTAGTTTTTTTACGGAACAGTGACGAGGGACCAAAATTAATGTGGTTTGTAATAGTGAGGGACGTTTCTGGCTAATTTTTTTTGTGAGGGACCAAAAGCACACTTTCGTGATAAGTGAAAGATCAAAAGTGCTATTAAGCCTTCATTGTATTCTGTTTATGATACCAGATCTCGATCTACCGATTACTACTTTGCCATGAAGAAATTATCTGTCCCCATTGCTTATAATTCAAAGATATAAACATAAATGTAATAGGGAAACAAATTAATATATAGTTTATTAATTAGTGGACATATGTATTTATGTGTCAATCAAAATTGAAAGCAAAACCATGTTATCGAAAGGATCTTAAAAGTTCACCACAGCCCTTGAAAGAAGCTTCTTTTGCAAAACAAGTGCCTCCATTACTAAAGGGTTCTGCTCTTTATCATCAATTCCTTTCCTTTTGGCATTAGTTATCAACAAAGTAATCATGTGTCAAGAGGGTATGATAGAACAAAAATATGGTCAAAAGGGAGAGTGTGATTAACTGGGAATATATGTTTATGGGCATGCTCAGTGGCTTTGGTTGATTGTGCAAAGGTGGAATATATTTGCTTACTGTCAAAATAAAGCATTAAATAATGGTTTCTTTAATTGCTTGTCATTCATAATTGGCTGGTCCTCATCAACTAAATATCCCCCATCAAACAAAATTACAATTACGACATCATGTCAGATTCAAGTACAGTAGCTAGTCATGTTTTATTGGAGAGTTGATGTGATGCTGCATGACTCTATGATTTGAGTGGTGCCAATAGCAGTTATAAAGGTATATATATTTTCAATAGGAATAGGAAGTTTGTTCTGTAATTATTTTCAACTTATATTTTTTCAAAGCTTCATGATTTATTAGATATTTGAAGGTTGTTACATGACACTTCCAACATGTAAAAATAAATTTCTTCCGATGATATTTTTACTCGAGGAGTTTCAACTTATGTTAGAGACAAATACCTGAATCTGAGGTGTGAGGAACAAGAAAATTGCTATATACTCACTTACGGCACCAAACCATTGGTAGAGGATAGAAAACCGTAAGTATAATCCTAAAAACCTATACCAACAGATATTTTATTTCGTAGTGTTTTTTTTTTGTTACATTATTTCGTAGTGTTTAAGTTGTAATAACTCCGTCGGAATATTATTTTAATACTTACCTAGAACTTATCTTCCATTGATATAAGTATTAATGGCAAATTACAATTACACCCACGGAAAATATTCCATCATTGGAAGAATTTCACAGCGGTTTATACCGCCGCTAAAGATACGTAACTTTTTTAAATTAAAAACCAGCTGCGGTTAGCCACTGCTGCTAGTATGCATTTACTACATTATTTTTATTATAATTATAATTTTGATTTTCAGGAATAGTTGTGAAGCCCCAATCGAAGGCACACATAATTTAGAGAAAATGAATTTCTTTCATCAACTTATTTTTAACCAAAATACAACATAATATCATTGTATGTCATCTGAAATGAATAAGGTTAAATACAACTCTATAAAAATGTCAATTGAAATGCCATCATCCTAAAACAAATAGATACACATCAACATTACTTAAGAATTTATATGTACTAATATATAATTCTCTCCAACATCCAAACTGTGAGGGGTTATGATTCATGAACCACTCTACTGTGCAGGCACCTTGAGACACCTCTTTTTTCTTTCTATATATCTCTCTTCTGCATACATCACATCATATATCACATCTGTCACTTATCTTTCATCTCTTCCTATCTCACTCTAGTGGTCTACACCCAAAGGGTGTACACCAATCTTTATCCAACTGTGAGCAAATGAGTGAACTACACTACCCTTCACTCTTCCTCTTCTTCCTCAGCACGTGAAGCAACTTCTTCAGTTGTGGCAGTTGCAGGGCTATGGCATCCTCTCTTAGCGTTTAGAGTGCTTTTCTGTGATGGGTAAAGCGGAGAATGTGTTGCTGCAATTTCAATTTAGAGAAGAAATGGCGGCTTCTGCTAAAAAGTGAATAGCCATGCAGGGGTAGTAGCAAAGACAGAGTGAGCGCCCATCAGTGACGGAGAGAGAAAGCTGAACGCAAAGGATCCTGAAGAATAACAAATACCTAGGTTTGTTGCACACCAAAATTGGCGAGAAAGTCCGCACAACTATTTCCTTTTCTTAAGATATGTTTAACCTTAGCATTCCACTGTTTAGCAAGCAACTCCCCAATATTCCAAATAACTGTAGCATACTATGGAAATTAGAGGGAATACTATTCCCCATAATCACTGCATAAAGCGAATAAAAGAAGCAATGAGAGTATCCATGAGTATTAGAAGAACTCAAAGGAATACTAGAATAAATAGCATGTTATGTAAATGAACAACCACACTTGTATTTATAGGCTCAGTCTATGGCGGTTGTCTATCAAATGTAAGGGAAATCCTTGCGTTGATCTTCGGAGCCCATGGTCAGCTTTGGGCTTCCTTGCTTTGCTTTTCATGTCTCAGCCTTCTCG
This sequence comes from Acmispon strigosus, assembly GCA_030819835.1. Classification (NCBI taxonomy): domain Eukaryota; kingdom Viridiplantae; phylum Streptophyta; class Magnoliopsida; order Fabales; family Fabaceae; genus Acmispon; species Acmispon strigosus. Next base: position 29,853 of record JAUAMA010000002.1, read on the forward strand.
AACACTGGCTGGGACGGGATGTTACTTTATTAAGTCATCCAGTCCGCCCTTAGGGCATTTTCTTAAGAGCATGTCATTTGGGCCGGTTGTGATGCTATCAAGCCTTTAGGCTTAGAAGCCGAACGAAACCAGATTACCCCCAACTTGGCTTGTCAATTTTTGAATGTCAAGCTTAAAGTTCATGCATTGTGCTTTGAAGTCGATTTCCTTTCGAGAAGATACTTTCTATCGTTTGTTCGGTAGATGTCTTCTGTTTGACTAGGGCTCGCCCGTTTCATTTTTGATCACCTTTGCAATGTTTTCCCTAAATTCATCAATTTCATGGGAAAATCTCAAGCCCGTCCAGTAAAGTATTTTACTGCCATAATATCATTCAGCAAGCATCGCAAGTTATACGTCAAAATTAGTGAAAAATAATCTTTCAAATGATTGCACATTTATAAAGTCTTTTTCCCTCGTTGTTGCCTTCATTTTCAATTTTCCTGCCTTAAAATCCGCAAATTCCTCAAAATCTTCTTTTCTTCTTCTAACTTCCAGAGTTTTCCTTCTTTACCTATTTTTCAATTTTGACCTTCAAACTTCCTCAGGTATTATCCTTAGCTTTGTTTGATTTTTCTCCAGATTTTGGTCTTTTGCTTATCGACTTGCTCTCCAGATTTGTTATCTTCTTTTTCACGAACAAAATTCACAATGTCGAAGGTCAAGAGCATGGCTAACCTTATGAAATTGGAGAAGGTTTTCACTTCTGTGAATCTTGAAGCTTCGGATGAAGAAGCTCCACGATGAGTACGTTTCTCCCCCGATTCAAGATTCCAATCAAGGTGGGGACCTGTCTAAGTCGACCTTGCTCACCATCTTTGGAGTCGAGAAGCTCACTACTCCTTCCGCTCTTAAGGTTTCTAAGAGAGGGAGGGGTCCTTCTGAGAATTTCCCAAACAAGAAAACTAGGGTTTCAGATGCTGAGAACACTGGTCCATTTGATGCGGAGAAATGGGAGTCTAACCACCTTCAAAGCGCTGCCAATTTTAACACTATGGATAGGCTTTGCTCTGATAACCCTTGTTTTGATATCTCTAAAGACATTGACCCCGCTTCAGCATTAGCTTTGATGGTGGAGCACGCTTTGAGGGCCATTACCACTTCATGCCTCATAAGGAATAAGTTTTCCCCTCACTTCAAGGGGAAACTCTCTGAAAAAGCTTCAAAATACCCTCAACACTTTGAAGAGATGGAGAAGCTTATTTTAAAGCTCAAAAAATTGGAGGAGGAAAATGAAAGATTGGCCTCAGAGATCGAGACTCTACAATCCGAGGTCATTCCTCTCAAGTCCACTATGAACGAGTTGAATTCCAAGTTCCTTGAAGCCGAGGAAAAAGCTACTTTCCTAACTAATTCTTTATAGGGAAAGGAACCTTTTTTTGTCTTGTTTGCAGTAGGAGAAATATTTCAAATTCGAGGAGGTTTCAAAACTTTCTGTTGAGAATGAAGAAAATTTCTCCCTTCTTCAAGCCGAAAGGGAAAAGAACGACCAACTTCTAACTAGCTTGGAAAACTTAGGCAATAGAGTTTGTATCCTTGACGATGCTCTTGCTGACGAGTTTTTTTGTGTCTTTTCAGGATGTTGTTGACCAACGTTCCATCCTGAATCCTGGCTTGAAGACCAAGGGGATTACCAGCGGTATGGTCATTTGGGATGGAATGATCGGCTAATTGAAGAATAACTTGTTCTTTCCCTGCCTTGACATTCTCAAGAACTCATAGTGCTTTGGGACTTTTCATCTTTCCCTGCCTTTGTTCGACATATGTTCTTTAAATCTTCTTATTTTGTCATTTTTGTCCTGCTTTTGCTTAACAAGACACTATTCTTTTAGAATAGAACAAGTTTCGATCATTTTCAAGTGTGTCTTTACCAACTTATTTTGGTTTTCGTCCTTGTCCTTTGAACATGATTACTGAATGCTTTACTTTGTGAGTCGAAGCACTTAGTTGCATTATGAGTTAAGCAATAATCATAAGTATTCGAAACCAGTTATGAGTGCCTCATACCTCGTTGTTTTTTCTTGTCTTTAAGCGTAACTCTTTGGATGGAAAATTGCATTCCTTAAAAGGATTGCTCATGTCAAAAGGGAATTAGCGAAGACTTTACTTTACAAGTCGAAGCACTTTGCATTGTTAGTTAATCAAGAATCACAAGTATTGAAACTAGTAATGCGTGCCTCATACCTTGTTGTTTTGATTATCTTATTGCGTCCGAGCGTTGGCTTTGCCTGGATGATGGACTGCGTTCCTTGAATAAATCGCTTTTGTCCAGCTTTTCCGTGACAAGTAAGACTGTATTCTTTATCGAATTATTTCGCTTCTGGCTTGATAGACTGCATTCCTCATTGGGTTACTTATGTCCAGTCTTCAACGGACTGCATTTCTTAACTGGATTGCTTATGTCCGGTATTCGCCGAGACGAGTAAGACTGTATTCCTTGACGGATTACTTCGTTTCTCGCTCAGTGGGTAGACTGCATTTTTTCAATGGATTGCTTAAGCGCGAAAAGTTTCATATGTGAGCAGAATAAATAAACACAGGATACAACTTAGAAAAAATAAAGATACTTAGTGTAAATTGTACAAATGAATTGTTGTACATTGTGTTATAAGGAAGGAGTGTTAGGTGCAAAAGTGGTCCTTTTGCATTGCGTTATTCCATTTGGTTGGCAAACTAGAATCGAATTCTTCCCATAACCTTTCAACAAAAATGAACTTTGCTATATACTTTTTAAAGTTCGGTTGCACACTAGCGTTTTTCATTTTCCACGAAGATTCAATAATTGCCCTAGTTAAGTTTTGTCCGTAAGTTGTATTACACATAAGTTGAAAATAATATGAGTAATCAAGAAGGTCTACCATAATCGATAGATAGTTGAGTACGGAAATTCAAACACACACATAACTTACAAATTAAGATTGTTGTAAAAGATTGGTTACATGATGGAGCATCCATTTACGTTGTCTTCACTGAAATATGACATGAGTTTCTCTTCTGTCTCAGTGGATGCAGGAAATGTTTGCACATCTTTAACATAACCCGCCGGTGCCCTTTTATCATAGACTCCTGGGGCATGAGGGTAGGACACTACATGCTGTGGAATATAAGGCCAAAATTCTACTCTTTTCTTCCCAGTACTTTTTATCCTCTTCAATACCTTGTTTGGATCAACATCACCATTCACTGTTACCTTGCTTTGCTTTCTATTTATCTCCACTGATTTTACTCCTGCAAGACATGCATATTCAATGATTAGCCATAAAATAACTACATATATTACGTATAAGGCATATTTAGCTACAACATCGATGAAACATTATTTTTAGGGGTTGGCTAAATGACCCCATGATTAATTGGGGTCATTTAACCCTATGTTTAAATGGACCAATAAGATAGTCTCATAATTAAAGTTAAAAAATAATATAAAAATAAATAAAATAAATAAGACAATCTTATTGGTCAATGTAGACATGGGGTTGAATGACCCCAATTAATCATGGGATCATTTAACCAACCCCTATTTTTAGCGATTTTTAACACGCATAAAACTTTGTAACACTTAAAAATCCCATAAAAATAACGTCCGATCGATGTGGTTTGCTATTGTTACCGTGGTCTAATGTATAAATTCTCTTAATGCATTGAAGTTGTTTTGAATTTTGTTTGATGTCTTTTGATAAATTGTTGTTTCCCCTTTCTATATTTGAACCTTAATTTATATCATAATATATCTTGTATTTTCGGTCAAGTACTAGGATCCAAATCTTGTGTACTTGTAGCTTCCAAAAGAAGTTAAATTAAATTAGAAATATAGGAAAATCTTAATGATCAACAATATTGGAATAGAAAAAAGAAACAATATTGGAATAGAAAAGATAAAGGATAGGAAAAGACACAAAAACGCTTTGAACTTTCTAGAAAGTGTTTGCTTTCCAGTTTCCTCCATTTTATCTCTTTACTATGTGACATTATAGGCTTTTCTCCAAAAGTATAAGTTAATTATAAATAAAATAAAAACCTGGCTACAGTATACCTCATAAGATACTCATTTTTTAGCAGTTTTGAAACATCACATAATAGAAAATAATTTTTTCTTCTTCTTATTTTTCACTTTATGACAGTTAAAGCTACCACAAAAGTGAGTATATAATGTAGCTGATATTGTAGATGTGGCCGGAAATGACCTTTCTAGTATTTCCAAATTAAAATAGTGATATTTTTCTAAGTGGAACTATAGAGTCCAAGAGATGGATAGAGACTAGCTAGTGAAGAAAACAAGCTTCACCACACACAAAATTTCAGAGAAAGGAGTTTGCACTTGAGATCCAGTATAATGAAACTTATTGGAACCTTTCATTGTAGCCACTGCATTTCTGACTCTTCGTTCACATCCATCACAGTCCATTTTCACTTTGATCTCAACTGTCTAGAAAAACAAAGACCAACTCATGTAAGAACTTAATGATAAAAAGTTGCAATAGTGCATAACTAGAGGAATGAAATGAAACTACAAAGATGATTTATGAAAATGCATGCGTCTTGAGTGCATATTTAATCATACGGTGAAAAATCACGATGAGTCAAAATCACGATGAACAGAAGCTAACAATCACTATTCGACGACTTCTCTTATTGGTCACCGTGATTTTGACTATACTATACTTTTCACAGTATATACAAACATGCACTTAGAAAACAATTAGAGTTTTGAAAAAGTGTGCTAAAAGAGAAAGTATAACGAAAAATGGTTTATTGGTTGTGCTGATGAGATACCTGCATTGCTTTGTATTTGGTTTTTGTGGTAGGTGAAGTGCAAAAGTTGGAGAACAGATAATCAAGAACACCCATTTCTTTTCGAGAGAGCAAAGGCAGGGAGAGAGAAGACACATAACAAAACATAGGGCATGGTGTTTATATAGGAAACCCAAAATATTCATGATACACAGAGAGAGAGATGGAGAGAGAAGAAGGTTCAAAAGTAGTGTCTACAAAATTAAGCTAATATAATAAGCAGAACATATAATTGAATTGGTGGACATATATTATGCCCACATATCACGATCCTGCTTTAAAATTGGGTCTTGTAATTGTTATGCTATGTTTTACCGAATAAAACCGGAAATTGATTTTTGAACTCAATGTCAACATTTAATTGATATATAAGGGTTAAAAACGGTCACAAATATGAAAAGTTACGAAGTTAGCTTCCAGAATCAAAACACAAAGGACTTATTTGATTATAATTTTGTAAAATACTTTTTAATTTTTAAAAATTGAGAAATAATAAACTTGTTTGATATGAACAGTTTTTTAAAATATTTCTTAAGAATATTTCTCATTTTTTCTAGCTTTGGAAAACATGAACTCAAACTGTTTTTTCTTTACTTTTTCTAAAAAAGAAAATCCAAAAAGTTTTTAAATTTTGAAAACTGAAACTGCAATCAAACATCATCAAAATGCATTTTTGAGTTCTAATTTCCGAAATATAATTTTAAGAAATACATTCCGGGTTTTATTTGTGGAAACTATTTTTATACTAATGTAATTACTAATGGTCTAATACCGCTAAAAAACTCATATGTTTCTTGTATGTCATTTTCTTTGTAGTTCAATAATGGTACCGAATAAAATAATATGAAAGAATTATCAAAAGTGATTTTATGTTGTCTTTCTTTTATGTGAGTGATATGGGTCGAGAAATTGTATTTGTACCTTTTTTTACAGAGTATTAAAGATGTATACATAGGTGAGTCAAAATTAAATTGCCAGCTTATATGATTCCAACCAATCGAGAGGAGAATAATTGACCTACCTAAAGTGTAAAGTAGCTATATATATCTTTCGAACCCTAAAAAAGATGGAAAAGAAAAAGAGCATTATGCAACGTACAGAACCACCGGCCTCGAGAATCAAAATTCTTTGGTGACTTGGAACTTTATGTGATCATCATTAGTTTTCATTTGGCATTTGGGCAGGTAGATATTCATATATATTTTCTGAAAGTAATATTCATAATCATTATTCATTCTATGTTTTGTATTTTTATCAGTCGTTTTCCTCTCCCAAAATATGATCTTTATTTCTTCTTTTTTTTCATCATCAAAATTAAATCATGACAATATAATATGTAAAGGCAAAGAACTATATACTATACACTTTTCAAACAGATCAAAACATTAACTAATGGTGTCGGTTCTTTTCACTTTTACAACTAATAACTTATTTTTCAAGAACACGACACGAAGGATAAACAATGGTAATTAATTTGGTTACATGTCCTGAAAAAGGAACTCACATATAGAAACTTAATTTTGCACAATTTTCAATCCAGGTGAGAAAAGCATGCAGCATGATATTGCAATCAAATAATCAGGGACACACTAGTGTATCTCCTTAGCCTTATATGTGGCATAAAATGCATAAAAGGGAATTCAAGGAAGCCAGGTTCAGCTCCGTGTCTGTGTTTGTATAAAGAAAATTAAAGGAGATCATGCTGCATTTTTTCTCAGCAGCTTAAACAGCCAGACCCTTAAATCCTTTCCTATCCTAAGCATGTCAATTCTACCATAATGCTCTTCAAGAAATCAAAATCATCGCCTTGTCTGTATCTGACGTTAAGCGCCTAAACACAAACAGGAAGGGTTAACTCGAAAACATAAAAACAATACAAAGCAACATTTGTGATAACATAACCAATAATGAACAATTGAATAGAAACACATAAACAATCATGACGGTAGAATAACATTCACATCTCCTCACGATCAACATCACAACTCATGCTTATGAGTCCTCAAATGCTACTACATGTTATGGCACGATCACATGGGACCAAAACCCATTTGATCGCCCTCCGGCACGATCACATGAGACTAAAACTCATCTCATCGCCTTCAGCGTTAAAATTCATATGCCATGCCAGCATGTTCAACATCATCATGAATCAACAATTTTCATAATATAACATAATATACCAATAATTCCAACAGAAAATCATATGTAAAGCACAACTGACTCGATCTAGTACTGAGTTACCCTTACCTTTTACTCATTTGCATGATCTTGTCTTCCGACCTATCATGGTAACACATTTGCACTATCATCAACAACCATGGAAAAGCCAGAACCCAACTCCACAAGATTTAAACTCAAAACAAGCTAAACAACAATTTGCTGCCAGGGGCCTAGCGCCCAAGCGTTGGGTCCCTGTCTGACAACACGAACTGGGCAGAACCTCAACGCTCAGGCGTTGGGAGTCCAGCGCTCATGCGTTGGCTCCTAGTCAGAAACCCTAATAAAAACCATGTTTTTCACCCGAAAATCCATTTTTAATCAAACTCTTTCAAAACCAAGATTCTTCCATGATTACAATCCATATCACAACCTAATAAACAATTTTCCTCCCAAAAATCCAAAGGTTCCTAATATCACCAAAACTCAGAAATTAGAGAGGACTGATCACTTACCGATAAAGCTAACCTCAAGGGTTCTTGAGAGAGGATTAGAAACAAGAGTGGAGCACCACAAGAGGAAGAAACAAGGTCGACACAAAGCTCCAAGGTTCATCAAAACTCCATAAAAATCAGCTCTAACATTCTGGGTTTCTTAGCGCTTTGTGTGAAGGAAGAACAAGGAAACAACCACTATACTTCAAGGAAAAATAGTTGCAAAGGGAAGGGAGAGGGAGAAAGAGCACGAAATTCCCCTTATTATTCTAAATCCATCATCTTCATAGCTCATTAACTCATGGACCAAGCCATAAACTCACTTTACACCCCCTTATTAGCCATTTGTAACCCGCGACAAAGCTTTAAACTCACTTAACACTCATTTCAATCCATTCAAACTCAGCTTGTAACTCCCAACAACCTCATTTAACTCATTAATCTCCTTGTATCAACCTCATTTAACTCATTAATCTCCTTGTATCAACTCAATTTTCGAAATCCCACTTCAGCTCCATTTAAGTCACTCGAAAATTGGATTAAAAATCAAAACTACTTCACTAGGATTCAAACACAAGCCATGCAAATCAATTGCTTAAGTCTCCACCACTAAACTAAGTCTCTTCTCATTAAAACTCTAGCAAAACTATCTCTATAATCCTCCAAGCCAAAGCAACATGTTCCCAATAGAAATCTGAGTTCAAAACATAATTGAAAGCTCTTAATACTGAATTCAAATTCAGTTTTGACTAGTCCATGGACTAAAACACAACTTATCCAAACTTAAAGGACCAAAACCTAATTATAAAATATCCAAGGACCAAAGTATAAATACTCAAAACTTGAGGGTCTTACAATAAATGAGTTGGATAAATTCATATATGTATGTTGAAGTGGGTGAAAACATGGTAATTGGTTGGTGAAATCATTCACATGTTCAATTGCTTTCCTTTACGTTTCACAATCTACAATCACCAAATCAATTGTTTTATAGTCCTTCTAGTAACCAAATTAGTGGAAATTGGTATTAAACATTCACAATCCCTATGATTTGATCTTTTTAATTACTTTGTGCTACTTTGTATACTTGCAAAGAGGCTAACAAAGTCCCTAGGGTTAGCCACAACATGAGTCGGGCTTCAAGAGTCACTCACTTGCGAGAGATAATGGCCATGCTGCATCTCGACGAAGATGATGAGTCTCTCCCTTTCTTGCTTCCTTATTCCACGACTCTGATAGCTCTAGAGCTACCCAACAAGTTCCAAAAACACCTACGATCGAGTCTTACGCGGGAGATTCCAATTCACGCGAGCACCTCAATGCCTTCATGAGTGAGATGAGTTGTCTTAGGGCTTCACGAGAGATCATGTGTAGAACTTTCGATTGAACCATATAATTAAGAGAATTCGCCCTCATGTGGTTCCAATCCTTGGCACCCGAGTCCATTACATGTTGGCGTGATCTTTCTACGCAGTTTGTCCACTAGATTTGCAACAGGAACCTTTAAGGACCTCACATTCCATGGCTTGCATTAGGCAGGCGAATAATAAGTCCCTTTGCATGTTCTTGCCCAGATTCTAAACGAGGCCTCCCTAATTCCGACCTTACTTCCAAACACCATGTAGCACATTGCGGTTGAATCTATGAAGAAGGGATCTCCATTTACATTATCTCTAGTCGGTCACCAACCCCAAAAAAAATTTAAGTTCAACGAAAAGGTCTTTGAAGTTTATCAATAAGGAGGACCATCTCAGAGAGCTGGGAAATAAGGCAACCGAGAACAACCATAAGGGAAAGAAAAAGCAATTAAGGCCCCGGATAGAAAAAGGCCCCAGGTTTCTACTATGGGCGCTCCTACAACAACCTCGAAGGTGTGTTATGCATCTTACACCCCTATGAACCCAAGTTCTTCTAGGATTTATCAAGAGGTCGTGCATGCAAAACTTGTGAATGTCCCCAAGTCGGCCACACCCTGAATAGCCAACACAACTGACACATTGAAGCACTGCGCATTCCATGACAGTTATGGCCATACTACGGACGAGTGCATAACCCTTCGTGATGCCATTGAAAACCTTATCCAAATGGGACATCTAGGCAAGTTCATCCTCTGAGACCACAACACGGAAGGTAAAAGGGGTTAGAACTTTCAGCACCACACGCCCACCGAGTCCCGAACATAGGAGGGCCTCGTTTTGAAGTCCCTCGTCCAAGGTGCTGCCTCCGATGAGCGTGACACCGAACATAGTAAACATGTAGTCATAGAGGTACATGAAATGATGATCTCGACCAGACCATTAATCGCATACTCGGTCGTATGGACCTGATATCTCTACGACAAACTAACAGGATACCTTTACTCGGAAGGGTTAAGCAAAATTGAAGCAATGACTCATCCATTTTTTTGAAGTTAGACCTGACACGTAACACTTTAGGATTCATGGTCCAATTAGAAAGCGAATGAAAGCCCCTTCTTGGGAGACTGTTGTGGGACGAAAGACCTAATATATAGTTTAAGAGAAGCAGTTTTCGAAGCCATGAGAAAGTCAAACATGTGTGGAAGAAGAGGAATCAAAAGCTAAGACAAGCAAAAAAATGGTCTCTCTTGTCAACTTGAGAGGTTGACTTCCAAGTTTTCTTTGCTTTTTTACTATGTGCCGGTTTCGTACTTAGGGTTTGTTGGTGTGGAGCTAACAAACTAACAACCCACTAAGAAACCGGCACAACTTCTTTTTATCTATAAATAGGTGTGGAGCTATTTTTTATATATTTTAAAAATAATTAAAAGAATTTAATATTATGTTAATAAAGATAAGTGGATAAAAGTAAAACAACCCATGGGGTAAAGGATAAGTTTGAACTACTCCTCATTCGTTGTGTCACTGAGGAACACTCGGAGATGCATGATGCATCGCAGCCTCGCGTCGCCATTGCAGAACCCCCGAACCAGTCACTTCTTCTTCGTTCCATTTCATCATTTCTTCTTCTTCGTCGAAGCTGTTTCTGACCCGTTTAAGAGACATGGAAGGATGCGGCGTAGATTAAGGGGAGGAACTAGAATATTTAGGCTTCAAGCATAGAATTAGGCACCAGTTTGAGGGTACTCTTAAAATATAAAAATAACAGCAACAAATCCCTCTTTAAGGAGAGAGAACCTGAGAACCCAAAAAGACAATCCAATCCTTTGAATTTGGGAAGCCATGGGGAAGCGGTAGATGCAGAAAAATCATTGGGAACGTGCCAGTTTGAGGACAAGGTTTGTCTGGTGGTTGCGGAAGCGTTAACGATGAACAAGGGTTTCGTTGTTGAAGCTGTGAGGATGGGAATTTGAGAGTGGAAGAGGTCATGCTTCAATAAATCCCTTTTGCTCTGCAATCTCAACACACGCCTTCATCAAAACAGCATCAACCTCAGAACTTGCAAGAACTGCAAAACCCAATTCGACCCTGCCCTGAACCACCCTCTTGCTTGTCGATTTCACACTGCCCATTATGGAGGTACCCCAGTTAATGCATTTCTTAATTTCCATGAGTTATTATTGATGTCATGACCCTTTTTTCTTTGAGGAATCTAGTTGCACTGGTAAAGTTTCCATCTTGAACAGTAGAATATTGATATTGAAGAATATGTAAAACTGGGTTTTGAATTTTTGATAGCTGAAATAGCCTATTAGTAGATAACTAGATATTCCATTTGTTGTTCTTTACTTATTGCCAAAACCAGTAATGAAACTTAAACATATTGAAGCTTCAAAGTTCGCTTTCAAAATTGTCATAATCAGACCTTTGGATGCCTTCTTGCTTTCAAAGTTGACTAATTGGGGAACTTTAAAAAGATGCTTACTTTTGCCCTTGCACCAAATTTAATGTTGAAATTTATATGTGAAAGGAAGAAAGAGACATTTTATAGAAATGTTCCCCGATTAATGTGGATAAGTCTCTGAACAGTTCACTGTCATATGCTCCCAGATTCTAAGATGTTTATTAATTTGTTTGGAACTGCATTTGACACGTAATCAGATGCACGTTAAATGTGAAGCTACACATATTAGATTTTGGAACTGATGCGATTATGGGGTTGTTCTCCGGAGAACCAAACTTGCTATTAATCTCTTAGTTCTGAATGAAGTTATAAAGGAAATGATGGAACTCAAGTTTGCAGACTGATGTCATGCCTGAGAAGCTGACCACGATCTATCTATCAATTCTGAAGCTCACTTTTGGCAAGAATAGTCCCGTAACAAGCCTACATTGTCTTCATGAAACCTGGTCAAAGAATCATCGATATCACCCTAGAACAGTTTACCCCAATTAGACAAAGATATACTTATTGCCTGGGTTAAGCTGGAGATACCAGTGTCCAACATAGCTATTTTATCATTGTTAGAGTGAGGGTTTTTTTACATTCAAATCACACTCCAACTTACATTCTGGCCAATCCAACAGTTTGTTGCCTATGGCATCAAAATAAATGGTGTTTCTTGAACCTGAATTATAATGGTCTATAAAGTGACAGCTAACTTCTATACAATTTCTTTTTTTTTACTTTCCTTCTTGTGAATGTATCCAGCATTTGGAGTAGTAATGAGAGGCTGGGCTCTTGTTGTCAATTGTCGATGGCATCTTTTCCATTCCTTTCTCTTTCAACATGAAGTTAGATAGAATTCAACACAGTAAGTGACATGAAGGACAGTACGGGGTACAAAACTCAATTTGAATTCTGTTTCACAAGGCATGACAACTTTAAAGTTATATCCAGGATTATTTTGTGAATACACAACTCTTTTCAATCGCTGAAGTTTTGAATTGGTAATAGTTGAGACTTGAGAGGCATAGAAGGGCTTCACCTTCCACTAAGTCCATTGGCTGTCATGTAGTGTGTTTGTCGCAGCTATCTTACCCTTTTTAAAGATGTCACAATATCTTTCCTATTACCCTTTCTTCTTGGAGATTGGGTTCAGGATTACGACTACTTTATTTTTGTTTGGAACTTGAAAACTACTTCTCTATATTAGTGGAAACTTAGTTGGAATGTCTTTCATCCTTACATAGGACAAGGTATATTACTGTGAAACTTAAGAAGACTCTTATTAGTTGGGGCACTTAGCATAATCTATGAAACCTGTTCATTTCCTTAGTTTGGAGCCTTTTAATTTCCTTTATTTGAAAGGTGAGATTTCCTATTTGTATGAGAAATGGTATGTAGGTATGAGGCATTTCAGAGTAACAAGACCCCACTCACAAGGTATGCACATAATCTGTTTCTTTTCAATATGTTGATCTGGTGTTACTCAAGTATTGGATGTAAACCTCGGCAACAAATCTGTATTTTCTGCTGACGGAGCTCAGAGTAATTGATCAGATTCGTGGATGTTAATACGAAGAAACACTTATGATGTTAGAAAACATAACACTTCGATATGAGTAAAGCTGAGGTTAACAAAAGATCTACTAGGAAAGGTTAAGAACTCAAGCTTGGGGGTGGGATTGTGCCATTAGAAGCCGCACTTGTTATTAAGTACCATTTGATGCAAACTAAATAGCAGTTATTGGAGCTTATTTAGTGCATTTTCTAGTAGATTAACTCCAATAAGCCTGTTTCCAAATGGGCTCTAAGTATCTTAGTGAAAAGGTTTACCTAGTGGGTTTAAAAGGGAAGCAAATGCTGTTTGGTCGATGTTGGAATGAAATGCCTACTTAGAGCCACTAGGTAAATGGGCTCTACTGTGATGAAAATTTGAGCATTTTGATATTATGTTGTTTGTTTGCATTACTAGTTGGATGTAACTTGGCTTTGATTGCATCTCTTTCTGTCTTCCTCTTCCACAGGAGAAACTAAGAGAAAGTTTGAGAGTGTGTTTGAAGGGGGTACCGTGAACACTCCTGGCTCTGGGCAAGTTCTTCAGTATTGGCATTGATGTGGATCTGAAGATCCAATTGATCCTGGTTGCACTGCTTCTCCTCACTCCTCCTATGATGGCTAATGTAGAGGCCATTCATCACCCATGAAACTGCGGTTCACTTTTTGCATTTAGGAGTCTTGCTAAATATTATAGCTTTCTAAACTCTTGTACAAATTCAATAATTTCTGAAATATTTGAATGCTGTCCTCATGCAAACAAGTATTTTAACACATCTCATCTGTTACCCAATCCTCATACTTTTTTTAGAATAATATATTTGTAAAGGGAGACTAAGAGGGCTTTCCTAGAAGGAACTGCAGTTGTTCAATTTGGAGTCTATTTTAAGTGCATGTTTGGATACACTGGAAAATCAAGGTGACATCAAAATCACAATGGTCACTCGCAAAAGCTAAGGAAACTTGTTTTTATCTACTGTGATTTTGGCTTCACTGTAGTTTTCCACCCTGTATCTAAACATGCTTGATGACTAGATATTATATGATAATTTTAGGGTCTTTTTAGTCTTTTTATTTTGTTATTTTTTAGTCTCATATAGGATTTTTATTGCTTTTATTAGGATTTTATGTTTATTTTTGCATTTTGCATATAGATTAGCTTTTATTTTTTTTTAAAACTTTATTTTATATTTTTAGGAACTTTTATAGGTATTTTTATATTTTAGGAAAGCTGGTAGAATAAGTCATTTTTGTCCAGGGATCAAACTGTAAGTTTCAGGAAAGAAATGACCAAAGTACAAAAGTTCAAGAGTTGGGGGTTGAAAGTGGAGTTTCAGTAAAATGAAGGGTCAAAAGTGAAGTACTAACAAGGAGAGGACCAAAAGTGTAAAGATTGAATATGAAGCATCATTTCTATTTTGCACATGTGAAAAAGGATGAGTGGAGAATTGATGGTAGTGGGAAGGAGATTTAAGAAGTTAATTGGTGGCCAATGAAGGCCATAATGGCCATCAATTCCTCCACCATTGAAGAGCAAAACAGGCAGATTTTTGCTATAAATAGGAGTGTTCATCCTTTGTAAAAATCACACATTTTCAGAATACAATATGTATTCTTCTTTCTCCCTTAAGAGCATTGTTCCTAGGAATTGTGGGAAGCCATACTTGAGCTCCTAGTCCAGGGTAATTCGATGTTTCTTTTAGCCATGCTTGGCTAATTTCTTCTTTAAGTTACTTGGGTTGTTTTAGTTTATAATTTATGTCTTAGTTTTCTTCTTCTTATTTCTGAATAATATTGCTATAAGTTCATGTTTTATTTCCTTGTTCTTTATGTTATCTTGATGTACACAAGAGTTTTTGCTTATTGCTTATAACAATGGAAATTGGTAAGTAGTAAGGGAAATATGATTTAAAAGAAGCTATATGATATATCACTAAGGAATTAGGATAGACTTAGCTTTATGTTTGGCCTGAATTCTTTCTTCATCTTTTTCTTAATTATCTAAATTGCAAGGAATTGAGTTTAATAATTAGGAAGAAAGTTCTACATTTATAAGGAATTAATTTGTAGAAACCATGGGCTATAGCATCATGAACTTGGTTCTAAAATTCAGAAATTAAGTAGGAGTTTACTAGCATATTTTATAAACTATATAATTCAACCCAAGTACTTAAATCTCATCATCATCTTTTATCTATTTTATTTTATGCTTTTTCTTGTTCTTGTTCTAAAAACTAAATCCAAGATACATCTTTTTATTTTCCTGCTTAAGCTCTAAACAAATTAATAATAAGACACTTATCCCTGTGGGATCGATATCTTTTATATTACGCGATAATCAACCGTACACTTGCGGTTTGGCTATCAATGCTCTTAATTGTGAATTCGCATTCATCATGTCTCATTCTAAATATATTAGGTTTGCACAACCACACTATGACCACTATGAGTAAATCCTGAATAGTAATTTTAGTTCCTAAACAATTCAGGTTGGTCATTTTAGTCACTAAACTATGAAAATTACTAAAAATGTCCCTAACTCTTACATGGATCACATAGGTACTTACGGGTGACACTAATTTTTTAATCTAGCATTGACTCAATCAAGCCTAAATTATAATTAAGTTGTAAATATATTTTTAGTTTTTCAAAGTTTCAACGGCCTAAAATACATATATATATATATATATATATATATATATATATATATATATATATATCATGTCATAAAATATGTTTATATTTATTCCTTTTTTAAAAATTAATTTATATTTCGAATTGTAGTTTTTAATGTTTACTTTTAAAATCAGTTAAATTAATTAGTTAGTTATTTTTTGTCAACAACTAAATTAGTCATTTCAAAACTCAAATATGAGATTTGCCTAAGAAAACCAACTTGCTTGCAACTTCAACCAATTTTTTTTTCTTCCTTTAGTTTTTTTTAATGATGAAAAATTCGGTTGGTTCAGCTTCGATTACCACTACGAGTCAAGGCATGTCTCCAGAATCTTTGGTCACTTATAAAGGTACTTATAGATTGCTTACCAACACAACCTTTACATCGGCAGCGAGAATCAAACACACAACCTTTTTAAGAAAAGTGGTCTGTCTTTACCAACTTTATCAACATGTGTTTATTCTTTTTTTAGCTATTGTAGATTAAATGTTGATTAAAATATATATATATATATATATAATTAAGGTATTTTTATACATAATTTTTATTTGTTTTCACAAATCAATTATTCATTTAATTATTTTGACCGATTGGATGTTTCTTTGAACATACTACACCATTAACACAAACAAGTGAAAAGGGAAAACAATTGAACAATACATTTGGACAACCATTTATTTAATTCAGATATTCCAACACCAATGTTCATCTTTGATAAGCTATTCCAAGATTCATACATTTCATCTGAAATCAATGTTTTGTTTGAATTGCATATAGCTGACAGTATACCTTTACATTCCGTGTGCATGTGGAAGTTCCTTTCTTTCCTTATCTATTTTGAAACGTGCCACCAAAGGCAAACACAAAATAAAAGAACTCTGCTCATAATTATAAAGCAATGGAAACAGTACCATGTCTGTAATAGAATTTTTTTTATGGTTGTGATTGCTGGTGAAAGTTTTCCTACATTGAATCTAACCTTGTACATGTTATTAAGATCCAAAGGAGGTTGCAAAGAATGTTGAAGTGATTTTTTTTTCACATGAGATGGATGACTAAATTAAGTCATTTCCTAATACATAAGAAGTTTTAAAAAATCCGGTTTCATGATCTGAATCATAACCATATCCAAAAATATCCAATTCATACATATCTGATTTTTATTTTATCCATTTTACAAAGTGAAAACCAATTTGGATATCCAAACTTCTTATTTGGATAAAAACCGGTTTATCCTGACCATAACCAAATTCTAATTTTTTTATTTTTTATTTTCAAAAACTAAATTCCCCATCTTTGCTATAAATCGGTCCAAATCCCTAAAAATGGCCTATGACCCTAAAATCAGCTAAAAACCCGAAAATCGACATAAAACCCCTAAAATCAGTAGAAAAACCTTAAGCCAGTCGAATACCAGCCCAAAACCCAAAAATCAATATAAAAAACCTTAAACCAGTCAAAAACCCTAAAGTCGGTCAAAAACCCTAAAATCGGCATAAAAACCCTAAAGTCGGCCTAAAACCCTAAAATCGACATAAAAACCCTAAAATCAACCAAAAACCCTAAAATAAGCCGAAAACTATAAAGTCGGCCGAAAACCCTAAAGTCAGTCTAAAACCCTAAAAGTGTCCGAAAACCATAAAATTGACCCAAAGCCCTTAAATCGTCCAAATACCCTATATTCGACGTAAAAATCCTGAAAACGGCCAAAAACATTAAAGTCGGCTGATAAACACTAAAATCGGCGGAAAATCCTAAAATCAGCCGAAAACCCTAAAATCGGCCAAAAGTCCTAAAGTTGAACGGAAAATCCTAAAATTGGTTGAAACCCTAAAGTCAGCCTAAAACCCTAAAATCAGCGAAAAGCCCTAGAGATGGTCGAAAAACCCTAAGATCGGCTAAAAACCCTAAAGACGGCTGGAAAACCCTAAAATCGGCTTAAAACCCTAAAGTCGGCCGAAAACCCTAAAGTCGGGTGGAAACCCTAAAATCATCCGAGAACACTAAAATCGGCAAACCCTGAAATCAACCTAAAACCCTAAAATCAGATGGAAACCCAAAAGTCGGCCTGAAAAATTGATGACCAACACTCTAGGGTTTATGGCTGACTTTTGGGTTTTGGGTTGATATTAGAATATTTCAGCCGACTTTAGGGTTTTGGGCTGATTTTAGGGTTTTGGGTTTGGTTTTTAAATTCAAATCTTAAAACTGGTTATCCAATAAATGTGATTTGGTTATTTAAAAATCCAAACCATGAACACCCCTAAATACATTGGTACAGTATCAAATATGGCACGATGAAGATGAAGATTCATGGAAACACCTTGTTCTTGTTGTGGCACCTTGAAGGTAAGAATGCCTTGTTACTTGTTTTTGTTGTGTAGTTTGAATAATCTATATGCATAGCTTTATACCTTTGCAAGCTTGTCTGCAAAGTTATGTTTGGTGTTGTTAACAAGACCTTTTAAACTTACAAGGATTTATTGAACCATGGCAATTGATTAGATTTTTAATATACTTGTAAATTCATTCAAGATGTAGATTAATGTGTTTGTTGATTAATGTTGATTTTGCCAAATAAAAAAAGACAAATCTTACTCTATGGCTTTTACTATGCGCGAGGTTTAGGAAGGGGCTGAGTTTACTTTGTGGATCAAATGAAAATAGCTTTGCCTTGCATTTTTGGAAGAGACTAATTTCATGGCTCGAACTTGTGACTGTAAAGTCACATGACAACAATTTGATCGTCATCCTAAAGCTCGCACTATGTTGATTTTACTAATTATGTGTTTAATTTATTTTCTCCCTCCATATTTATTTTTTCTGGTTCAGTACCTTTGACTATGTTCATGTGCTCGCTCGCTTATGGCTCTTTTGGTGGCTTATTTAGATCAATAATTTGAGTTCTCTCTTCTGCTTTTGATTACTGTAGTATGCACATAGAAAATGTGTTCAAAGATGGTGCAACGAGAAAGTTGATAACACCTGTGAGATTTGCCATCAGGTTTTGCACTCTGTTATTATCCTATTTAAACATTTGTATTATCATTATAAGTCATTCAAACTTGTAAAAAACCCTTACATTTTTACCCTATATTTGGTCAACTGTGGTAATTGCAGCATCTTAAGGGCTACATTTCACTTCCACCAGCTCCTTTGTTCCATTATGGTGGTTCTCCAATAAATTTTGGGTATCTGTGAATCTGTCATTGAATTCATAGTCCTCTTGTATAAATTTCATCTTCTATGGATCTAATGATGATAGAAGATTGTTATTTCAGAGATATTACAAGAAGGGATCTTCATAATCATCAGTTTATACCAATGTTTAATACTAATCATGTGTTCCTAGACCCTGACTTTGAATTTTCAGCACCCTCGACAAGGACCCTTGATATGCAGCCGCATCATTGCCTTCATTGTAATTTCCTTTTGCTCCCTTCACATCTGTGTTTTACATAAGAAATGTTAGTGCATGTTTAAATACACGGTGAAGCCAAAATCATGGTTGGCAGCTCCAAAAGTTAAGGGAAATTGCTTCACATCATGATTTTGGTTTACCTTGGTTTTCCGGCATATATCCAAACATGATTTACGAAGTTTGTGACACCGGAAACTTTCTAGATTTGTATTTTATTTACCAAACGGGTGGTTAGTTCAAGCAATACATGCTTCATTTCCTTTAATTAAGTCTCGGGTTCAAGTCTAGAAAAAAACTGCTTGGAGAGCCAATAGCTAGCCCCACTAGGATGTGGATGTTCTTAGCTCGACTGTCGAATAAGATTGTCGTGGAGGATATCTGCATTAGGAAAAAAAAAAGTTATTTGTTTTTTTTTTTTTTTTACATTAGAGAAGCAAATGAGAGGCCTAGGTTGTTATGGTCTTATGCTACTACCTATTTCCCTTACCATTCTTACAAGAAGATAGTTTCCTTATCTTTGCAGTTTCTTGATCTTCTTGTTTTGCGCCATACACTTCCAATCATATTTATACTCAGTGGAGGAGGAGAGTATTCATTGACAATGTCTACGGTAAGAAAATATAGATGCATTCATAATTCATAATAGAAACAATTGACAACCTTCTTCATGTGTTAGTCCAGAGTCCAGACAAAAAAAATTTGATTTGTTAACTGCATTTGCAGTTAATTGTGTTGAGAATCATTGGAATGCTTGTACCAGTGTATATAATAGTTAAAGCTATTATTGCGATCCAACGGCTTCAATTTGTGAATGAGGTTAGATCTGACTTTACCATAGTCAATATTCTTGAATAATTTGGTTTTGAGTATACACTCAAAAATCCATTGTTATGTTTGAACTTCTATCATGGTAGACTCGTAAATAGTTGATTACCACTAGGAAGATATTATGGTGCATTGTTAAAGACAGGCCACATCTAAGAAGATGGTTGTGTGTCCAATTTTCTTAAGTATATGAGAATTGTGTTGGTAGGTGATTTCTAAATACCTCTATAAGCAACCAATTATCATAAAGACATGTCCTGACCTATGGTAGTGACCGGAGTTGAACTCCCCAAAATTTTCTTCACAAAATAAAAAGAGAAAAGTAGGAAAGGAAAATAAATATTTAAAGAATATCAACATTAATCTTATATTAGTGCTACTACTGCACTATAGGATAGACAAATCAATTGGTGAAACTTTAATCTATGTTTTGAAACCTTTCTACATTCGATTCTCAAACCAAATTAACTCTGGTCAGAGTAGTTTCTTGGAAGCTAATACAAACATGTTATAACAAGTTGTACTTGTCTCAGCAGTACTATCTACAAGAAGTATGCATTTGTTTGCAACAAGCTGATGACAATTTCCTATTCATATTGTACCACAGTTTTAGTATCTTTAGACAAGGGAAATCATTGTTTTTTTAATTTTATTGCTCAGGATCATCACTCTCCTATGCAATCTCATGAGGAAAATGGCATGGGGCAGTCTCAGTTGCGGGTCATTCAGATTCAGTGACTCATGGTCAATTTGGGATGGGAAATTTGCTAATGTTGAGAAGATAAATCAGAGTGGAATACATGATCATTCTTTATACGCCGCGATCGCAGAAGCAGACCTGTTCAGATTTCGGTTACATTCACCTAAAAGCACTTCCATCCTAAACACGAATATCTTTTGAAAGTCTTTTCAAGATTTGTTCATGGAAGTTCAAACACATCTATACTGCAAGAAAATTGATGTAGTTCTGTAACTGATGCTGTTGTATATATAGTCAATTGGTCCTTGTTATTGGAAAAGAAAATGATGGGAATATCAAAAGCGCTAGAAAAGTAAACATTATCATTAAAGACTAGACTGCTAACAGCAAAACTATATGGGTGCTGACATTGTAAAATAAATGAATGAATGCATTCAAAATTTTGTTGGGTATAGATTGTGTATATTTTTCCTTACCAGCTACCCTTTGTGGTCATCTATGTGCAGATAAAATGTACCTCTGCCTAGGTATTTACTATTTAGAGAGATGTTACAACTAACAAAGCAACTTGATGAAGCAAAAAATTCATGTCATGACCAAGTGACTTCGTTGATTAACTAATGGATGTTGACTTCTATTCTATGGGATTTTGCATTTTATGTTCTCCAAATATTGAAGGATGTGCTTGGAAGAATCAAAATTTTGATAATTCGTTCAACATAAAAAGACTTGATTGAATCATTGCAGTATCTTAAGATTCTTTTCCATAATACCAAAAAAAAAAAAAAAACATGTGTAGCGGTGTCGAGGTGGATGTTGTGCTGAGGGTTAATTGTGGGTGTGAATCAATGAGGTTGGTATTGGTGGTTTGTGGGATTGAGATTAGGGTTGGGGTTGGCAATTTGGACAATGGGGATTAGCGACCTAGTGGTATGGAGTTTTCTGCTCAACAGGTGGCTGAGTGAGAAAGGGATAGCGACGAGTTTACGAAATGTGAGAATGACATATTCACATATTTGATAGTGGTCAACCTAGGTTAATATGAGTAGCGTACTCATCTCATCCTTTGCCAACTCAGGCCACATAGAAACTTGACCTTTAAAGTGTACAAGAACATGTCCCCTTTAATGAATTTAGGTTCGGATGAATCAAAAAGGTGTATTTTATTGATAATCTTCTAGAAAATTTTGTATCAAGATTTTCATGATTTCGTCTATTGTTTCCCTAATCCTTACTCTACCTATTTATTACCAAAACCTTCGTATTTTCTATTTCTCTAGTAAGCAGGACATTCATGGAAGAAATTTCGTGTAATCATCTCCCAAAACCTCACGTCATTTTAAAGATACCTAACTCAGCACTTCTATCCTCATGAAATCAGATACATCACAAAAGAGTTAAGAATAACAGGAAGACCACCCCTTGGGGAAAAGGCCAGGGGTATGCACTAGGTTTCTTTCTACACCAACTTCCTGCAATTTAGACAGGATAGCTAAAATAGTAAAAAGCAACTATCAGCAAGGAAGATAAAGGTCAAACATAATATTAAACGAGTTCACAAATACAAGCACACATCACAATTCCAAGTTCCACGACAAAGCTCAACAACGCCAGAGAAAACGAAGAAAAGAGTCTCAGAACATAATTTTACCAGAGTGCAGAAACACAAGCAAACATCATAATTCAAAGTTCAAAACAAAAGCTCAACAACACAAAGGGCCCGACCGGACCCTTCATTCGAAATAAGACACATCAAAGCAACAGAAGTAAACTACCCGAGCACATTATTCTTCCTCTGATTCTGATTCAGCATTCTGAAGCCAGTCAACGAAAGGTTTAACATTCTTCCAAATCTGAGAGTCCTTGTTATCACCTTTGAGCCCATTTTGGTACCACTGAACTATGTGCTCCTCCTCCAAAACATCAGCATCATAGAGAGCCTTCAAAACCAGAGCAACCTCCTTTAACGCATTCGAAGTGGACTTGCAAGAAAATTCCTCAATTGCATGCAGCAATGGCATCTGCATACCCTCTTCCTGAGCAACTGCAGCAGCAAGGTAGCTCTTCCTCTTAATTGCTACTTTTGCAAACCCTTTCTCAATGCCCTCAAAGAGGGCTTCATACAGAGCACTCATCTTTTCTTGAGCAGATGCAGGAAGTGTTCCCAGACGGGTCAGCAATTCTTTTGCTGTAGCACCTTTCTTCAAATCTGCTTTGACTTCCCCAACCAGTTTGCTGTAGTGCATGGAGCCGCCACCATTCTCAGAAGCATCACTTACCTTAGTTGCTACTTTCTCCTTCTTCTCTGGTTCATTTGTGGAGCTACCATTCTCAGAATTATCACTTGCCTTAGTCGCTACTTTCTCCTTCTTCTCTGGTTCATTTGTGGAGAGCATGACCATATCAGCTGTCACAGCACTTAACTGCTCTTGGATACGTTGACGAGCAGCCTCTGCTGATGTATCTGCTAGCCACTCTACATCATCATCATCATCTTCTTCTTCATCATGAGCGACATCCTTCTCATCAATTTGACTATGAGTAGGAGATGTACGGTCTTCATCAGAGCCATTCGCTTTCTTCCTTGAAGAGCTAGATTTTGCGGCACCATCCTTAGAAGATGAAGTGCCTTTCTTCTTAACCTCTTTCTTCAGTTTTTTGAGCTCCTCATCTGCTGCTTCACCCTCTTTCAGTCTCTCCTTCTCAGCTCTTCTCATGGCCTTCTTGTCTTTGGATCCCTTCTTACTCTCAGGAGGGTTCTTTATGATGAAGGTAGTCAGCTTGTCTCTCATATCCACATCAGACACAAAACCGCAAGCAGCACATTTCAGCTGGATCATTTGATTCTTAGTGATCAATATCTCAGTCTCAGGATTTCCACAACCATAGCATTGGACATATTTCTTAATGAAATTCTCAAGGAGGCCAGCAAGCTTTGCAGTATCATGTGCTCCATTAACATGAGAAGTTCCAGTCTTCTCATCAAATTTTGACTGGGCCCCAAGTTCACAACCGAAATATTTGGTTGTGTAAGACGCTGGCCTCGCCAATGCCTTTGCTATATCAACCATATTGACAACATTTGTTTTGATGCCGTTGCCTCTACCCTCAATTTTAGTGATCATTCTAGGCATCTTATACCTATAGAAGGCATCGTCGCGATTACCAGCACCAATGTTCTGTAACGCCATGATGACTGCAGCAAGTCTCGATAAAACTAGATGTCACAGCCCACAGGCAGCAGCAACTGTGGAAACTCAGTATATCCAGCTGTAATGTTGATTTGCTATTAAGATCACACAGACTCTCCTGAAATTCCGGTAGGCTGCAAACAGAAATTACTGAGATCAGTATGTTCCTGGTAGGGCGCACGATGCATACAGCCAAGTATTCTGGGCAATGGCTTGTTCTTTTTCCTAGAACATGAAAAACTATCTCCAAGCAACTCAATGGCTCCCAAATGGATGATAGCCTGTTCAAACATGAAAGAAACTTCCACGTGACGCCTTCACCTTGGAATCTGCCACAGAAGAACTAGCAGGGATCCTGAGTCAACAACCAGAAGCTGCACTATATCAGTTTCAATGGTAAAATACTGGACAGTAACTCTTCCAGAAGAAAACATTACAATGGGAAACAAGTAGTTAAACCAACATTAATGTCCGAAAAAACACCATCAAAATAAACAAATACCAGATACCGACAACATTAATGGCTGATAGATAAATACCGGATACCGACAGCATTAACAGCTTATAGATAAGCGCGGGATGCCGACAAGGAAGGAAAAAAATAACAATTATACAGCGCATTGAAAAAAAATTAACAATTATACAGCGCATTGAAAAAAATTAACAATATACTGCGCATTGAACAAAATTAACAATTATACCACGCATTGAACAAAATTAAAAATTATACCGCACATTCGTAAGCCTGAAGACAAAAATTGTAACCCCTCTCAATTCTATTTAACATCAAGTAGATAAATGAAACAACAAACCAAGCCTTATCCAACAGAGGAATCAGCTACACAGACTGAAGGTCAAACCATGCTCTGAAAGCACTATATCAAACACCTCCAACAGATCAATCCAAAATAAAGCACATATCAAACACCGCGAACATGTTTAACTTCAACCTAAACAATCGCATTAACTAGCCGCACACAAAGAAAAATGAACAAACAAAGTAAAACGATCAATCATTAATAACATAAAATAATTTTAACACGAACACAGTAGGTTTATCGCCAAGTACTGAAGTTAACGGAAAATCGTTCAAACACATATATTCAACCAGATTATCGCCAACAAATTCAGATGATAATCACATCAAAATCAGTCACGAAAAAATAATAAAAATTGAAAGTTCTGAACAGATAAATCGATTAAATCTACTATCGATACAGCTAAAAAAATGACGATCTAGGGTTTTCGAAGCAGAGCTTGAAATCAAAATAAATAAATAACAAGAAAATTGGAAAAAAAAATTAGAGGAAGAGATGAACCCTGAGGTTGTTACCTGGAGGAGAAGGGTGAATGCACACGAAAGAGAGAGGAAAGCGTGAATGATATGAGAAGAAGGTGCGGCTCAAGAGGAAGAAGGGTTTGTATAAGAGACGAGGCTTAGCATCACAAACACCAATATCTCATGTTTATATATATACACCTATGAGGCTTTGCATACCTTCTTACGTGAAAACTGAAAACTACTGTTTAATTTAATTTTATATATATATATATATGGTCTAGGACTACAGTGTTCCTTTCTCTTGAGAAAACTCTATGTGTGTTTTGAATTGTAAAATAAAATAATTACTTTTTAGATGCATACAACTTTATATGATGAGGAAAAAGATAAATTTTACGTCAAGAATATCATGTAATTGATGTTGATTTTTTCTTTTGTTAAGACTCTCGAAAGTAATATAGTGGTTTAGTGTGTCAGAGAAAGTATTTTTTTTTTTATATTGGTAAGGGTGCAATATTCACTAATTTAACAAGACATAAATGCAATTTTGGAGCAACTGCAACTTGTAGCAGGTGCGCTGCTCAAATAGAGGATCTTGATCTTATTTTTTTGTCATTGCCCTTTTTCCAGACGCGTGTCGGCTCATTTCAAGCCATGCACACGGTTTATTTTGAATAGTGCCTCCTTTCACGATTAGCTTTGTCTTCAACTTCAACAACAAAATAATGCTTTTGCAGTTGCAATCCTTTGGTGGATTTGGGAATGATATAACAATCATATTTTTGATACTCATGTTTTGCCTGTTAATTTTGTTTTGAGGCAAATTTTAGTTTCTATTCAAATTTCAAACATTAGGGGCGGCCACCGAGCATTATTTCCATAGTGCCAGAGGTTGTGCGTCCGGGTGAGATTCATATGAATGGGGATGGCAATTGGACTCTAACTTATATAGAATGAGGTGTGGTGTGATTTTGCGTGATCAGGATGGGTTTAGTATCTGGCGTATCTTACAGTTTTAGTAATGGAGATGTTTTTCATGCTAAGCTGCTCGCCATGGCATTTGGCTTACAGCATGCTGAGGACTTGGGCTTTAAAAAGATTGATTGTGCATATGATTGCTTTGAGGTTATTCATCTCCTTATTATGACTAATTCTGATGTTAGTACTTGTTGGTTGCAAGATGTGCTCCGAGTTAGGAATATGGTAAATTGGAGTTGGTCTGTTTCCTTGTCTCATATCCCTAGAGACATGGTTGCAAATGCTTTTATTGGACAAGCTTCTAGAGATGGCTCTCTTCGTCGTGTTTGAAAGTTTCTACATTCAAATGCTATTTTTTTCTTTTTCATGGTATGATTGTGTAGTTTGTCTTTAGTCTCTTAAATGTAAAAAAGAAGTACAATACACATAAATATGAAAATCTTTACTTGATTTTATTTGATTTGAATTGTTATGGCCTTGTTCCCTTTTTATCAAATCTATAATAGAAATATAAGCCCAAAGTATATATTTTTCACGTATATAATTAAATTTTAAACTTATAATATGACTTATGCTATGAATTTCAAATAATATATGAAATTTGATAGGTAGACATAGAGCACAATTATTTTTCTTCCAAATGTAATAAAAAAAGTACAATTATTTTGAATTTAAAATTTAAATTTAAATTGAAATGAAATTAAAGCTGAAAATTGGAGTACTATAAAAAATAGAAGGATGATGACTTAAAAAAGGTTATAACAATTTGAAATAACTATTAACACTACTAGAAAATACTGAATTACTAACGGTCTTTTACCGACAATCTCAAAACCATCTCAAAAATTCGTTATTACCGACGACCAGGTCGTCGGTAATGTGTTTTTTAGATAAGGAGGTTCCATTTAAAATAAAACGACTTGTGATGTATAGTGTTTTCGGGCCGAAAACGTACTGAATCTCGAGAAAAATATCACGGGATGTTTTGAAGACCAATGCTCGAGTTAAGCGAGCGATTGATTCAAGACGAGCGAGTGATTGATGTCAGTCACTTTAAGCATACTTGGGAAATATGCTAATTAATATTAAAATATTAGATTATGACAAGATTAGAGGTTTATGACAATGTGTAAGTTAGATTAGACATAATCATCATTAAAAGGATTAGGTTTATCCAAATAGAATCCTAGTTTAATCTAATAAAATCCTAGTTTAACCTTAATTAATCTCCACCTCATTAAGCTTTGGAAAAAAATTTATTTTCCCCCATTTCTCTTTCCCAAACCCACGGCCACCATAGACATCAAGGGAGGGAATTGTTTTTTTCTTTCACTAAGTGAGATCAAGTGATAAACTAGTGAGATATTAAGAGAGAGAAAGAGAGGAAAAGAAGAACACCATCACCACCACCTCCAACCGCACCTTTCCTCCTCCATTCTCATCCACTCATTTTCCCCTCTAGCTTCTTTGAGGTAAAAGATATCCCTCTTAATACTCTACATTTCTATGGTTTTGTTTTTCAAGAAGGAGATGTTTTGAGGTAATGAAAATGCTTGGAAGCCCTAATCCCCTTTGTATTTCTCATTCCCCTTGTTCTTGTCTTCATGGGGATATATTTTGTTTTTCAAGAAGTTAAGTTTTTGTCCCTAAGTTGATTTTTGGTTGAGCTTTTGGTATAAGTGCTTTTGTCAAAGTTATTCTCATTTAATTTATCTATAAGGATATCAAATTACTTTTTTCAAAAGTTTATTTTTTGAAAAGTTTATTTTTATGGAAAAGTGATTTTGAACTTTGTAAGTTTGTTTTCACCATAGATTTCATCTTGCCTTTGATGTGTGCTAGTTAGTTTAAAGGAAAAAAAAATGATCTTGGTAATTAACTTGAAGTGGCCAAATCTATGGACTATGTTTTGGGTTGGAATATTTAATTTTGACTTGATTTTCATGTGTGTAAAGCTTGTGTGTGAAGTTTGGTAAAAAGAAAAATTGTTTCCCTTGAGTTTATGTTGAGGCAGAGAGCATAGTAAAGATTCGTAGCTTGGAAAATTGACTCTAAACTTGATTTTGAGTATTAAGTGTTTTGAGGGACTAAAATCAACTTGGGCTAAATGGACTTTTGAGTGTGAAGCTTGTTTTAAGTGTTCTTGAAAGGTTGAGATTTGAAAGAATTGAAAAATTTGTGTTTAGAATGTTTTTTATTTTATTTTCGAACTTAGAAGGTTTTAGTGAATTCAAGAGAAGAAGTTGTTTTAGAAACTTATATGAAAGGTTTAGAGTTTTGGCTTGAAAATGTCCTTTTAAGACCCTTGTATGCTATTTGGAGAAAAGGAAAAATTTGTTAAGTTTTCAAGGCCTAGTGTCTGAACCTAACCTTAGGGTTTAACATGAGTTTAGTCGTCAAGAACTTGTTTTAATTTCCTAAGTGTTTGAGTGAAAACCTTACCTAAATGTTCCATGCGAAGTTCTACAGTTTTTTATTAAGTTTTGATGTTGTAGTTTGAAGATATGCAAAGTTCCTAGAGGTTTTAAAGTTTGCCAAAAACCTTGTCATATGGTTTTAATTCTTGAAAGTTATGCCTAATTGCCTAAGTGTTAGAAGTTTCCCTAGTACCATAGCTTAAAGCCTTGAAATTATTTTGAGAAATGCTAAACTAGGTTATGTGTTTGTGAAGGTTCACAAGACGTAGGAACTTTCGGAGCACACGTAGCACGTGGGAGCGAAAGCAACTTTGGTAAGGGCACTTCGCTATGTTATTTAGCTATATTTAGCGTATATGTATATTCACTTGCATAGCGTAAGATGTGTAGCTGACGGTATTCTAAGAATGACTTGATTGTTTAGTAGTCATTGTTTGCTTTTTGTGAATAGCTTAAATGATCGTTGATTGATGCTTGATATATACGTGCTTCCTTGCCAAATTGTTAAGTGAAAGCATGATGTTTATGACATAATTTATATCTTGATTATTGGATATGTTCACATACTCTACATGATTTATTTGTAATTATGAAGCCATATGAGGCCACGTCCTCGGACGAATGCGCCTTTGAATGCAAACTCGGACTCATAAATAAATGACTATATAGCTTTGTTCGTTGTTGTTTATCATGTCGTGTCAAGCATGTTTTGTTTTACTGTCGTGGTTTAGAGCTATATAGAGTGCCGAACTAGAGATGGAAAATATGAGAGCATTATACAAAGCGTACTCGTGTAAGTGGCATTTCAACGACTTACCAACAGGACTAACCATTTGACGTGGAGTTCGGTGGATTCTCTCGCCTGCCCTACGGGGAGATGGCGATATCCGGATGAGTCTTTTTGTACAATGAGGGATTGTACGTGCATGTAGGGAGTCGTAGGGTCATTGACCACTTGTGTCTAAATTTGGGTTTATGCTATGTTTTGCTAAATGTTAACATTTATACTTGTATGTTTTTCCTTGCTTATGTATGTTGTTATTTGGAAGTGACCCTTGCTTTTCTATGTTTATTCCAATGAATTGTGGGTGCTTAATCAGATCATGGCGGGCAAGAAACTGGTGGACCCTTATGCAGTCGACTTGGTCTCATGGCGAGTCTGGTACACAGGTTGAGTTGCTGAGGACAAGACGTATCGTCTAGGCACTCAGTATGGATGACAGATCTACCGCGTCACTCATGACATCCCCTTACCTCCTCTCCCAGGCTTTGGGAGTTCCGACGCTTCAACATCGGGGACAACCGCTATGTTGGCATCCCCCATCGTGGCTGCCAACCCACCCCCTTCACCCCCAGTGGTGAAGGCGGAGCCTCCCACTCCCCCATCCCCAGACTACTCTCCTGCCTCTCTAGTGCACTTCCGGATCGTGCCATTGGTAAACGAGGTAGCGACCACGGTCACCACAACTATCGCAGACGTGGATGTATAAATGATTGATCTCACAGATTCATATGGGGAGGTCCCGACCGAGGGCAAATTTTGTTGGCTAGAGGGATCCGATGGCAACTCGGAGGATCTTGAGGAAGAGGAGGAGGAGGAGGAGTTAGCAGCCTTTAACATCGAGGGAAAGGGTAGGTTCTCAATGCATTACTTTTTGTGTGGGCTTCTAGCGCGGAGACCACATGGACGTATATCGGACTTATGAGGTCTAGTGTTTAGGATTGTCCGCACCCAATTTTATCCGGTCTATTTTGATTGGTTTTAATTTTAACTTTTTGAAATAGTTAGCTAATTAGTTAGTGAAAATATAAAAAAGGTGATTAGATTAATTGAGTTTGTTTTTAATTATGTTAGTTAAAAAATAATAAAAGAGAGTTTGTTCTCTAAAAAAAACTAGTCTTCAACATTCTCTAACAAATAAAAATGGCCCAAGTTGGCCCAAAAATGATAAAAAAACGAAAAAGGGGCCAAGACACACAAAAAAAACATTGCAGAAACCCTAGAAGCAACATAAGGGTAGTTCTGTAGTTTCATCCCAAAAGCCCTAATTCTAATGCTGTAAATCTTATCTTGCCTCGCAATCCGAGATTCACTCCACCCAGGCCCCATTCGACTATCTCTCATTCACCCATCAGAAAACCCTAGCAGACCCACCCTCACTCTCTCCTCACTACCGAACCCTTTCCACGAGAAACTCCCTCCTGGCCTTCATCGCCACCCCCAACTGCTTCCTTTCCTCTTCGACCCCAGCCGCCGCCACTCCTTCCCTCCTTCTTCGACCAGAATCGCCGCCCACAACCAACCTTCCTTCTTCCTCGACCCACCATCATCCTCTTCACCTCCTTCTCCAAAACAGCACCCCAAACCCTCTTCCTCGCCCCCCTCCCTCGATCTGTGCCGCCCTCACTCCGCTTCACTCTCCGGCGCCGAATCGCTGCCACCACTGTTCTCGAACCACCGTCGCTGAGTCACGGCTGCCACGGTCGTCTCCCCTGACTTGTAGCGCCGGCGTGTCTCTCTTCGGAACCATCACCTCGCTCCTGCATTGCTTTTTCTGTTCAGTTCGTTGCGATGTTTGTTCCCCGTATGCGCTGTTTCATCACTGTTTTCAGCACCAATATTCTCTAAGGCCATGATGCTTACAAGTTTCAGAGATCTTCAGACACAACAAGCTGGAATTCAAACTATAGCAGCTTCAATGTTGGACCCTAAGGTAGATTGCGCCCTTGAAGATTCTCCTTCTAAAATTATGGAAGGTGGCCAACAATAACTAGACAATTCGGTGAAATTTTGGTATGTCTCACGATGCATGCAGATAAACCGCTGCAACAAGGGTCTGTAATTTTTTCTAGAAGAAGAAAAATACTCTCCAAGTAGCTCAATTGCTCCCCAATGGATAGTAGCCTGTTCAAACATGAAAGGAACTTGAACGTGACTCCTTCACATTGGAATCTGCTGGATGCTGGAAGGCTGACACGCCTACTCTCCAAATTCAGAAAAAAAAGAAAGTTGGATTGTATACTCAAGGCAATTCATAACATTAATAAAATAAAATCGATAAAGGACCTAAGAAAATACAACATCTATAAGTAAGACATGTCTTAACTATATGGAAAACCAAGGTTTCAATAAAAGAAAGTAGATAAATGTTTTGCCAAAACTTTCCTATATCTGTAGAAGCTTGAATATAATACAGACAAGAAGACTACACGAAATCATCATGAATCACACTGTACGGTTATTATTTCAAATAAAAATCAATCCAAAACAAAATCTACTCAGAATGTCGTGTCTCTGAACCTTCCATACAGTTTATGAATATCAATTTCCTAAATAAAAACCTGTCTTCTTCTCAGAGTTCAATCCTCTACCATATAAAAAAAAACAGCATGAGGATCTCCAACGACATGAGGATCTCCACCACACACACACCAAAAAAGGACTTATAATAAAAAATAAAAGTATAAACTAAATTCATCAAAAACCAACCATTGAATAAAACTACAGGACAATGCAGTTTTTTTCTCAATTGCAGAGATTCCAGTTCAACGATTACAATAGTTGTGGTAGAAAAGTACACATACGGAATATTTCCGAGATGTGAATGAACAAGACGTACTTCTCTTTATCGACAATATCTTCTGTTTTGTCCAAGAAGGATACTAAGTATCCGCTTTATTAGGTCGAATGCCTTCTGCTGCGAGTTACTCTTTTCGTTTTGATGGAGGTAAGGATACTCTAAAGGTTTTCAAAGGTGCATTGATAGTGATGACGACAAAGCGTGTTGCAGGGGATATTTAGCGCTTGTCAGGGAGCGCCGTTGTAGGTGAGGTTGCATCAGTTGACATTGACAATGATGCAACAAGGCTCTGACATATGCGTCTGGGTCATCCTAGTGAGAAGGGGATGATGGAACTTCATAAGAGAGAAATTTTGAAGGGTGTTCGTAGCTGCAAGATGGATTTTTGCTAGATTTGCGTGTTTGGAAAGCACTGTCATATCCGATTTAAGATCGGGATGCCTGAAACAAAGGGGATCCTCGACTATGTTCATTCAGATGTGTGGGGGCCTACTAGGGAGGCTTCTATTGGAGGTTCCAGGTATTTTGTTACATTATTGATGATTTTTCTCGTAAGGCCTGGGTATTTTTCACGAAGTACAAATATGAGGTTTACAAGAAGTTCAGATTGTGGAAGAATGAAGTGGAAACTCAGACAGGGAGGGAATTGTTTTTTTCTTTCACTAAGTGAGATCAAGTGATAAACTAGTGAGATATTAAGAGAGAGAAAGAAAGTGATCACCTCCTTTCTTCTGTTCTCCCTGAGTAAGCTAGAAACAACATGAAATCACCACCCAAACCATGTCAGATGTTAGTGCAAACCCAATCCAAACCATGTCAGAAGTTAGTGAAAACTCTAACAACAATACAACCCAAAAATCAACCAACATCCCTGATAATTAATACTCCAGATTGCAGCACTGCTGCGAAACAGCCTTGGAGCACAACCTTCAACAATCCAAACCATGTCAGAAGTTAGTGAAAACTCAGACAACAATACAACCCAAAAGTCAGCCAACATCCCTGATGAATTGATACTCCAGATTGCAGCACTGCTGTGAAACGGCCTTGGAGCACAGCCTTCAACAAACAGAAAACTAGGACCACGAATCGGCAAAACCGCCGCCGCCGCTGCAAGCAACCATGAAACCGAGGATGCTCCAAGGCTACTAGAACGACACAACAACAACGCAGAAGGCGCATGTCGTGCCAACCCTAGAGGTGATGGCGCAGCAAGCCAAGACCGGGGAAAACAGACAAATAACGGGTTTGGGGGTCATGACCCAAGCCCATCAATTTCAAATCCAAGATATTTCCCACTTAATTGTTTTGTGGGAAGTATCAGACCAGACATTGCATACGCTGTTGGAGTGGTAAGCCAGTTTATGCACCACTACCCACAGGTAGAGCACATGGAAGCAACCATGAGGATGGTTCGATACCTCAAGGGTACTCCAGGAAGGGGTATCATTTTCAGAAAGGATGGATATCTAGACATTGAAGCCTATACTGATGCTGATTGGGACGGTAATCCACTAGAGTTGCCAATTTCTTGAAATCCACACCTTGAATTGTTCAACCTTTTGGCCAAGTTACAACCTTCAAAAATCTCTTCAAAATTACTTGGTTGCACTATTTCAGTTTTGATTTGAATGATAGGCAGGATTATTGAGCTTTCTTGTTTTTCATGGAGAATATTATTTTGTGAGCTTAATTTGATGAACTCAAACATGTTGAAAAGCCAAGCCTAAACTTTCTTGATTCTATATCTTTAAACATGCAGGTCTTCCATATCCGCTAAGCTTTCTTGGAAAGGTTTTTGTGCTTCAAGTTTTAATCAGATAAACTTTTTCTAAACTCAGGGACGAGTTTCTCTTTAAGTTTTATCGCTTGAGGACAAGCTGCCGTTGGGTATAGTGGTGTGATGACAGGATAATATATGATGTTTTTAGGTTGTTTTTAGTCTTTTTATTTTATTATTTTTGAGTCACATATAGGATTTTTAGTATTTTTACATAGATTTTATATTTTTTTGCATTCTGCATATAGATTAGCTTCTATTTGTTTTTCTAACTTTATTTTATATTTTTAGGAATTTTTATAGCTATTTTATATTTTTAGGAAAAGCTGGCATAGTTATCATTTTTGTCCAGGGACCGATTTGTAAAGTTTCAGGAATTAAAGGATCAAAGTGTAAAAGTTCAAGAGTGGAGGATGAAAAGTGAAGTTTGAAGGAGTCAAAGGGCCAGAATTGAAGTTCTAACAAAGGGAGGACTTGAAGTGAATTGAAGAATGTGAAGCAACTCTCTTTGATTTGAGCACATGTAAAATAAGAATGGAAGATTAATGGTGGTAAAGGGGAGGTTTCAGAACTTAATAGAGGCTGAATGTGGCCTAATTAAGCCAATCAATTCCACCATTGAAGAAGAAAGGAATCCAAGAAAGAGCTGCCAGTGTTCGTCCCAGCGCTGCAGCGTTGGAAGTCCCAACGCTCAAGCGCTGGACCTCTGACTAGGATGTGAGTCAGAGGTTGCACCCAGCGCTGCAGCGTTGGAAGCCAGCGCTCAAGCGCTGGGACTATTTCTGTATGTTGGATTTTAATGCTTCCCAGCGCCCAAGCGTTGGGAATGCCAGCGCCCAAGCGCTGGAGGTCAGGTTTTTGCTATAAATAGTGAGCTTTTCTTCACTTGTAAGACAGACCTATTCAGAATACAACAAGTGTTCTTCTTTCCTCCTTAAAGATCATTGTTCCAAGGAATTGTGGGAAGCCATACTTGAGCTCCTATCCAGGGTAATTCGATGACTCTTTTAGCCATGCTTGGCTAATTCTTTTTAAGTTTCTTGGGTTGTAGTAATTTATAATTTTATGCTTTAGTATTGTTTTTACCTTTCTGAATAATATATCCATTTCATGTTTCATTTCCTTGTTCTTCTTTAATCTTGTGTACAAAAGATTTCATGCTTTATACTTATGTCATAAGGCCATTTGGTAAGTAGTAAGGGAAATAGGAAATAAAAAAGGTTATAAGTATACATTTCTTAAGGCAATTAGGATGGACGTAACTTTGTGTTGGCCCGAATTCCTTCTTCATCTTCTTTTCTAAATTAACTAATAACCAAGGCTATGGAGTTAGTAATTAGGAAGAAAGTTCTACATGACTTAAGGCAATTAGCTTGTAGAAATTCTAGGCTATAGCACCATGGAATTGGACTTAAAATTCAGAAAATAAGTAATAACTTGCTAGCATATTTGTAGATTATGTAAATCAACCCAAGAGCTTAATTCTCATCATCTTGTCTCTTTATTATTTTATGCTATTGTTCTTGCTTGCTATAAAAACCAACATCAAATATTCATCTCTTAGATTTTCTGCACAAGTACTAAATATTATAATAATAGGAAACCTATCCCTTGGGTTCGATCTTTTTATTACGCGATATTGAATCGTGCACTTGCGATTCCGCTATCAATCCTCTGGCTAAAGAAATTGATGAATGAGATAGGTTTTCCAATAAAATTCCCAACTCAGCTTCTGTGTGACAATAAAGCAGCGATTAGCATCTCAGAGAATCCTGTTCAGCATGATAGAACAAAACATGTCGAAGTGGATCGACACTTCATAACGGAGAAGATCGAAGATGACACTGTTGAGCTTCCCTTCGTGAGGTCTGAAGATCAACTATGAGGATGGTTCGATACCTCAAGGGTACTCCAGGAAGGGGTATCATTTTCAGAAAGGATGGATATCTAGACATTGAAGCCTATACTGATGCTGATTGGGACGGTAATCCAAATGATAGGTGATCCACTACAGGGCATTTTACTCTAATTGGAGGAAATCTCGTAACTTGGAGAAGTAAGAAACAGAAGGTGGTTGCACTGTCAAGTGCAGAAGCAGAATTCAGGGGCATAGTAATAGGGATAACAGAGATCCTCTGGCTAAAGAAATTGATGAATGAGATAGGGTTTCCAATAAAATTCCCAACTCAGCTTCTGTGTGACAATAAAGCAGCGATTAGCATCTCAGAGAATCTTGTTCAGCATAATAGAACAAAACATGTCGAAGTGGATCGACACTTCATAACGGAGAAGATCGAAGATGACACTGCTGAGCTTCCCTTCGTGAGGTCTGAAGATCAATTATGAGGATGGTTCGATACCTCAAGGGTACTCCAGGAAGGGGTATCATTTTCAGAAAGGATGGATATCTAGACATTGAAGCCTATACTGATGCTGATTGGGACGGTAATCCAAATGATAGGTGATCCACTACAGGGCATTTTACTCTAATTGGAGGAAATCTCGTAACTTGGAGAAGTAAGAAACAGAAGGTGGTTGCACTGTCAAGTGCAGAAGCAGAATTCAGGGGCATAGTAATAGGGATAACAGAGATCCTCTGGCTAAAGAAATTGATGAATGAGATAGGGTTTCCAATAAAATTCCCAACTCAGCTTCTGTGTGACAATAAAGCAGCGATTAGCATCTCAGAGAATCCTGTTCAGCATGATAGAACAAAACATGTCGAAGTGGATCGACACTTCATAACGGAGAAGATCGAAGATGACACTATTGAGCTTCCCTTCGTGAGGTCTGAAGATCAACTAGCAGATATTATCACAAAAGCAGTGACAGGAAAGGTCTTAGAAGCAGTGTTGCACAAGTTGAGTATTGGAGATCCCACTATTCAACTTGAGGGGAGTGTTAGAATATTATGCAATCATGTCAGAATATTACGCAATTAAAACAATTGAATAAGGGAGTAAAATAGGAAGAGATCAGAAGTAATTAGGGAAAGAATACTCTGGTATTAAATAGAAATAGTTTAGAAGTAATTAGGGAAATAACATTCTAATATTATTATGTATTATTATGGATTATTTGCTACTAGAATTAGAGCAGATTGCTACTAGAATTAGAGCAGAACTTGTATTATAAATAAAGACCCCTATGTACAATGGAAAAATAAATAAATTACAATGGTCTTTTCCCCTCATTTTTATGTTTGTTATTTCAACGCTAACCCCTCGAGTTAGTTAGTTTTCTTGGTCCCTTGAGTTTAGTAATTGAGACTTCACAATTCTATATTACTTGAGCGATAGAGAACACTTGCTCTAAATAAATGTGCGTGTTATTTTTTATCGCAGCACTCTACCCAGCATAATGGCTTATTTTATATGTAGCATCTCACGCAACATCTCATTTTATGTGGTTTTGCTTTCATAGAAAGCAGAGTCCATATACTTAATTAGATGGTTCCAATTATCCTAGCAATTGCATAAAGTTTCAAATACTGATTAATTATTCGGTAAACTCCTCCAAAGTAAAATAATAAAAGAACTAACTAATTAATTAATAAATTGAAGAAGCCGCCGGTTTAAACTAATCCATAAATTACACAACTCCAAAATAATTTGCTATTTGTTAATTGCAAACATTGGTTTCCTCTCATGCTTCCTACAGGGTAATAGCCTCATTAGAATATGTACAATTATTTCTTATGAAATCAAAT
Organism: Acmispon strigosus; assembly: GCA_030819835.1. Lineage (NCBI taxonomy): Eukaryota > Viridiplantae > Streptophyta > Magnoliopsida > Fabales > Fabaceae > Acmispon > Acmispon strigosus. Next base: position 67,256 of record JAUAMA010000002.1, read on the forward strand.
TCCTTGCCCTCAAAGCATGGGATTTTATATCTTGACTTGACCCCTAAAACACCTTTTCTAATGTCGATACAAGAGACTACTAATTAAAGAAAATTTATAAGGCCAACAAATCCATATATATGTATGTATATATATATATATATATATATATTCAAGGTACTCCAACCCTTCATTCTAGCTATTTTTGTTTCAATAGTTAGCGATAGAGTTGCATACACAATAATTAAAGGTGCAGAGTGATTACTCACATGGCTGCTTCTCTGCCTTCTTTCTTCTCTGTAAAAGCAAGAGGAGCATATATCTCAAGAGATGCAATATATCTCAAGAGATGCAAGATACGTCACGGGTTGCAAGTAATCAAGGTTCACAACTATCAAGATGAAGGTGATCATCAATTTATATACAATACTAAATGATAGGATACTTTTTTCTTCTATTTTTGGTTTTATTTTGCATTTATCATTAATTAAGTGGAGTAATTGATTATCATAAATCAACAGGGAGATCCACCAACATGGTAGATGCAAATATGAATGTTCTGAAGGAGAGGATGGAAATGGTGAAGGTGAAGGAGAGATTGGAAAGGTGTTGCAAATGTCAACATGGCTGGAATTATGTCCAAGTTTCTAATAAAAAAAGAGAAAGAAATTACAAAGAGTTGATTGAGGTCATAGGTTTAGTTTGTGGCACTCTTGGTCTTACTTGTTTTGGTGGAACACTCTTCCTTTGCCTTGTCTCCCTGCTTGTTCATCTGCAGTTATGATTTACAAGGAATATAAATGATGCTCAATGATTTTATTTTTCTTTTCTATCAAGAAGTATTGTATGATAGAAATTCAGAGAGGGTCACAAATGTTTTATGTATTGCTTCTCTTCACTGCTCAATCGTAACCTGACTTTGTCTAAGATATACCATGTCCGGTGCCTGTAACTTGTAGAGTTCAATGTGTAACTACTGTGTGTAAAAAGATTTGTATCTTACATTAAAATTTGTTATTACATATTAGAAACCTAAAAGTTAGCTTAAGAGTTGATGATTGTTTACCTGTATATATTTGAGTTATCTAGGTCATGTCTCTAATCAATGTAAATTTCTAAACACACTCTCACGTCCAGAGCTGAACATCTGGAGTGTGAAATATGCAGAAATGAACATCTACGAGTATATATATGAGTGGTCTGAACTAAATGAATTTATGATAGACTTTCATATTAGAATTTAAGAGGTCTAACTTAACCTAAAAACTAGCTTTTTAAAAGTTGAGAATTATATGTCTTATACACTATATGATAAATTATAACATCCATCACACATAATTATGAAGTAAACTCAACAAATTACAAACGGTGTATTAATACTCTACTGATTTAATGGTGTATGTATGGTAGATGCCCCTCTCTTAACATGGCTTACTCTGGAAAACATAAAATATTAAAAATAACTTTGAGAAGGATGATTTAGATACTTTTTTATATCTCTTAACTAATTATAACCATTGGAATGAGATAAGGGGTAATATGTTATATAAAAAGTCATATAGTAGAAGTGTTTGAACTTACGGGCTTATTTTTTCTATTTCAGTTGAATATTAAAAGACTAGAATGAGTTTTCAGAAAACCTAAAGGATATCAATATACTTATTATTATTATTATTATTTTAAGAGTTTAATAAATATGCACAATTGGGATAAAATAGTTTTACTAACAATTAATCATTGTATGTCATATAGGAAGAATAATGACTTTCATTTTAAATTTTAATTAAAACAAAGATATATTATGATATCATGGAATTCAATTAAATATATTGTAAAATTTAGGTGAAAGTTATCATGCACCAAGGAAGTAAGAAAAAAATGGAAGATGGAAGAGAGCATATTAAAGTTAGTTAAATTTATCATTACATTTCATTTTTTTAACCTGTGTATTGACGATCGACAAAAATGACCGATTCCACCACTACGAGTGCTTGTATTAAGTAGTAAACTGCTAGCCATAAAATATGTTGCATTTGCATGAGCGAGTATCGAATCTCCGACCTCATAAGGAACATTTCGTATTTGATTTCTTCGTGACATGTAGTGTTTGGGGACAATGATTCGTATACACCTAAACAGTACAGACACATCTGGACACTCCTTTTTTCTCTCTATCTCTTTCTTCCAATTACATCACATCATATATCACACTTATCATTTATCTCTCTTATTTTCTTATCTCTCTAGTGGTATATCGATGTTTATTCTAGTGTTTTTCTTCTCATATATAAATTGTGCGTTACAATTACCCGTGTTTTTCTTCGCATATATAGACTTTCTTACAACTTTACTATAACTTGCTAGAAAGTTTCATGTTTAGATTCCTTTAAAAAAAAAAAGTATAATGTTTCGAATCCTTTTAATATTGTTGGTATAATGTTGTGCACCTTTACATAACCGGATTTGTATAACAACTTTGTTGGCAATAAATCTTTAAAGGGGACCAACTAGTATCGTTTATATTATCTGTCAATGAATTAATAAAATTTTCGATCCAACAAATAATATTCAAGAATTTTGTGAAAGACAAAAATGATGAATGATGAGATTAATAATATGTACCCTAGTATGAAAAGACGTTCATATTTCAAACTTGCACCCAGCTAATCAGCAATATATGGTAAGATATTTTAATATTCATGCGCCAGCGTTTTTTTCTCTCTTGTTCAATGTCCGATCCTTCATTCTTTACTCAATAGACATATAGAAATGACAACTTTGAGCTATTCTCTTCTTTTCATGTGTCATTTACTTATATAGCCTAATATGAACAACGATTTTGAGTCAAAGTCTTTTTTAATGAATCATTGGTGTTGGTCAAAGGTAAGCAAATGAAGAAAGAATAGTCAAAGTTCGACTTGCAACACCTCAATGTTGGAACTTAGATTATTAAAAATGTTCTGACAAAAAGACATTCGAAATACAACCTTGTTCTTGATATAAGACATGCCTAGCTAAAGTCATTTGATCGCATGATAATCCCTAATGTAAAATTAAGTGAAAATTCTTGATGTAAAAACCATTAATCAAATTAGAAAATTAAGCAAATCCTAATTTGAGGTGAGAAGGAAAATTTTATGGGTAAAATAAGAACTGTCGAATTATTTTCCCAAATTTATACTTTCTCAGTTCTCTCGATCACACATTAATTTTTTTCCTTCTACCCTTTCTCTCTGTGAGAAAAAATATATTCTCTTAATTTTCCCTCCTCGTAACTTCCCTCCCACTTAATTTAAAAACATGGTGCAAAGATAGTTCTTTTCTTTTAACCACAAATATCTTGCAATGAAACAATTCTATTCAAGTCGGGTAAGATTACCATAGGCAATAAACCTCTCCCTACCAAGCTACAACAACTCCACACAAGTTGATCTATGGGTTTAGTGGTAAAGTGAGTTCTTTTGTATTAAGAAAGTAGATACTTAGATTTTTATGGGTTAAGGTTACAAGATTACATGTACTTGAAATTAAATTAACAGCATATATAACCTTTCTTTCGAAATAATACCAATTTGGAGAGCCACAATTTTTTCAAAGATACCACCTCCCCCCTTTCCCCCACCATAGTAATAACATCCACAAAAAGAAATGGAGAAAAATAACTTTCTGCCACACTGAACTCTCTTTTTCCCTTCAATTTGTTTATGAACTCCGAATGATTACAGCTACTCACCCAAAAGAAAGGGCGAGGGAACTTTACCGCCATACAGATAAGAAAAATATTTACGGTTCGACCCTAGCATAACATGAAAAGTTAGGAGCATGCGGCTACCTACACAACACAGAGTACCAAACCCATTCACCTAAGACCTGAATCATGAGGGTAAAATGGCAGGCATTTCATTTTCGAAGGAATGCCACAGTCGCAACACGGGAGCCTACGGATCCACCAAACATGAATGTCGGATATGTGCGGACATGACTTAGATATTGAAACAGGGGATCTCTGCATGATTCCTCAAGTTCCTGCGCAGTGGCACTTTTTCTTCGGTTGAAACTTTCCACTTCTTGTACTAACTCATCCTTTGTATTGTTACATGATGTAACCACCTTACAACATACAAGGCGAAAGTCAAAAAGGAATAGCATAATAAACTAGAAGAGCTGCAACAATATCATGAGCACAGGAGCTTGGAGGAAAGTCGGAAAGATAGAAAGTGAATATGCATAGATGAAGAGAAGAAAAAAAGATCAAATAATCATGATTTCTGTAATGGATGAAAGGACTTCAACTTTGGAATAGGCAAAGTTCAAGACTTCATGCCACAAGCCCCAACTACTTGGTAGAAAATTGAAATATGAGCATGAAGTCAGCATTAGCTTTCAATAACTTTAAATGTACTTACAAGTATACCACCAGGAGCAACCAACTTCAAAACAGAATCCCAATACATCATTCTGAAAATAATAAAGCAACAATACAATTCCTCAGTACCACGCAAGCACGAAATTATAAGGAGACAAAAATTAGAAAGTGTGAAGGAACATCATCCCAAAAGAATTATGACAGAATCACAGATAAATCGGTAACTTTCTCTTACCTCTTGACAGGACCATCAGGATGCAATCCAATAGCATCTAGTGTCCCTTTATCCACGACAAGTTGAAACTCTTGTTCCAACTTTGTTTCCAGGACATCATCGACCTTAAAACAATTGAAGGCAATGTATTATGTACTGGAACTGTCAAGAGTGTTTTGCACAAAATAGACATGCTAAGAACTAAGAGGTCATAATGCAAGTCGTCATATGCTACAAAACAGAACAAAATATGATAAAGTATTGAGACATATTACTTTTTAAGACCAATGTATAAAACCCGATGATTTTAATTCTTCCCCTTATTGCTAGGTATTTCATAGAATAAACTCCAACATGTAGCAGAAGTTCACAATGTGTGAAAATCATATGATACATTCACATCATATTTTAGGCAAGGCCCATGAGGCCTGAAAGTGTTGCTTTTTCCTTAGTGCAGGTGATATGGTGAGGTTACCACTGCATCAACTTGCATTTTCCACCACAACATATGAAACTTTGCAGCCAGAAGTTACTCTTTTGAGTCTTTTAAATAAAGAACGAGAAGAATATCTAGGAGGTATGAAAGGTGGGTTATGTAATTACTGCAAAAAATGAATTTAAAATTCATATAGTAGAATTCATTTCCACATTTTTGGTGCTCATGCTTTCAGGGAGGGACAAATAGCAAGTATTGGTGGGGGTGACATAGATCAAGATATTTAAAAATCTTGAAGCTTACAGATATGAGTGATGGTTATATTATATGTAATTTGGTGTAACCTCTTCCGGTGTCATGTCTCTACTTCATAGACAAAGCAATTTTATAACAATGAGTTTTATTTCAATATCTTCGGGTAAAACAACTTTTACATGTCATATAACAAAGAATAATGTTAATTTTAAATTAAAATAATAATTAGAGGGTGAAGTTATAAATTTATAGCAAACTGTGGGAGAACAAATTCCTCTCAAATCACCATTTTGGCAAATGTAACTAAATGCTACTCTTGCTCATAATTTGAGCCTCGCCGCCACAAAACCTAAACTGGATAAACATTATTTTTAAAAACGCTAATAAGTACTAACAATTCAACTATGCAAAATTGTTTAACATGCTATCAAATAAGATCAGATACTATGAAAAGCAACCCCCTTTAGGCTACACAGAGAAGGACAGAGACAAACAAATATACTGAAATGCTCACCCACACACACAAACAGTAAAACTTGAACGTACCAAAAACTTGATATTGGAAAATCCATCACGATTAGCAAGGCTTTGGGCAAGGCTGATGGCCTGTTCACTATAATCAGTACCAGTTAAATCAGAGAACCTGAACAGATGCCAGGAGTTTGTTTAGTATGGTGTTTGGAGTAGTACAACATAAATAAGTGCAAATATCTCTCCATAAACAAAGACAGCATAGCCACATGGCACGATAAAATCAAAGACAAAAGCGACAAAAATTCATGCAATGGTTTATATTAAATCAAAAGCTGATAAAGTTGGAAAGTTAAACTTTAATGCTACAAATATACCTAACTCGTGCATTTCAGCATGTGTTGTGCTATATAGCTTTTTCCAACAAAAGAACTAAGACCAAATAAAGCCGGATTACATTCCCATGAACAATGAAATTATAAATTTATGCAGGCTCGCTTTCTCTAGTTTTTTGTTTATTCAATTCAACATACTTTATTTCTTCATTTTCTGTACATGCTCATTATGCGAGTAAAAAGAAAAAGGTGGTAGCAAATTTTTTTAATTGGTTTGAACTTTGAAGTTTGAACATAAAATTTAGGGAAATATTTCTCACCGAAATTATTCAAACCAGTAAGTAGTTCTATGTTTGGGAGAAAGTAACCAGGAAGAAGCCAAAAAAATATTATTTCCACTTTTTCTGAAGCTGCTTAAGTTTTCATCTTAGTATACATATCTTCCTTTCAATGTATTATCTGGATAATGCCTAGAAGATACTGAAATTTTCCAATATGTCAGTAAAGCACAATACAATCTACATGCAATCTGGCAGCTTCCAGCAATCCATTTTCCCCCCAAAATTAAACAGTTGGAATAAAGGAAAGGAGTCTCATCTCATTGTTAGCCAGACTATTGCATATTTCTACATTCCCATTTTTAATCAGTCGAATGATTTCTTTGCACACAGATATTTTTATACAGAAATTTCTTATCCTCGGAGTTTCACTGGTATGCATGACCATGAGCTTATATTACTTATGTGCACACATATTTATTTGGAACAAGATTAATATGCCTTTTGTACACAACACAACTTTGTATAGTTAAGAGAGAAGAGGACATAATGTTGGAGCAAAATTAGATAAGTCGAGAAAGAAAATGGATTATAGTTATTTAGAGGAATTTGTTTTATATTCACATGGTATATGCTACAAATAATGTGGAGAAAAAAATGAAAGCATACCCTTGTTTAGCGAACTCTTGGAGAAGCAAACCATTGCCAGTCCCAATGTCAAGTACACTCCAACTAGACAAAATTTTATCACCTAGTTCACTAGCTTCAGTCTTAACATCATCTGCATGATTTGGTAACCGGCCTTGAGAAATGTCAATGCACAATGCCCTAGTCCAAGATGCAACTACTTCCATCACATCAACTCCAAACCTACAAAGATGCAAAATAACGGCAAAAGAAAATTACATTTAAATGATTTGCTATGAAAACCATAAGAATGTCTCATTTCAAACAATTTCCTATGATGCAAATGTTCATCATGGTCTAGAAATTGATAAATCCAAATAAACCTTAAACAATGAAAAGCAAAGATGAAGCCTGTGTCCTCTACTAAAAAGGAATACAGGAATACAGTCTCTGATTTAGAGGTTAGAAGGACATATATGAAGTATTGATCCCAAAAATATAATTTCCCACTCAATGTTGAAGCAGAGGAACCCAAAAACTGAAGGTTTAAATTAATGTTAGATGAGATTTCAAACTCATTTTCTCATCTTATATAAGTTTCTACACTAAATGTTCATCTGTCCTTTTTAACCTGGGAAAATCATTTTGGACTGGGCGAGCCTCGCCCAGTTTGGCAGGTCGGGCTGTTTATGGGCGACTCGCCCTTCGAGGCTTCCACGTAGTATCACGAGGGTCCAAAGTAAGATCAATTCCTAAACAGGGCCTAATTTCCCGTGTAAGGACCGTTGGGCTGAGATATAAGGCCCAACGGTCCGTAGATTAGGGTTTTCCGAACCAGCTCCCTATAAATAGGGAGCATTAATCTTGTAAATGGATCTTTTTCCCATTTTATACCAAAAACGGCTAGGTTTTGATGAGGAGTTCTTCTTTCTAGAGGGCACTCAGATCTAGATTGTTCTCACTGTCCCATTTCTGGAACACATTCCTACCACATCACTTTTTTCATCAAAAATCCTATACAGGGATTGACTCCTGACAGTAATTGAAGTGGCGTAAACAAAATCAGTAAAATTCTTTACCACTTAAAATAAGAATTAATCTCTCCACCAAAATTCATATAGATCACTGAAGCACATAATATAGTCAAAAAAATTATTTACCAAACTTCACCAGCATGACCATGTTCACGAAAATTTGTGAGCTCATCTGAGTACGCAGCGTCCCAGTAGCTTTGAAACCCCAGCATTGATGTCACTGCTTCAGCATCAGGTTCTTCCTTGTCAGAGCTGCATAGACAAGAATAACTCGCTCAATAATAATAATAATAATAAAAACAGTCACATAGTAAATCGAGAAGGATGATGATTCACTAACTTCCCAAGTTCCCATCATATCATTTACTACAAATCCTCAAAGGTAATCTCAAATTCCAAGACCTAATTAGCTAGAATTCAGTCAGATCCATATATTACTAACCAGCCAACAGCAAATACAGAACTAGATCTTCACATTCTACTTTACCTTCCTCACTTTATCTTCCACCCTAATACTAAAATTTAAAACCTAGAACTAGTAAAAAAAACTAGGACTAAACAAAACAATGCAATTAACAGAATAAATCACTTTCAATTTACCCAGTGCGTATTTCTCGAACCTATGATCTCATAGCATTTAACAGACCAAGGGACTATACAAAACAATGCAATCAACGGAATCATGAATCAACTCACTCACGCTCCACATAGCGGCGATTCGCAAGACGCAAAATTTCAATTGATTGGATAGTGGATACACACATACACTCTCGTTTGAAGCTGAAAGCAAAGAAAAAAACGGAGAGTGAGGTGTGTGAGGGGGAGAGGAAGGAACCTGTAGTCGGAGGGGGGAGGGAGGTTGACATTGGAGAGAGCTTCGGCGGCGTCGGCGTGGCGCTGGTCGTCGTCGAGAGTGCTGCCGTATTCGCTCTTGATGGACCAGGAGTCGGCTGCGATGGAGCGGTCGTCGTCGGAGACGAGATCGGCGGCGGAGAGGGAAACCGATCGGACTTGCTGCGAGACGTCGGAGTCCTCCGGCTGCAACCGGATTCCGGCCATCGGGGGGAGAGAGAGCTAGAGAGAGAGAGAGAGAGAGAGAGAGTGTTTGTTACTGCTCCGCACTGCTATTGCTATTGGGACTACTGCTCCCTCCGCTACTTAGTCTTCTTCGATTGTGTGAGTGAGTGAGTCACGTAATGAACGGGTGGGTACGGCTTTCGGATCTCGGTTTTTCTTTTTTATTTCTTCTCGACTCAAATCGAATTGAGTCGCACGTGATTCTTCGTTTCATTTTGGTATATATTTTCAAAGCAAATATTTTGTTTAAACCCGTAACCCACATGCGATAATAAAAAGGTGTACTAAACAATAGATGTCTGCCAAATCACCGCGAACGGTGTTTGTTGATACGTAGGGGCGGACAAGCGGGTCTTGAGTCGCTTATGAGCACTGCCTATTGGGGGGAGAGTAGTCGGTCATTGTCTCCAAGCTTGAGAGAAGTCCCTACAAGACACTCTGATACCAAAATAAGAGGCGGGAGTGAGAGAAAGAGTATAGAGTTGGAGTTCGACACGACCCTCGAGGGCTTGTGATAATGACCTTGTACCTACCTGCCTTCTCCGGGATCGTTGGATCCTCTATTGTGCCAGAGGTTCTAACATTGGAGATTTCCTCGAGAAGATGCAGGAGGTCTTGGAGCACCGCGCCTGCTAGGGTAGACTAGTGAAAGAATTGGTGATTGGACGTTTGTGGGTGTTTGATGGGTGGGTGCGTGTTAGAGGAGGTGTCCCATTCCAGGGTCTAAGGGCCTCGCCGGGGGTGGGGGAGGTAAGTGCTCCTGTGCTCCTCTGTAGCCGGTGGGGTGTGCTGGGTGTGGCCTTCTATCCAGGTGGCTCCTAGTAGTGGTCCTCGGATACTTGGCTGAGCGTGAGCTGAGAGGGTTACTCTCAGAACAAGAGTCTTGCTAATAAGTTTTTTCTATTAATAAGAGTTGAAATTCAAAACTCCAATCACTTACTTAAAGAATGAAATGCTGAACCAAGACACTGATCTGATTCTTACTAAAAGGCACTCATTTTATGACTTAAAAAACACCGTCATTTTAAGTAAATTTCATTTTCATCCTAAATATAAAAGGTGAATAATTAAGTATTTAAAAGATGAAAAATATAATTAATTTATTTCTAAAAAATGAAAAGGCAACCTATTTTTGTTCTACGAAATTAATTTTACCTTTCAAAAATGAAAATGATATTACACTAAAGTGAATACCTTCATATTTTATACGGGAATAGAACAAAACGATTATTACTTTTTTGCAATTTACATATTAAATAATTAATTAATAAAAGCTTAATGAAAAATTATGGATATGTTTGACACAACTTGTTTTTAAAAACTCTTTTTGAAAACCGTTCTTCATTTCAATTCTTGTTTTTTATTTTTAGTTTTCAAACTTCAAATTTTTAAATGTTGGAAAACATTTCATGCAACCGTTTTTTTTTCTGTTTTTCTTTTGGAAAATATTTTTTAAAAATAGTTTCTAAAAACCATTTTTAAATACAATTTTCAAAAACTGCAATCAAACATACCTATGTCTACTACTATGGGCACTCACATGATATGTTATGTGTGTGCTTGTATTAAAGCTGTGTTAAAAGTAATTTTTTTTTAATGGAACATTTGGGTGTTTTCATATTTTTGCCTCAAAATGTTTTTTATTTTTTGGGAATGTATGCTAATGTGGTTTGGAAGTTTTACTCAACATTCTCAAATGAAAGTTTAGCATGACTTTTTAAAAGTCTAATCAGATCTAAAAAGAAAGTATGTATAAAGGCTTATTTAATGAAATATTTGGAGCACTGTCGTAGAACTATCCTATATTCAGACATGTTTAAGTTTACTTTAGAGCGCTGATACCAACTATTTTGGCTCAGGTTTCTTTCATGGAGTGGTTCTGTTGCCCAGTAACTTTGTGCTTTGTCAAATTATGGTTTTTGTTTAGGAAGTTAGCATATGGGATAGATTTCTAGTGCACCTATATCATGGTAAACATGACAAAGTGAAATCAAATGTCTATAACAGTTGGGTCTGGAGCATGTATCTTGGGGGAGGGGGGAGTGCATTGTAATCCTCTGGCTTACGACATGCATGAGAGTTGGGTTATAAGGAGATCCTTTGTGAGACTGATTGTATGAAAGTTATGGATCTTCTCAACAACAATGATGTGCAGAATCATGGGTTACGTGATATTGTTTTTAGGATTAGGAGCATGTGGAATCAGTGAGCTGGATGGTTTCTTTATCCTACGTTCCTATAGAGCATTATATGGTGATAAATATTTTGACTAGACAACCTATTTTTGAAAGAGTTCCTTTACACTTTTGGAAGTTTCCACCTTTCAATGTTATCGGGCATCTCTCCTAGGATTAACTTAGTTTAGTGTGGTTGTTTGTTATTTTCCTACGTAGCAAAAGAAAATCATATTTCATAATAAATTATTTAAATAGATCATAAATTTATCCCTAAATAAGTTTATAAACTCAATTATTTCTATAGACAGCTATTTTTAACTAAATTATGTGTTATACAAAAAACTAAATTTTGTAACTCATGAAAAAAAACCTTTAAATAAGTTGGTAAGTTCATGAGTATATAATTTTAAGATACTTTAATTAAAATATAATATTGTAATGATAATAATAATAACATTATAATATTATTTATAGTTATATAAATAAATAGATTCTTGATGTTTTGTTATGGTCGGCTCAAACGACCACTCAATTCACTATTGTCCTGGTCGGCCTAAAAGGTTCACAAACAAGTGAACGATAAGTTGGTCGTTACTTGTCCTAAACTAACTAGCAAAGTAAATGACTAAGTTATTAGAGTTAGTGACGCAGAACCATTGAAATATCAAATACGACTAAACACTTCAAAGGCCGACTACTTAACAACTTTACAAATGTTAAACATTGTCATTATTGCACAATCGTATAAATACAAGTTTAATTAGCTTTATAAGTAAGACATTATTCATAATTGCTATCACTTGATTCTTATTGAGTTAGAGAAATCTCTCATTGATCCTCAACTGACTTAAGTATCGTAGTGTCATTTGCAAGTGCCCCTCCCCTACGTGGACTTTTTCTGCACCACTGAGCCATCAACAACTCTCACCACCATGCACCATCGCTCTGGACCAGAGAATCTCTTTACTCGGGTTTTGGAAGAACACATTTAAAGGAGTTTAAAGAGAATCAAGCATGGAATGAATTAAAATGTAAGCTTTTTAATTAAGGTAGTGTTTGGCCCGGCTTTTTTATGACTTTTAAGTTACTTTTAAGCTAAAGCAGGGCCAAACACATTTGTTGAAAAAGTTCAGTAGCCTTTAAGTAACTTATTTTTATAACATAAAATAGAAATAAGTAACTTTTTAGAAAAAGCTAGAAATAGGAGCTTTTTACTTAAAAGTTACTTATTATTATTATGACCACCACCACCACCCCACCGCCGCTACCCCCACTGCCGCCACCACAGCCACCGCCCCCCCCCACGCCACCGCCGCCACCGCCACCACCGCCGCCGCCACCGCCACCACCGCACCACCACCACCACGCCACCACCGCCACTACCGACACCGCACCGCCGCCACCACACCACTGCCGCCGCCGTCGCCCCCTCACGCCACCGCCGCCACCGCACCACCACCACCACGCCACTGCCGCCGCGGCCACCGCCACCACCGCCACCGCCACTACCGCCACCGCACCGCCGCTACCACACCACTGCCACTGCCACCACCGAACCACCGCTATCGTTGCCCCCTCACGCCACCGCCGCCACCACAGCATTGCCACCGCCGCCACTGAACCGCCGCCGCTGTCGCCCCCTCCTGCCACTACCGCCACCGCATCACCGCCACCACACCACCGCCACCGCACCACCACCGCCACGCCATCGCACCGCCACCACCACCGCCACCACCGCCACCACACCGCCGCCTCCCCCTTACGCCACCGCCCCCCACGCCATCGTCACCACTGCCCCGCCGCCACCGCCCCGCTGCCACCGCACCACCGCCACCACGCCACCGCCACCACCACGCCACCGCCCCTTCACGCCACCGCCCCCCGCCGCCATATATGAAACTTTTTTAAAACAGTTTTACCAAACAACTTTTAACTTAAAAGTAGCTTTTTAAGTTATAAAAAACTGAAAACTGACAAACAGCTTCTTCTTCTTTTTAAAAGCTCTTATTTTTAACTTTTACTTAAAAGTGGCTTTTAAGTCAGAAAAAAACTGGGCCAAACGAAGCCTAAATAGATTTTTAAAATGCATTCAAGTTACAAAAGCCATGTTGATGGCAGAAACAAAAGCAATGTCACAAAGCTACATATCTATGAAGCCTACAAGCTAAAAAAGAGATTCTATGTTAAAAACTAGTAATAAACTGTACACACAAAATATTAAAACATCTTCAGTAAGCTCATACACACAGAAAATAAATCAACATTCAACTTTCAGCTGTGACATCCATCTTCCGAGTCTGAGAATGAAACATGTCAACTATATCAGAAGCTGTGCTACATTCTTCAGGATTTCTATCTGACACACAGCTAATAAATCTTGGAAATCTGATAGAGATGCCACGAGATGGATGAACTAAACCAATGGCAGCATGATGAACTGGGGATACTGTGAAGTCTGCACCTCTTATTTCCCAAACAAGTTCTGGACAAAACCACATGTCCGGTGTCTCTCCGGTTTGATAATATGGTGGCTTTTTTAGTAAGACCCGGTCTCCAGAGAAGAACTCTTTCATCTGCAGTGCAATATCAGTGTTCGTTTCAGTGATGATAAGAGAATATTGCCAGAGTCATTAAGTTAAGAACTTCAGAAAGTGTTAGAAAATAATAATGATAATATAATATTGTTCATGTATATTCACCCAATAGCTTATACTTTTAGTTCATAACATGGTATCAATTCCTATATGACCAATTGGTCTAGAGTTCGACCATTGTTTCCCTCAATAGTTTAAAAATGTTGAGCTTTAGCACAGCGCAAGGGTGGACATATGCATTGTTCATGCTTCAAGCCCAATGGACTCTTGTGTGAGGGGTGTTAGAAATATAATAGTAATATGAAATTATTCATACGTTTTCACTAAGAGCTTAAACTTTTGGGATAAGATGGTTCATGGCAGAAAGAAAAGAAAGCAATAGTGAGCACTTTGTAGACATTCAGTTAATGTAGCACTTTCATGATGTTTCCACAATTGGATTAGCTATAAAACTGGCGAGGGACCACTTTAGTTTTGTGCAGTTACAACAGGGTATATTTCATGATATGGATAAAAGATTCTCCAAATTTTTGTATTATTCAGCTTCTCACTAACATCGTCATCTTTCTCCGCCCCCACGAGCTATCTCTGCAGTACTAAAGACTCCATACATCTCTCTCAGCTGTGATAGTTATCATCTTCTTTAAAATTTTAGAAAATAATTAAATTGGGAATAACTTACCTTACATAACAGGTGTCATGCTTTAAGATAGAGGAGTACTATAAGAGTATTGAAAAAATTTCCCACCCTCACCACCACTTTTTTCTCTCACCGCTCTAGCCAAGTGCATGCTAAAAGAAGTTAGTAGGCCAAAGCAAATGCTTAGAAGAATGGCGTAACAAGGATCAAACTCTGAATCACTTTGTCATAGAAACTCTGATATTATGTTAGAACTAACTATCCCATGAGCTTAAAATAAATAATTGGTTTTATATTATATTTCTATAATGAATAAGTCAACCATATATACCTCTATGTAAAATGAATCTGAGAACCCAGACATCACACGACATACACTTTGATACTCCTCAGTTTCAGGATCAAAACATGCCATAAGAAATGGACTATACCTGCAACAGCAAAAGATCCATATAAACAACAGTGCAGTAATTCACTTTCTTATGCATAAAATTCATTATGAAGTCACTGAAAAATGCATATTCTTTTTGCTGCCATTTTGTTTTCCATTTGATTCATGTTAACAAATTCCTAAGTAATCACACAAGGCGCATCACCCTGTAGTAATAGAACTTAATGATCTCAATTGATGAACACAAATGTTAATTCCCAACTCCAGAGCATTGCCTATCGTTTTACATCATCATGCTCATTCTTTTCCAATCACATGGAATGTAGTAATCTTTAGCTCTGATAACACAGTACATATCTTTCACCCAAAACTTCTCCCTTAAGCATATATTTCTTTCCTTATCATTGATAGGCTGAATGAAAAGGAAATGGAATTGCTAGGGAGACAAAAGCATTTTTAGGCCTCCAACTAACATCTTTGTGTGTTTGGATGTTAGTTGAGTGAAATGTGAACGGATTTTCGTCTCAATTAATAAGCAGAGTTTTGTTCACTTTTGATCTTAAAGTATGAGCCAAAATTATGAAAGATGATAATTTACCATCCAGCTTTCCTTCCATTTCCATGCCAGGCACCAATTGGTACTAAATCAAGAGTATCATTTAATCCTTCCACATAATCTCGCTTGACCTACAAAGCGGAGCTTTAGAAACATAATACAGATTCAAACAAAGCGGCCAAAGTCTCATAGGGCAAAATAATAACCTTTAACCATCTATCAGAACGCTTTGATGGTGAATACCCAGCATCATCGTCCAATGTTTTCACCATAATCCCTTCACTAGAAGAGCGAAGTGCATCTTCCAGGAAAGCATTTATCTTAGTTAATGTGGCTTCAGATGTTAAGCAAGCATCATCTGCTTCAATCTACAATTGCAGTGTTCATATGTATATAACTCCATCAAATGAGTTTTACTATAAAATAAAAATTCATTGCTAGAAATATAACAAAATCATTTATGTTTCTTCACCTAACAGCTAAAACTTTTGAGATACTTGATTTAAAACAATTAAAAAGTAAAGCACTTACAGTTATTTCTTTCGCATATTCGAAATACCCAGGTTTTTCATCAAAGAACAAATCCTTCAGATCTGTATAATGTCCAAGAAAAAGGATTAAAATAAAAGTGTAATTTTGAGTTACAGTACGTATTTGTCTTGCCTGAGAATCAAGAAGATTTTAAATTTAATAAGATGGCCAGATGTATACACTTTCGTCTTAGGCGGAGAGGAGAACCCAATAACCTGCAAACAGCACTCAAATGGGTCAGTAAAGACTATTTGAAAAGCAATATCAGCTGCTTAACAAGGATAATCTGAGTGCCTTAAATATTATAAAATGAAACAATAACCTATATAGACCTATTTTCCTATTATTAGAACTTGGGAGGCCTAACTCAACCCAAAAGCTAGCTCAAGAGTTGAGGATTGCCTTCCCATATATAAGGGCTATCTTGGCCATATCTCTTGTAAACGTGGGACTTCTCAATACTTATATCTTGAAATCCAAATGCTTGATTATCATTGATTAACTGCACTATCACAATTAATAAGAAAATGTCACAAAGACACAAGATAGCATCAATTACAGCATCTTGCACACCATGCATTGGTATGCCTGTACTCTCCTATGATCTGTACTATACTATTCAGCCTTAGAGATGCAACATACAAGGCCAATGCATTCAAGAGATCATTGGCTAACAGAATCATTTTTGCGTGTTCCACGAGACTTTCTACCAAGTTTGCAACAAATTATCATAAACTTAGTAAAATGAAGTTTGTAATTATTACTGCTCTCCATTTGCAAACATGATATCAAAGACAAAGACGCAGATGCCCACCTGCATAAACAGAGGATATCAGAATAGAACTAGACAAGTACAAAGGAAGATAATAAATTCTATTAGAAAACCAATGAAGGAACCAAACTACAAGGAAATTCCATAAAGAAGAAAAAAGCATTAGCTCAACAGAGCTCGCCAATGCTTCTAAAACCATGTTCTTGACAATACCAAAAATATAAATGTGTTTATCATCCTAAAACCTTCAAATAGAAAAAAAAAAAAAACCAATGAAGCTGCTGAATTTCTAAGGAAGTGAATCATGTAACATTCCAATGATACGTCTTAAACAATGGTTTTGATCCAGCTAATAAAAACCTGAAACAACAATTGAGTTTGATACTATCCATTGAGCACACCATCACAACACGGAGATATTTATACGAAACTTGCCATAACATGTAAAAAAACACTGCCATAAACTAATTATTGTCGTTTAAACTATCCTAATCCTTCTTAATCTGGCAGGTTCCAGAAACAACTGAAGTCATCAAAACTGTCAAAGGGGTCACATTGCATGTTACCTAAAGGCATGTGTTGTAGCATATTAGACATCTAGAGCAGCTAAGTTGCCATAAATTCAGATTTGAACAGTGAGTTAATAAAGAGAATAAAGGAAAGAGAAAGAGAATTTGCAAATATTGAGAGAGAGAGAGAGAGAGCAAAAGGCTAACAGGGGAAATAATAAAAACTAAGTTTGAAAAACAAAAGAAGAGCAATCAGCGAAAGCTCTTACCATCAGTATTCCTCAGTCAGTAGGTTTCAAAATACTTAGACTGCGATTAACTTATTAGAAGAAAAAGGCACCTAGAAAGACTAAGGTTTATATGGACTTAAATGAAAAATAATATTTTAAAAACTATATGCCAAAACGTTGCACATTCTTTAACACTACCAAAATACTATCCACTTCACTGTGTTGGCATGGGATTGCAATTGAAAATGAAACAGTAAGTAACTCTGAAGCTTAATTCCAATTCTGTGATGAAGTGTTATGTCAATTGGGGAATAACATTGTTAGAAACTTAGAATTACTCTGCAACCCTAGATTTCATAAGTCATTAGCATTGATCAACGAAACAATTTCAGAGAATTTTTGTTGAGTTCTGGATCAGCTTGGCTCTCTAATCCTATTATACACATAGATTGATTATACAAAAGATTACCCACTGATCAACCAACTCTACCGATTCACGTCCTGATTCTTCACTCATTAAATTCAATTAACCATAGTTCTATATATGTGCAATGTTCGAGCAAGAAATGAAGATTTAGCAGTGACGAAGTTATAGAATACGTAGAAATTTTACGAACATATAAGGACTTGTTCCATTATAAAGGTGGTTTACTCATTTCACAAATGTAGTAATAGTTGTCTAGTTTTGTATCCTAAATTACCTTGTATTACCTTTCGTGTCTATTATTGACATTTTTAATGTATAAATATTTCTCAGAAGTTGGTTTAGGGTGATTAAGTTTAGAGAAATCTACTTAATGTACAAAAAGATGACAGATTAGGAGGAACTGTTGTCCTCCTTTCCCTTTGTAATTATTTCTCTAAGTAAAGGGGTTATGGCTTCAGGCCTAAATGCTTTTCAGTTTCTTTTAAGGGTGGAAATTTTCAACCTTTATGCTCTCTGCAGTAACTAAAGTATCTTTGCTTCCTCTCCCACGTGAAGATAGCTCCTGAAAAGACATAATTCTGTGTCCGTTTTTTCGATCAATACCAACAACCTGGAAGGAACAAGAACCATAAAATTAAGAGTGGAAAACAGAAACTTAACTAACAAGAACTAATATATAGTATATGATGGTAGAAAACAAGAATGAATACAAAGTATACTATGGCAGAAAACAATAAAAAAAAAAACAAAGTATACAATGGCAGAAAACATTTTTGTACCTCTGCATCAATTATGAAAGTTGATGCAACAGGCTTGTAGGAGTTCTTAATTATGTCAATCAGATCGGGAAATCTAGAAGTTGATTCATTTCCATTTCTTGAAAAAACACGAATTGAACCATCAACTGATCTGTGGATATGAGCTCGCTGACCATCATACCTGGAATTACATTTAACTCAATTCAGCAAGTGATACAAAAGAGAGGTGCAATTCATCCTTGTATAAGAGAGACAAGTAATGGAAAGGGACCTGAATATTCAACAAAATAAAAAAATTCAAAAACATTACCAGTAGAATAAGCAAACAAGACCAGAAGATCAAATTTATCCAAGAAGTGTGTTTTCGCAAAAGAAATTCAGGGTTAAAGAAACTTTACAAGTTGCAGATAAAACAAAAATTACAAATTTTACTGTTTGAAAATGAAGCGATTTGAATATTTTTCATTTGGTACTGCTGTATTTTTCTTATAATAATGCAAATAATCACTGTACTATGAGCTTTACCAGTTTGCCCCCACCATAAATTTACTATATAATCAAATATGCCAGATTGAGTTTATGAAATCGTCATGAACGAAAGGGATGTGTTGATTGTACATATCAACAGATGTAATAATGCATCAGGAACTAGCTTAGAATTATGTGAATGAACTGCAAATCACAAACCACAGACCAATGAAGTAAACAGCGATATATCAAGATAAAGGATAAGTTGTAAATCAAAGTAGATTTTGAAATTTAAATGATGGAATGTTAGAAGGTTGAGCTTTAAATTTGCAATAACCCAATGATTATGCCTTGCACTAGCATTCCTACCTTCAAGACCATTTTGCCAATTTGAAAATGTAAATAACCCCCTGTAAGTGTAAAGATTTTCCTATGGTCATGTGGGTTGGTACTTAAATGGTAGAGGGTGAGCATGAGGGTCATGATATTGGGGAGTAAAAACAGAGAGTAGAATCATCTTAGATTTCACTTTAGTTTTTTATTTTACTATAGCTAACACTTGTTTTAGAAATTCTAGTAAGGAAATTTGATGGAAGACTTTGCACGAACTGCAAAGTCATTCTAGGAGAAAGCCTAACCACCCGACAATACATAGGGTTTTGGTTACAAATGTATTCAGCAAGAGTAAATAAAATAGGAATAGTCAAGTTACAGTCCTAGGACAAAATGGTGACAATTAGAGTAGAAAAACAAAGAGTCTTTGTGAGAAGAGATTTAGAGGGAGGGTTTTGGGAGACCTAAAGAAGTGCTGATGACATGTGGAATGAGATGGCTAAAGGAATTACAAAGGTAGCCGAAGAGGCATTAGGAGAACTGGAGGCCTTCGCCATTTGGTAAAGGTTCTTGGTTGAGGGATGACAACGTGCAACAAAAGATTATGGCTAAAAAAGTGTTATAACTTATAAAATATGGTCTTTGTGCGAGAGTTAGGAAAATTAGAATAAATACAAGGTAGTTAAGTAAGACACTAAGAAGGCGGCGAGTGAAGCTAGAGTAAGAGCATATGAAGGAGACCAAAGAAAACTATAAACCAAATAATCAAGAAAGATATCAAAATACAAAGTCCCCATTTGAACTTAATACATGACACGAAAAACAACATCGTTTGATCAATGTAGTCGACGACATCTACTGGGAAAAGGCTTGGTAGTTATTGGGTTGCTTTATTTTATTTTATTATTCATCTTACTGTCACATCAAAATATTTTTGATTCAAAAATTACAATTCAGGAAGCTTATTAGCGCGTTCCGTAAAAGTTTATATAGAAATGACTAAGAATACATGTAATACAAATCTACAAGTTTCTCACATCAAATGCTCCATCTCCATCGCATATTTACATACTTTTGAATCACTTAGAAGTGATGTAGATCATACTACTACATCCACACCAGCATTGCTTTAACAATAAGTCAACAACTAAACCACTGCGATTGAAACTTAATATCACCCATTAAAATTATATATCCAACCAAGATTTTAAATGGTTGCTTGCTTCCTAATGTTCATGATTGCATGCAATGAGATGCTAAAGGAAAATAACTAATTAATAGTACATACTTATATTCACATGTAAATGCTCTATTTTGAAATAGCTTCAATGCTTGGGGAATGCCGTTGGTGATCCTACGAAGGGGAAAAAAAGCAAAATACAAAGTAAAAAGAAACAAGGGGTGTTAACAAAGTATATGGGTACTGCTGTAAGTTAAGAAAATAAGGTTTAACGAAGTATGTGTATACTTTGCAAGCATAGGCTTAATAGGGATTCCTGGAACCATTGATAAACTTGAAACTGAAAAATCAATGCCTTCGCTCATGAGAGATGGGACTATGATATCCTGCATAAAGTAAATGGCGATGACAAATTGAAATATCATGACAACACTTCATTATTACTCATATAGGGAGAGAACTAGGTAGGATATTCTCAACATGCCTGCACATACCAAACAAATATAACAGACCATTGAGAGAAATTCTGAACTATTCAGCAATATATCCTACGTAGAGTGTGGTCAGATTTAATGTTGGTGATGTAAACCTAAAATTTTTCTGCTTTCTTACCATCAACAACAGATTTCAGAAACACAAACATAGGAACACTTGGAACCTAGCTTCCTATCTCCTAATATATGAGAGAGAGTAGTGCAGATAACAGTCTAATGATTGCAATATTGCTATGGTTTCCCTAATAAAATCTATATATGGGTAGTACTCACTATTCAAATATTCAACACTTACCAAACTTGGCAGTATATTATATGCTTCAACAACTTCCAAAGAAAGGACCTGCAGAGATGGGGGGAATTATCAGTAAAATAAATAGATGGCTATTTCTTCTAGAGCATTTTTGTCACACATAGCAAATAGATGGCTATTTTTATAAGCTACTTTTGTCATGTCTTTAGGCGATGTGGAATCTTAACAAGTATTAATTCAGAGCAAGTACACGATTAAACAGAATGGGTAGGACTGGCAAGCTTTGCATAACTGATGGGCTTTCTTGTTTGACCATCTTGTATTTTCTTAATTTCTTTTCCTTTCTTGAAGGAGGATTTACTATCCTCTGTTCCTGAACTTTTTTCCTCTTATACGATAACATTTCTTCTATTGAAAAGGAAAACTTAGGGTATCCTTTTGCTAGTTATATAGAGGGATCTAAAGGAATTACTATATTGATGATGTCCTTGTAGGATAACCTTATTCTCCAATAATCAACCATTAAAAGCAGACGGGATAGTAAAATGGCACATTAAACTTGGTCATGGTTAAAAGCAATTGATTTCAGAATTGACCTGAAGCTTGTTCTTCAAATTTTCTGCAGTTCCTTGTTGATTTACAGTAGAACGAGAATTCATAACAACAGCATGAGCCAATGCAGGCAAAACAGTTCTAAGCATTGCCCCAATCCTTAAGTTCCTGACCTACAGAAGATGCATATTTGAGGACCAGGAAACTTGAGAGAGAGAGAGAGAGAGAGAGAGAGAGAGAATAGTAAATATTGAAACACAATGCGTAGAGAGAGAAGACCATAGCCAGGTATGGCTACCGAAGCATACTATCAGCCACCATCACACACACACACATACAATGCGTAGAGAGAGAAGACCATACAATCTAGCCAGGTATGGCTACCGATGAACTAACTTAACAACATATATGAAAGAAGTGAACAATAGAAACCTGATAAATATAAAGACTTGTCATTAAAGAGTTAAATCACTAAAGAAACTGGAGGTCCAAGAAATCAATGTCCACAACTGTATCTTTTGACCTTTTAACCACAATGACAACATAAGTTAAGACTAGCACTTAAACTCATGTTCTATTGGAACTATGGAGATGTCAGATCTCCAACTTGAAGGTGCAAAGTAGACAGACAGGCACCAACGGAAGCCCTTATGGAGGCTTGTGGCATGTCATAACCTCAAAATGTGATAACCTTTCCTCCTTTTAAACTTTTATGCACCAAAAAAATGAGATATTTACCAATGTCCGAACAAGAAACTTCATCTCCTTCTCACGGCAAGAACGCATGAGATGAACGATGATGCCTTTCTTCCGGTTTGTGCTTCCATTGCCGGTTTGATCACTGATGAGCACCACATAAGAACATGTAGAACAAAGCTAAGAGTTTGCAAAACAAAATAGTAGTAGGAAAACGAAAGAATTAAGAGAAATGCTAGCAACATACTCTTTTGAACACACTTCACACACAATACATGTGATTGGTTTAATTTTTCAAAAGTCAACACAATTTTTAATGAGAGAGAAAATACATTGACTATTTTGAAAATAGACCAATTACGAGGTGTGTGTTAGAGAGTTTGTTGAAAAGAGTGTGTTGGGGAAGAAAAATACGAAAGTAAGAGAAATAAATGTTACAAGTTACAACCAGGCTTAATATACATTTGGTCCCTTTACATTCATCATTGTATGATTTTGGAACCCTGGTTCCAAGAAACAAGATTACCACCATGAAAGACGTTAAAACCACAAATTGATCTCCTAATTGTGTGAAATGCCACAACCTGGGGCTCCTTTCAAATGTTTAAAATATGTAAAACAACTTCCCAGGGTGTGGATCACATAGAGGACAAGACATAAATTGATATTACACTCAATGAGAAGGCAATATCACTAACTCTGACTGCCCAAAAGTTAATCTTAGTGACCAACATCCTAAATCTCTTTGGTCCTAGTTAACTGTTCTAAACCAAAAATATTGTTATTACCCAATGTTGTTAATCGCGGATCGCGGAAAATAGCGGAAAGCCAAAAATCCGCTATTCCAAGCCCTCAAAGCTGAAATTTGCGGCAAATAGCGGAGTAGTGGTGAGCCCTCAGAGCGCTACGCTATAGCGCTATAACCGCTATTTGACAACGCTGTTATTACCAATGGTCCCTTTGGAGGTTTCAATCATATGCTGCCATTAACTAGGAGTTTAGATTCAATGACTCAGGTTCATGGTTGATGCACATGTGTGCATATGTTAGCTGTTGAGTTAGTTAGGACAGCTGTTATAGTCAGTTAGTAGTTAGTAGTTAGTATATAGCTTAACAGAAACTGTTATGGTGGTTATGATTGAATGATAACTGAATTTCCTTTCTCTCTCTTCTCTCTCTTTCTCTCTCTTTCCCTATTCTCTCCCTATCCTATCAATGGTGAATTCTATACATGGTAAAATATGCATAAATTGGTCTTATAATATATTACACATTTATCATTTTAAATAATCTAAAACGATTGACAACTTACTGCATATAGGGCTTACCCTGAACCTAAGTCCATAGCAAGAATTCCCAACTAAACAATTGAATAACAAAGCATTGAAAGGTAAATTATATCCCTGGTAATGTTAAAAGTTACAATAAGAAACGAAACAGTCATTGTTACCTTAGCTTTCGTAGTGCAGAGAAAACATCCTTAATTAGAAGTGGTGCAGGTGGTGCAAGCAATCTCTGTGTTTGACGACACTCTTGAGCAACATCACCTATAACAATCCCAGATTACTTCATAGTTATTCAAAATTGTCAGACTGAATAGGTTTAGCAAAAGTGTCTAAAACTATGAGAACAATCATCCAACCAAGGTCACCAAATTTGTTATACATCTCCCCTATTTTCAATCGATTTGTTCCACAGGCTTCTTCAAGTGCTGTAGTGACTAAACTTCTACCAATATTTAGTTCCTGCATCAATCGCATGACAAACGGAAATTTCTTAGTGCATTATTGCCTTTATTGCCAAATAATAGATTCTTATACTTGTTAAACAAGTGTTAATTTATCATCACGTAAGAGATAAAGAAACATAAATTATAAATAACAAGAAACAACAATGTGCATTTCCAGAAAATTTAATTTTTTCTCAATAGAGGACCTTTGAGCTGGCTGCTAGATTTTAGGGGCTGTTTTATTAATTAGAAGTATGAGTTCCTCTTCACCTCCACTAGAAAAAAAAGTGCAAACCGTAAAGAGACATAGTGGGTTGGTAGGTCCTGCTTCCTCCATGCCTACTTGTTACTTACCATCAAACAATGATCAAATGACTAATGTCTTGAAATCAAGGATATTATACAACTCACTAACATGATCTGAAGAAAAGAAGGAAAAAAAAGAAAATAGCAAATCAAAGAAAAACTTAGGGACGCAAAATACTCAGTTCTGACAGAGGCAGCAACAATGAAGAGCTAAAGTGCAATGCATAACCAATAATCAACGTGGTCTTTAAGGAACTTAGGTCCTTGACTTTCAGGTGAAGAGAGCTTTTGAAACTTGATACATCATACAGAAAAGAGCAGAGGAGCAGTATCAAGGTTTTGATTGTTTAAAACTACTCAATTTGAAGTTTCATTCTCGTCAATGCTAATGATGGTGAAAGTCGCTGCTTCCAAATTATCAAAACCAGAAATAAACCTACCACATTTTCATGGTCTCCAGCAATTTTGTTTGTACATAGATACACAGCAGGAAGCACATCTTCTGGAGACAAGGCCAACAAACTGTGTGATAGACAAGTTACATGCATATAATATTCCAACATCAGCCAATTAATAGTAAAACTGTTTCATTATTCCGTATTACGCGTAGTACGGAGGGAGAAAACAGATAATACAAAGAGCGTAATTAGTATCAAAGGACCTTCTGAACATATTGCACAACATTGAAGTAGCTTTTATCTTTCCTTTCTGATCCTCGAGCAGGTTGAAGGTTCGTGCAAGATGTAAATATGGCGCAGGCTGCCCATCTCCCCAACAAGCTGCTCATTTACGCCAATTGTAACATAATTTACATGACAGATTTTGAACATAATGAATAAATATAACAGTAAGTTGAAAACGAAAAAACTCCTTCTAAACCAAGATACTTGGGGAAAATTAACACAAACCATGTTGCTTAGGGTTGTATTTCTCAGGTGGTAAAGATACATGAGTTGCATCTACACTATTTCTTAACACTCTCTGCACAGAAATATCATGTACAACTCTCATTTCTTGTGACACATACTTCTTTTCTAAAGGTCTGTCGATTTTGCACTCCTCTTGAGCTGATATTTCATTTTCACCAAGATTGCCAGAATTGCAGTAATATATGTCTAAGGCCTTGTTGACATCTCCTTTTGCCTTTTTAATTATAGTGATGGCATCTCTTTTTAAGGACTCATTTCCATTTATTATTTGCATAAACTGATCAATCTCATCCTTGTACAATTTTTCAACATCAGTTGGCAACAACTGTTCAACTTTAGGACTTTCATCAAGCTTCGATCCAGCATGATCAGATTGAGTATCATCAGGTATCTCAGGCATTACTTTGCCGAAGAATCTTGTTATTGTTGACTGCTTTGAACCACTTGATTCTGATTTTGCTTTGACTTTTACTTTCTTGTTTGGCTTACTTTCACTACTCTTTCTTTTGGCAGGGGAAATGCGACTTGGTACTGTATGCCTCAGTTTAGTTAATTTAGAGTCTTGACTAGGAAAAATGTCAACATTTATGTGAGTGTTGTTTGTATTAAGGTTTGACTTTGAAGGTGAATCAGTGTCATTTGATGAGCAGCACTTGGATGTTGAAACTGAAGTTTGACAAGAATTTACTTGATCATGAAATTCAGTTTCACGTTCATAGAAATTAGAAACAGCTTCAACAACATTGCTCCCTGAGATGCTGATCAGATCTAACACCTGGTTTCGAGTGACCCATGTGGGCAAACAACAACTAAGTTCTTGAATGATTTTCTCTTTTTCTTCATCATTCAGTAAAGTAGGATCTTGTGCACTAGTTTTCCCCATAAAAGAGAAAATACTCACAGCAATATCTGAAGTTACATGTGTATCCCCTTCCTCATCAGATGGCTTGACTTCTTTCTCCCTGCTCTGTCCTTGTTCCAGAAGTTCAGTAACATCCTTCTCAACCTCGAAACCCACTTCACCGGAGCCACGACGAAAGCCTCTTAAAAAATCCTGCTTGTTGGCTGTCTCATCAACTAATCCAGCAAAATACTTCCTCATTTTGTTAGCATGTTTGCTGTCACTTTTCTCGACATCTAAACCCACGGTGGGAATAACCTGCTTCGGTTTCAGAAATTTCACATATGCCCTGAGCTCCTCATAGTTCGAATGCTCACTATAAGGCACGAGATGAATCTGACAGGAATCCTTGGACTTGACAGCAAACCGACTGCGCTTCACTTCATAGGTCCATCCAGTTGGCACAAAACCCACAACCTTGGAGTACCCTCTCTCAGTCATAATCTCCTTCATTTTAACAAAGTTAGGCCTAAAGTAGGGCCAAGTCTCCCCCAACACATTCCAACCAACAACATGAATGTTAGTCTCCAATCTATCCTCAGTAAATTCACTTTCTCCATACCCAAGAACCCGCAAAACTTCCATTTTCCTAGCATCCACAAGCACCTTCTTGTTGAATCTTCGCGCAAGCTCTAGCAAAATCCTTTCCTTCCCAATAACATACGTAGCAACCAGAAACAAGACACCATCACCATCACACTCACCCACAGCATTAACAACATAATCAACAGACTCCTCTTGTGCAGGAAACACAAACTTAGGGTGACAGTAAGTGGTGTCCAAAAACACCGCATCGGCACCAACAAAAGGAGCAAGCGCAGGCTCCGACAACATCGAATGACAAAACCGGAAATCTCCCGTGTGAACGTACCTGCCATTAGATGACACTTCATCAGAAATCAAATGCAACACCACTCATGTCAGCTTCAATTAACTGAGCTGGCGTTTTAGTTGTTGTTAACTACCCTTTTCGGGGAAAGTTAGTTAGATTGCTTGTATATACAAACTGTCCCTATTCCTATATAATTTCCAGATGAGAACACAAATTCTAATAAGTAAATACTCAAATTAATCCCTAAAATATATAAAATCTACATATTAGTCCTTGGACGATGGAAATTATACTACAAGTCCTCGAATAATGTTTTGTTATCAGTCCCTAAAATACCAAGAACTAAATTGACTGACAAAAATATATATCCAGCCAAGTAATTCAATGAACTAATATGATAATATGATTACTAAAGTCATCTCTTTGAGTAATAAATTTGATTATGTAGAGAGCTAGCAACACACACTTTTGAATACACACTCACACGCATTCCCTATGATTTGTCTCAGCTGGGTTATTTACTCATCAATTTCAGTTCAGAAGGCTTGCATTACCTGCGGCAGGTTCCGTCGGAGGCGGGGACCTCGAAGAGGAACTGGACGGCACCGGGGCAGTGGTTGGCGTCGATAAGGGTGACAGTGGAGCCATCAATGCGAACGGGTTGGTTGAGGGGGAGAGGGTGGACGAAGGGGGAGGGGAGGCGGAGGACGTGGAGGAGGAGTTCTGCGGTGGTGGGGGAGCAGAAGACGATACCGTGGGACCAGGAAGGGGAGAGGCCGGAGTAGTGATCGGAGTGGAAGTGGGAGAGGAAGTAGGCGACGGAGGAGCCGGTGGGTGCGGTGGAGTGACGGAAGGCGTCGACGAGGAAGCGGGTGTTGGGGATGAGTTTGGAGTGTGGGACGGCGGTGGTGGAGGGTGGAAGAGGGAGGAGGGAAGAGAGTGGGATTTGGAGGGATTGGCGAGCGGTGAGGAACAAGTGAGTGGAGTCTAGATTTAGGGTTTGGGGTTTGGATTGGGAATTGTCCATTTTGGAAGAAAGAGAAATGAATGAAGGTTCAGAATTCAGATTGTGTGAGACTGGGATTGAAAAAACTGGAACTGAACAAGCATGTTTTTGGCGAATGAGAAATGACAAAGCAGTTTCTGTTCCTGGTTTATATGGTTGGGTTCTCTTGGACGAGGTGGTTGTACTTAAGGCGCCAAAACTACTAGACACCTTGTCTTGTCTTTCAGCTCAACAAAGAAATTTTACACCAAAGTGCCTTTTGGTTTTTTTTTTTTTTTCATCAAAGGTATTCCACAAATCAGGAGAGTAATTTTCCTGAGGCCATGTGATTTTTCTTCGTATACCTATACACTGTTTAGGAATCAAATTCTTGACTAGATAGTTAAAAAATTTAGCTAGGTTTGTTCGATGGCCCTTTTGATATTCACAGCTTTATTTTTTATTTTATTTTATTGAGAGGAAACGGGAAATATCCATGGTAAGTGGGAAACATTTCTCTTAACATCAGGTAATGTTTGCTTTTTGTACAAACTCTTAGGACTACTAATACTTTCTTTGAAAAGTATCATTCTTCAAAAAGTAGTTATTTAATTGATAATTTCTAATTACGCAAATTAAATTAATGATCATTTAAAATTTAGAAAGTAAATTAAAGCATAAATAGTGAATCACATATTTTATTGGATTTATATGTTGAATTTTAACCAGTCTCACGTACTAATGTTGGAGTTGTAATTGGAAACGGAATGGTAGAACAAGCATATTCACCTCAACAATCATAGTAGTTTGTGCTTTATGTGGTTCCGTTTTCTAAAATTTTCTTTTCCTATTTTCTATTTTATGGGGTGGTTTAAACTTGGTGAAAAATAACTTGCTATTTTTTTCCCGAGGTATTCTCACCATTGACATCATGAGACTAATTCTCTAAGACTCTAATCTTCTAAGATTTTGAGATCACGTTGAGTAGATAGACTTCTCACAATAAATTGTTCTCCATACAACGCCTGAAATTGTGAGTCTCACATTCAAACCACTTGTTTTTTAAGGCTATATTTAATACTCGTTGGGTGCAATATTAATGGATATTAGTAGCATTTCAACAAAAAGTAAACGAAAGTATTACGAATTGAAAATTCATTCATATTGCTACCACTCTATCCAAATACATACTAAAACTTTACAATCTTTTTCAAATATTTAACAACTTTACTTTCAAATTCAAGTCAAATTTGAACATTTACATCATTTTAGATGTGAGCGAACAAAACGGTAAAAGGAAGAGGTGAGAAAAGAGCTGAAAAAGAGAGTAGAGATTGATGTAACATTTCATATAAGAGAAAGAGGGGGGAAAGAGAAGAGAAACCATTCTCTCTTCCTATCTCACTCTTTATTTTGTGTCTAGACCCATTGAAACGTGCACTCTATAAAAACAATCATACATAATACACGTTCAATTTCATTATTTTAATAAAACAAATTTATGTTCTAGTGACTAGTGCTATGCTTAGTTTAGAAAGAAAATAAAAAGAGCAGACAGAAAAAGTGAAATGTGTGTATGTATATATATATATATATATATATATATATATATATATATATATTCACACACATAATTTCTAAAATCTAGTCCCTCACGAACAAAATGTGATTTTAATGTAGCCTCGAGCTGGCCACTAGTGCTGAAGTGAAATG
Source organism: Acmispon strigosus (assembly GCA_030819835.1). Lineage (NCBI taxonomy): Eukaryota > Viridiplantae > Streptophyta > Magnoliopsida > Fabales > Fabaceae > Acmispon > Acmispon strigosus. The sequence continues at coordinate 97,284 of JAUAMA010000002.1, forward strand.
TTTGTTTAACTGTTAGCATTAGATTCTTACATGCCATCCCAGTTAGTAGTGTTTAATATATGTCATCCAATTCAATATTTCTCACGAGAACATAGCCAAATTTAATCTCAATCTATCATCATAATAGGTATCTACAAGATAACTTTTCCATAACATTAATATGCTCCTGGGGAAGGGGGAATTCAAATGCTCACAGACATAACAGGAAACAGAGTGCAAAAAGAAGGGCACAATCCAAATGGGACAATGAAGGAAAAGGGGTGGTGGGGTTCCCAAAGCGCCATCAGCAGAGCATATATCAGACTACACAGACTTCGCATATGAAGGCAAATGGTAGTAGCAGGAAAAAACGCTTCAAAAAATGATGAAAAAAAACATATCTCACTTCTCATTTTTTCGCCTTCTCCTGGCTTGCCCTTTGATTGATCGCATTTTCTTTGTGTTAGCATTGTCACTTTTCTGCCATTCAAAATATTATATTAAACTTCACAGTATTATCTATCAACAACTCTGGCTGATAATTGAAATACTAATATTCTTTACCTTCTTTCTCCATCTCTTCTTATTCTGCTTCTCTCCTTTGTTTTTCTTCTTCTTGTTCTGCACATTTTCCTAAAATGTTTGCAAAATGATTTAGTTTTCCATGCATCTTTAATCATAAATTAGTTTCTTCAATTTGATAAAGGTAATTTTTTATTTGGCCGAGCGGCACTAGAATGCAATTGGACACTAGTGAAGAACCAACCTCAGTATCTTCCGTTTGGATCTCTGAGACCTCATCGTTCTCAATTTCACCATCACTGTTGAGCATGGCCTTTAGTCTGCCTTGCCTATGAAGTTTTTCAGATCGAGCATGTCTCTGCAGTAATAACAGTGTAATCATTATATCAATATCGATGGCAAGTAAAAGTTGACATAACATTTTATGCTAATTTAGGCTTGTTGCCACTGAACTAGATCATCCTTATTTCTGCTACATTAATCCAGGGGGCATGAATTATGGCATAAATGGTGGTAGTATGTTGTAGAGTCCCAAAGTGTGCTACAGCCCAAAGAATCTAATAGCCATAAACTTAAATGAGTGCATCTCCCTTGGGTTTGCCCGTTTAGACCAGATGCCATTTTCCAACCAAATGAATGTGATAAATGCAATAACTGATTTCTTTTGGGAAGGAAGAATAAAATCTAAGAAATAAACAAGTTTATAAATATAAAATTAGAAAATAAATGGAAGGAAATTTAATAAGTTTTAAGATTGGAGTTTATGAATATTTCTTCTCAAAACCTAAGTAGTAGTACGATAGTAAAATTAGATGCATCAGCATAATAAGCTATCAAAGGAAAAAGTGCATCACCTTTGACTTAAGATGATCGCGCAAAGTGTCCTCAGTCAAACAGATAATCCGAGGACATATCCTACATTTAAAAACTGATTTGCATTGTAAGATATAGGACGCCATATCGGTGGATAACGGTTCCTTTTCAGCCAGAGCAAAGGCATTAGACTTTTCGGAATCACATTTACTAGGCAACTCCCTATTAATAAGTACTTGCTCACGTTTACTAGGCAACTCCCTGTTAATAACAACTTGCTTTTCACGTATAGTTCCAGCATCATCATCGCTAGATAGCAGATCTGGAGTGAAGTCAAATTTAGAACAATCTTGAAAGGATTATTTTCCATGCAATAGAGAGATGCATCAACAAAAATATCTGGTACAACAGATGCTATTATCCTAGACATAGACACCTTATTTACTTCAAAACAGATAACAGTAAAATGACAATTGATGATGCATCATGCATAGCGAGAAGTGCCACTTTTACGGCTGCAATTTGGATTCTGCTAATCTGCATGTCTATTGTCAAACCTTAAAAGTTTTCTGTGGTCGTTATTTTGAGACACGGCTGCCTGACAGAGTGGGATAATTCAAACATTCTCTCGGTAGGAAACATTTGTGACAGTCAAGCTCGTGCAGGTAACTGAAGTACTTCCATCCAATATATATTCAACAAAAGTTCATCACCAAATTCTGCTTAATACTATACAAAATATATTAATGATCCACAGCTCCTTAAATGTATAACTATTCAGTCATGACATCTACTGAGGGACCTAAAATGATATGAATATGATTGAAGAGCTTATCGTCATTTTGCACTAACTTCCTCCAACTGCCTTCTATGAATGTGAAGATGGGTCATCTATCAAATGTTTGATATGTGCCTTCTGAGTATGCTCTTCCCCTGAACCATAATTACTCCAACCCTTACCTTTCTATCTATAGTTCTTCTATATGATGAAATAAATTTTGTCACCACCACTGGCACTGTTATCAGTGTCCCTAAAGGTATAAGGATGTCTTACTCATCCCACTCTCTTTTCCAACCATGTCTCAAATTAGCATCCGGCATCCCCAAAACTGTTGGTGTTGAACATGTATTATTACACACACAAAAGTAAGGCCAGATTTCACCTAGATCATAATACCACCCTTCTGTTCAGTTATGCTTTTCCCAGGGTAAAAATGGCACCCTTCTAAACCTGTTTCGCTTCTGTTCATGTTGAAATCAATGCCATATGTCCAACTCTCCAGGTTCCTCTCTCTGCTGCTATCACGACCAACTAGGTCACATTAGCAGCCATGGAAAATGAAAGCATGACTTCTGGTTTCGACAAAGAAGACAACCAGAAAGTGGACAGGCAGATAATAGAGGGGGGATCCATCAACAAGAATAGAGCAAGGAATGTCATTGTCAATGTATATGCTATACATTTATTAACTTTTTCACAACCTAGATTTTTTCCCGAGATAAGATCCTAACTCCTGATAACATGGCAAAAAGAATCTCAAGAGAGACAGGTAGAGTATAGCATATGGAACGCAAAAGTTGTTTTTAGTTAGGTTTCCCATCTATCTATTGAAGCTAGAACAGAAAATTAAATCACATACAAGGGGAGAAACGGTCTCTAACATGAACGAAGGGATGAAAACTAGAAATATCATCATTTAAATACAATATTTTAGCCAAAGGACAATCTCTCAGAGCAGTTGAGACAGTACAAACAAACAAAACCTACCTGGTGAGTTTGCATCAACCTCATTCGCAGAACTATCCTCACTTTCATATCCTGAATTGTGCCAAAATAGAAGAACAAAAAGTGCGAGTAAGTGACTAACAATAACAATCATCATAACAATAAAAACTCCTTTCCATTACTACCTAATACTAATAGTTAGCAAAACATCTCAACTCGCAAGCCCTTCTACAAAATCAGTTATATAATTCCATAAAAGTGATTATGAAAACGAAGGTCTCCGTCCTTTCAGGATGAAGGTAGGAATAAAATGTGGAGTATATCTATAAGACTGTAACTAACTCTAGCAAGCTACACCATGATCTATAATAAAGCATTTTATAGTTCTTACTGAAAATAATGTCTGGAATGTTTCTATACTCAGCAACTCTTGCATGAAGAGAGTAGCACCTATTGGACACAACTACAAATTAAAAGCTCAAAGATATATCAAAATAAGCTAAAGTTATTTCAATATTATCTAAAGCTCTCTAATAGCCACGAGTCTCGAAAGAACTACTTCTAAACTCATTCCAACCAGAGAACCAACTGAGAGCATAAGTCTAATAATTGAAGATACGCAATTTAGGCCCCGTTTGGAGGAGCTTAAACGCTTATGCAAGTGTTTAGAAGAGATTATGTTTATTTTTAACTTATAAATTTATTAAAATAGCGTTTAAATAAATTATTTTTCCAAATGCAGCCTTAGAATACCTTGAATAAGTGCTACACAGAAATGCAACCTACTATCTGATAACACTAATATGAGCGGGGAAAAGTGATAGAAAACAATTAACAAAATGTGAATGAACGAACCAGAATCATCATCATCATTGTCCTGTTTCAGTTCATAATCATCCTCTTCTTCTGAGGAAGACGGATCCGATGCATCCTTATCGCCACGTTCAAGCCTGTAGAACCTTCTCTTTATCATTCTCCTCTGGAACGAAGCCAATAACTGCCACAAGAAGAAGAAGAAGAAGAAGAAACACGTGAGTTTCACAACGAGCAAAGCTTCGTTCGAAACTGTTCAGGTCACACTCAAAAACACTTCACCGGTAATGAACAAATGAGCAGTGAACGGCGAGAGAGAGAGAGGATGAAGTTGGCAACGACGGCGAGAAAGAGAACAAGAGTGAAAGGAACAAAAGGAATAGGTCCGAAAGTTCCAAACCGGGTTGGATACGGACAACGGGTTTTGCAGCTTTGGGCCTCAAATGGACCTGGGCCTCTTAAAATAAAAAGCCCAAATCGTGAAGACGGGTATCTTCTGGTTTACATGCAAAGGGGCGAAAGAAATTAAGCCCTCTTAATAAAATAATTAATTGAAAAATTTCTTTTTTCTCTCAACATCAAAATTTCCCTATAAATTTGTACCTTTCATCCTTTCAAAAAAAATTGTACCCACCGTCGGGTTCTATCATTGTCTATGAGAATGAAGTATATTTTATGGTGACACATTTACGGGTAGACTCCACTAATAAATGCGGGATATGCACATATACTAAAAAATTTATAAGGTCTAATTCAACTCAAAAGTTAATTCAAGAGGAGAAAATTATCTTTACATATATAAGAGCTATTTTAATTATATCTCTAGTAACTTTTCAATAATTGCTCTAGTTACTCTAGACTAACCCAAAATTATATATTGGGCAAGTAAGAAAAATTTATATATTGCCCCCTTGTCCCTCGATGATTCCATTTTGTAATTAACTTTATAAATAATACACATTGTTCCACCCCTTAATATGTACTTGGAGTTGAGATATGAACTCCAAATATATTAAAAAATTGCGGAATTGACATTTTCGAAATTAACCAATATAGCTCGAGAAAATCAAAGAATTCTAGAATATTCTTTTGGTTAAAAAAATAGGTGGGTTCGACTCAAGTAACCACCACTGGATAAAGTTTAAGTGCAATGGTTTACTAGAAAAATGGTGGGAAAAGGGCCGGGGGTGATGGGAGGGTGGAGGAAGAGGATTAAGAGGGGAAAATGACTAAATTTGATGAGAAGAATTTTGAAGGACTAAAATTAATGTGAAAATTATAGTTTGTCACCTGTATCTAATTAGGATTATCATGTGGATTGATTATTGAGTAAAAATTATTCAAAATGTTTTATAACATCATAAGAACTATTTTCAATCAAACAAATTTTTTAGGACTAAAAATTATAGAAAAAATTATAAGAACCATTTTAAATTAGGGTGTATATGTAAAGGAAAAACATATTTAACCCTATATTAATATATTTTCTAGGCAGCTTGCATATCAATTAGGCTGTATATAAATCTGAACCAACGAGCAACAGCGCATCATTTCATCCGTACTGAACCAGTCCATGATTTAGTGTCAACAACGTAATAATATAGGTTTGTCTAAAATCATCATAAACGTTGTTTGTTGTGGCACACTAATTATTTTATGGTTAAGATGTTTAAGTTGTTTTGGATTAAAGTTTTCATGACTGAATTTTGATTTGTAATATTGCTTTAAGTCATGAAATATTTGCGTAGTTTTTTTTTTCATTCTACGGTGGGTCTAATAAATTTAATCCAACAACAACCTTTTGTTTTTCACTTCATCTGAAATAGAAATTGCATGTATATCAATTCTTCAAAACATCTGTATTTACGTTTTAATTAACATGTGTTTAGAAAATGTAAGTTTTTTTTTTTACTTTTGATTGAAAATCATGGTTTTTATGGATATGCGTGTTTGTTGTTGATTTTTAATTGCTCATGAGATTCTCTAAGATATAAATGACAAGGCAAAGTTGTATATCTCGTGTATTTAACAAAAATAAACAAATTGTCTAATGTGTAGATAATTCAATAAAGGAGGATTCGAAGGTACCAAGGTAGAGCCAAAGAGCTATAACATATATGATACAGAAGAATATTTTCACTTATTATAACAAGATATATTGATCATAGCTAGCAAAATGGTTAAGAAGGAAGCCATGGAAGAAGGTTCAGAGACCGGGAGGAGTGAATGGATGAAAACGAAGACGACGACGACGTTGATGGAGGAGTTGAAGAAGGTTGCCAACATAGCGGCACCAATGGTGGTGGTCACGGTGCTGCAATATCTTCTGCAGGTGGCATCGGTAATAATGGTTGGACATCTTAGCCAGCTTTCTCTTTCAAGTGTGGCTATTGCAACCTCCCTCACCAATGTTTCTGGCTTTAGCGTTTTAGTAAGTTCTTTCATTTTTCTCATGTGCCTGTTTTTCATTGCATTTGATTTTAAGTGTATGCTTGAAAATTCTTATACGTTTGATTCTAAAGTTAAAGTTAGAATCAATCTTAAATAAAAACGTCTTTGAATAATTTCTGAATTTTAAAGTTGATTATAAGGAAAGGGAAACAAATTCCAATTAACATATTAACATAGTATAAGCGGGTTTAGTTCTAAGTAATTTCACTGTTACGATCATTTAATCATGTGCTACATATAGTTATATGTACATCTTTGGGTAAAAACCTTAATTATTCTAATGGTATTTTAGTTATATGTATGTGTCTGAGTAAATATAATAAGTTCTCACATTTAAGAGATAAGTTATTTTAGAAGAAGTTACTAGGAGTAGCTTTTATGGGAAAGAAGTGATTTTGGAAGAAAAAAAATGGACCCAAACGAGTTGTTAATAAACTTATTGAAATAAACTTACAAGTTATAAATAAATAAAATGTTTATTTATAAGTTAATGTAAGAAATTTATCGGTTTTCTCGACAAGCAAATTTTTTTATCTACATAATAAGTTTGAAAGGAATCATAGGCGTATCATGAATTATTTTTATAAGTTTAACTAAACATTTTCTTAAATGTTTATGCTATAAAAAAAATTAAATAAAATATTCGAAATACATTTTGTATATTTATAAGAAATTTCCAACGGAATCACTAACATAAGTAAAAATAATATGCAAAGCCCTTATCACAAAATTTGACGATTCTAAAACCGGTATTTATTTACCCCACAATTAAACAATTTTTTTTTTTGTAATTACTGTAAAAAAAGAAAATTTGTAATTACAATGATAAAAATAAAATATAGGCTCCTTTCGAGGTGTCCAAAGAAAAGTAAAAAAATAAATCACCTTTTCGTGATGTGCCCAAGTCAACATAGTTTAGTTTAGAGGTCTTGGCTTGGGTAAATTTTCAAATATATTTGTACTTGAAATTTTGTTTGGACAGAGATCTTTATAATTAAATTTTTAGATATAGACTGGGCCTAACCATTTTTTTTAAGATATAGATTCATTTCCATTCTTTCTTCAACATAATAAATTAGAGAATAATTGAGATACAACATATTATGGAGATAAATAACATATTGGAAAGGTAGACAATAATTTTAGTAATAGATTATGATAATAATAAATATTTTCCTTAATACCTAAAAAGCATTGGACGAGGTATGGGATGAATTGACAAACCTCTCAGCCAGACATGAAATCTATCTTATTACTGAAGTGGACCTGCAATTCAAGGACTAACATATTCATAAAGAATAGGAAGAAATCTAAATGTCAAATTCTGATACATGCATGTGCAAATTCTCAAAACTATGTGGTGTGAGAGGTAAATGCAAGACCAAAAGGTGCATACTTGACAACACTATGATCAAACCTTAGTGTTATACGATTACACATATAAGAAAAAAGTAGACTTGTTGTATGCAATTTGCATTTTTCATTGAGTACAACAATTTGCATTATGTAATATTGCAGTCAGGGATGGCTGGTGGATTGGAAACATTATGTGGCCAAGCTTTTGGAGCAAAACAATATGAAAAATTTGGAACATATACCTACACTGCCATAATATCCCTTACTATGGTTTCTGCACCAATCACTGTTCTATGGATTTTCTTGGACAAAATACTGATGTTCTTAGGCCAAGACCCTGCAATCTCTCTTGAAGCTCAGAAATATGCCCTTTGGCTCATACCTGCTCTCTTTGCCTCAGCAATTCTGAAACCTCTAACGCGATTTTTCCAGACTCAGAGTTTGATTTCTCCATTGATTCTAAGCTCCTTTGTAGTTTTGTGCTTTCATGTGGTGACTTGTTGGAGCTTGGTGTTTAAGTTGGGGTTGGGACATGTTGGTGCTGCAATTGGCTTCAGCTTGAGCACTTGGTTGAATGTGATTCTGCTTTTGTTATTTGTGAAGTGCTCCTCTGCTTGTGAGAAGACAAGGACCCCATTTTCTAAGAAGGCTTTGTTTGGTTTTGGAGAGTTCTTTCGCCTTGCTGTCCCATCAGCAGCAATGGTTTGGTAACTATATCTTCCCATTCTATTTCATATTTTCACTGGTGTTGTTGTATATAAAGATTAAAGCGTAAGAGTTGTTATGGGCTGCCCACATACAAAATTGGGCGACATATTTCCGACATGCCATTTAGGGTGTTTTTTAACCGTCGCTACTGTTTGCGGTGGTTAAATCCCCCTGATAAATGGTATGTCGGAAGAATGTCCCACGATTTTATATCTACATCAATCATTTTAGAAAGAATAGTGATAGTAAACATACACATTTCTCCCACCAGCCTTCCAACATGCACATTAGCAAAACTGCCGCAAACATTTGCCTTCTAGTAAGTAGTGGCTTAAGACTTTTATTGAAGATTGCCAATAACATTTATATTAAAATTTTACCCACCTTTACCTAATACCTTTAGTTTTTGAATTAATTGTTTCATGACATTATAGCGAAGCATGTGTGACCATGACCAAATTGTCTAGAGACCTGTGAGATTATGCATTATCCATACATCAAGCCTAATGAGCTCTCGTTTGAGTGGTAATATTAGTAGTATGATATATATTTGTATTCGCGGAACAACTTAAACTTTTGAGATGTGAGGATGGAGCTGAGATTTCAATGGATCAAAGGTGGAATAGGCCATGGTGTTCAGTAAGCTAATTAAGCAAAAAATTGGATGATATTTTGAATGCCATAAGTATGGGATTGATACTAAAGAATCCAAAATCTTTACATTATTGAGTATGCTAGGGATACTTGGGCATGTATTTTTCAAATGTCCAATTCATCAATATAAAATAGTTGGTCATAAGGTTATAAGTAACATTAACCACATAACTGAATTGGGCCTATTATCCATATTTCATTTACTGTTTTTCAGTACATTTTTTGAAGTCATAAAGATTTGAATTTTTTTTTCAGCACAATCACCTATGGTTTTAGCCAATATGATCACTGGTTTTGCCATATATTTGTATCTGAATTTTTTTTGCCTTGCAGCATCAAATGGTGGGCAAGTGAGTTGCTTGTTTTGCTTTCTGGTCTTTTTCCAAATCCTAAGTTGGAGACATCAATTCTCTCTATATGGTAATGCTTATTTTGATTTCAGGACATTCTTAATGAAGTGTTCATATCAAGCAATTGTTTAAGAAGAAAATGGAACCATCCTAACTTTCTAGGCCCAACTTTCTCATCAGTAATATCTAACTTTTTTTTTTTGGCATGGTGATCAGCTTGACAATCTCTACATTGCACTTCACCATACCCTATGGATTTGGGGTTGCTGCTAGGTCTGTTTCCCACTTCACCAACTATATGGTAATTTTGTGCATGTTTGGAAACTCTTCTAGTCTTCTACAATTGATTCTGAAACCAGAATTAATTATGGGGGAAAAGCTTTTGTGAGTAACTGCTGAGTTTCAAAATTGATTCTCATGAAAGAGAAGTTGATCCAAATATGTTATTTGTTCTTGCACTACTATTAGCATGTGAGCATAGTTAAAAATGACACTTAATTCTATGTGACAGCACAAGAGTTGCAAATGAATTAGGAGCTGGGAATCCAAAAGCAGCTAGAGTGGCTGTTTCTGCAGCCATGTCCCTTGCAGTTACAGAGGCTATCATTGTGAGCACAGCCCTGTTTGGGTGCAGACACATCTTGGGCTATGCCTATAGCAATGATAGAGTGGTTGTTCATTATGTGTCTGTCATGACCCCTCTGCTATGTCTCTCTGTTTTTACGGACAGCTTGCAAGCAGTTCTTTCAGGTTAACTACTCTAAATCCTTACTCTCTTTTGTTTGTTGCCTTGAAATATAATGTTGCTTTTAGATGTATACATTTGTTATTACAACAATTAACAATATCAACATCAGTAATGAATTTAGGGATGTTTGGAAGAACTTATTGGATCTTATCTTATGTATTAACATGTATGGATCAACTTTTTTTTACTCATAATCAATTTTGAAACTCGGAAACTACTCTACTCATAGTAGCTTTTACCCATAATTGATTCCGATTTTAGAATCAATTGTAGAAGGATTTCCACACATGTCCTATAAACGCTTACACAAGTGTTTGGATAAGATTATGAAAATAGTTGATGATTTACCCATAAGTTATTTTGAGCGTGTTTTCTCCAAACTATGAGAGTCAGACTTAGCGACAAGCACACAGTTTAACCCTTAGTATTAGCGTTAGAGTGCATATGATGTTCTTTTTCTTCTCTAAGCCTTTTACAGGCTCAAGGTAAATTGTTCCATATTTACTACACGATTTATAGACTATTAAGTGATATAATAATTGCTTAATTAATTTGCGGGTTACATATGGCAAATCAATTGGGAGGTTACGACCCCTTAAGCTCATAGACTTTTTAGTCTCTATGCTCGGCTAAGCCTCCATATATTCGTGTCTTCAGGCTGGCTCGGTAGGTACAGAGGGTATTTTCATAAGTTTCTCAAATTAGTTTATTAATAAGCCTTTATACAAATATCTAAGCTGTTTTGAGTTTATTTTAATAATCTTAAGAATAACTGCTTTAAATGCTTAATTAAGTTACACCTTTATAATTTTATTTAACACTTTTGCTAACTTGCTTAGATTTATCCGTTCAAACAATACTATAAATAATGAAAACTGTTAATCACAGGGGTTGCTAGAGGAAGTGGATGGCAACATCTTGGAGCCTATGTGAATCTTGGAGCTTTTTATCTGGTTGGAGTTCCTGTAGGTGTTCTACTTGGCTTTGTTGCACATTTCAGAGCAAAGGGCCTTTGGATTGGAATAGTTTCAGGCTCCATTGTCCAATCAATTTTCCTTTCCCTCATCACCGCTCTTACAAATTGGAGAAAACAGGTCCACAATTGATGAATATATTTGATAATATCTTTTATTCATTACTTTTCTTCGTTCAATGTTAGAAATTAAACGTGTTAGGAGTTAACTAGATCCCTTAAATATGTGTCATTTTTGCAGGCAATGATGGCAAGGGAGAGAATACTTGATACCGCATCTTCGGATGAAAGTGTAACAAATCACACAACAGTTGCTTAGATTAGAAAATAACGAAAAGCTGAACTGGAATGTTGATGAATTAATCATATTATATTCTCTGTCATTAGCTAATTTGATATTTCTCTTTCCATCTTTCTCTATATGAGCTTTGAGCGTTCATTTTAAATCCAACGATAAAAAAAACTAATGTGCAGCAAGTTCCATCTTATTGACTGAGTTATAGAGTACTATTGGATATAAGTCAACAGTTCAATGTCGGATAAAGAGAAATGAAGATGAAAATGAATAGAGAGGATCCAAATTCCTTCTTATTTGCTCCATAAGATTGAAGGAGTTCAATTCAAATGAAGGGCTATATCTAGGCCCTCCATTTAATAAAAAAAAGGAAACTTACATATAAGCAAGGCATGAGATGATTTGTCTCTTCTTATATTTTAAACAGTAGTGACATTAGATTATTGTTATACTCATTCTATTGTGTGCAAGTTATAAGTAAGTAGTCTCTTAACTTCTTAATTTTAATGCTATTGCAATAATGACGGACGTATACGCTATATAAATGTTTGTATGTGTAAAAAGGAGCAATATAACAAATATCATTGCATTAGGATCAAGATCTTATATCATTAACAACTTTGACGAATCTAATTAGCAAGAATCCAATTGTAGGCTCTACAACTGGGTTTCATTGTAATAACAAACGTCTAAATGATATCTCGACATATCATATTACATCATATATAGTTAAACAACATAATCAATATGGTGACAAACATCATAGCATGTAGGGTACATTATAGTAGAATTTCAAATACATGTGGTAAAGGGTAACAAAAAGCATGATACAGTGGCGTAAAACATCACTGCCTTGTTCTAGTGTGCATGCATGGGAGCAGGTAGCAGGTGGGTTTCTGGCAACATTCATCTAAATCAAGCGAGTATGCATGGAACTTCAGAATACATGTCAACTTACGCGAAAGAACTACTGCATACATGCCTATTTAGTTCAACCAATCTGCCTGTATTCCAACATCATCATCTACCTTACCGTCTATATCACAACTTAAGTAAGTTCGCTATGCGCCAGGAAATAGAGACAACACATGTTGGTTGATTGAATCAACTGCTTCCAACGTCGGAGCTAATATAGCTTTGTCTTTATAATATGCCAACAAGATTGGGGTATATAGATTCAACAATGTCTGAGATTGGATTTGCTGATTGATTGATAGCAAACTCTTCTGGAATGGTGACATCAGCCTCACCATCATTATGATTTCTTAAGTTACCGTCGCCAATATCAAGGACCCATTTAGCAACAAAAGAAAATCAGCTCTTCAACACACGGGCGCCGGATGAATTAGATAATAATCTCATATTCTCAAATGATGTCATCACCCTACACCACCTCCACAATCACGATGAGTTGATTGTTGACATCACAACCTCATCTCTACCTGCCTTTGGTATCACATAAAGTATTTGCCTGAAGTCCCCACCCAGTACAACTACTTTGCCTCCGAAAGGTTTATCGCTACATCCATTCACATGGCCACGCATTAAATCCCTCATTGTATGTTCTAAAGCCTCAAAGACATACTTACCGATCATTGTACACTGTAGTAACTTAGCCTTATGACTACCTTGAACAAATCTAGAGCATGAATCGTCGCTTAAGTTTAGGGGAATTGAAAATAGAGAATGTTTTGTGCCACCCCCTGAGAGTAGTAGTGAAGCTATACCACTCAATGCGACATTCAAAACAATCCTTTTCTCTGACCTTAACTTATACGTTAGTGTTTTTCATAGAAAAGTTTTGCCAGTACCTCCATAACCATAAACAAAGAAAAAACCTCCTTCTGGATCATCAATAGCTTTCATAATATCTCTCTATATACTTTGAGTTGTCCACGATTCAACTTTTGGATACACTCTAAGTGGAGCTAGCTCATCTCAATTGGATCATAGTTGAGCTCATTGAATATTAATATATTACCATACTCAGAAACTAAAGCTGGGTCTACACTTGGCATGCCATGAAAGTTTTTGAGTGATTTATCACTCACTAATAATCGTCTATGGATCTCCACTAGACAAAGATTTTGTAATTCTTTATCGTCTATTATTAGATCTACAAAGGTTCAAACAATTAAGTATTAAGAAACCAACCCAACAGTAAAACCTTATAAAATCTGAAATTATAGAAAAATTATTTACCTGGACATCCCAACACCCTTCTTCTATCATATATGATACCCTCGGCTAAAGTTGACCATGTTTGCTCCCATACATATGGAGGACTTGTCATGGTATTCCCCAATAAAAGTGAAACAAATAAGCCTCTTAAATATGGATCAAACCCCAACAATGCTGCCTCGAGTATACCGTTTATCATTCACGATCATCTGTTAACAATCTTGCCGCATCGCAGGCATCCCTAAATGTCTCAAAAACTTGGTTATCAATAGTCCTCAAGTCTGCATAACTTGTGCATACTACTTGCACATTTAATAAGAGGCGCATATAGTATAATTCTCCCGTTCCAGGTGGTGCAAAGTTCATTCGCCCTATATAAAATCCCTGCTTTCTTGGATGTCATTCGTGTCTACTAACATCGTACATGAACTCCGTTCGATAATCAATGTATTTTAATCGCCTGCCATTCTCATACTTCGAATTAGCTTCCATCCACGCCAAAAACGTTGTAGTTTTTCCACAGCTCCTTTCAAGAACATCATCAGTCCTCTCATTATCGTTAAACATAACAACCTATTTTTTAGGCAAATGAAATGTGAGCCTGTTAACCGGTGGCCATTTGTGGTGAATGTCAAATGCAAATATTCACCATATAGACTCACAAGGCGAAAGATATCTGCTATCATAATATTGTTTAATCTCATCTACTTCCTCCACCCCATTGGCAGCGACAGCTCCTACCGCCATTGCCATAGTAACCCTGTCGGCACCTTTGTTGATGTACTTAAATAAATATTTTATGCAGTTTGATTTATTGCAATACTCAATATTTATATGAGCCCGATATCGCATGAGTAGCTTCACGTTGTAAGGAACGACAAATCTATTATCCAATTGAACACCTTTTCTGCATGTAGTAACTTTCGTATTTCTCCGTCTATATATCGGGAACACATCGCTATCAAATGGTGTGACATTTGAGAAGTTTTTGGGAAAAAATTTAGAGCATTTTTCGTTTTCCATGCAGGGAGATTGCTTGTTGCTTAGGCCGCATGGACCATGCCATGTAGGAGGAAACAATCTCAAAATGTACAGGATATTTGACAAGGTCAGGAAGCTCTGCACATATTATGGAATCAATCTTCTCAATCGAGGAAGTTTATCGTCAGGATCGAGCCATAACAAAATATGAGCGTGAGGTAGACCCATTTTCTGAAATTCAATTGTGTAAATACCTATGAACAAAAATAACACGAAGTCGCACAAACGTGAAAGATAAGATACTGAAATTGCAATTAAATCTAGCTTTTATCAATATCAACCGAATTATTATTTTGAATTAAAAAAGAAAAGAAAAGAAAGGTGCAGGTGGTTTGCATAAGACGATCGCCAAATGAGTCTATAAACCTAATTAATAAGATTTATAAACATATAAACAATATAGACACCTACAAACACTTTATTTTTCTCTCTATATCTTTCACTTCTTATCGCATCACATTACATATCACATTCATTACTTTTCTTTCTTCTATTTCTTTCTCTCTCTCTAAGTGTCTACCACTAAGGATGGTCTATGAATGATAACAATGAAAGAAAAAAAGACATGATAAACCCTTAGGGTGGCTCACATCTTTTCTTTTCGGTTAATTGGGTCATGAGTTTGCATGCATGAAAGCAACAACATATTGGACTAGTGCTTGTGGATATTTTGATGAACCGTTGCAGAAAAGTAATAGCTCGGTCATCGGAGAATTCAAATAAGGGTTAATTATAACTTTGATCCTCCACTTACATATATTTTTAACAATTTTGATTCCTAACAAAAAAATCCTATGATTTTGGTCCCTCACGAATGCTTCTGTTAGAAATTTTGGTCTTCCGTCCTCTTTCCGTTAGAAACCTAACATTTTCTGGAAAAAAGTTAAAAATTTAGAACATTCTTCATCTTCTTCTGACATCTTCAAACATCTTCATCATCATCTTTAACATAGAAGATGTGGTTCCAGCGCCAGCGCGGCGCATCGCAAGGGAAGTAGATCTGAAAGGATTGTAAATCTTTTGGGGGTGATCCAGATCTGAAAGGTAAACTTGAGAGAGTTGCAAATTGGTTCTCTGTCTTCTTTTGTGGTTAAACGACCCAGAAGTAGAACATCAACAACCCTAAACCCTGAAATTTTTTTCTTTTTGGTTGAGTTTGATTTAGTGCCAGGAAAAAGAGTTTGATTTGCTGAGATTTTTTCTTTTTGGTTTTGAGTTTGACTTCAGATCTGATTGTTGATTTTTATTGCTCTCAAAGAAGAAAGAGTTTGATTTTCTGGGTTTTGGTGAAGATGATGGAAGAAGGAGGATAAAGGACTCTATGAATGTTTTGGGTTCTTCTTTTTTTTATTAATTTTTTTTCTAGAAACTGTTATGTTTCCAACGGAAAGAGAACGGAGGACCAAAGTTGTTAACAGAAGCATTCGTGAGGGACCAAAATCATAGGTTTTTTGGGACCAAAATCGTGAAAAGTGTGTAAGTAGGGGACCAAAGTTGCAATTAAGCCAAAATAATTGTATTGGGGCGTTAAAATTAAATGCGCTAAATTTTTTTTTGTTGAAATTTAGTCCCTCATTGAAACAAAGTTGCATTTGGATCTCTATAGTTGGAAAAAAAATTGGTTTGGTCCTTGTTTCAATATGTATTCGAGCGCCATGCTGGAGGCCTTACGTGGCATGCCCACACGATCGCCACAACACATAGAAGGTGACGTGACATGGAACATAATTGTGACGTGTTAGATAAGGAACTAAAACCAATTTTAAAGGACTAAAAAATTTATTTTTATAATCACTTTTGTTTAAATTAGTATTATTTCATATAAAATAAGAAAATGGTGCAACTATACATATGATGAAATTATGTGTTACGGATATTTTAATTTTATCCTTCACATTCTAATGTTTTGAATTTTTTTTATAGGTATATATTAGTTATTAGTAAGTTAGTATAAAATATAAATTATCAACTCCTTAGGATTCGAACGCTGATCCTTCACTTATAATTATCCTTAGTTCAACTATGTAAGCTATCCAAATACCCTAATATTTTGAATATTTAATTAATTAAAATGTATTGATTTAGTATTTAAATTTGAATCAAATTTAGGTGAAAATAAAAAATATAAATATATGAAATATAGTGGGAATCAACAGAAAAAAATAAAGAAATTTGCATGAGTTGCTTATGTGGGATTTTAGATTCACAACCATAGTGCTAAACAATGCAAATAAGCCACTTCCATTACACTCCTCCGTTCCTTGTTATAAGAATAAAATTGAGGTGCATCTCAGTATTTTTATACGAATCAACTTGAAGTTCGTGGTGCATTAATTATTTTCTAACAAAATTACATTCATCTAATTGAGTTTTTTTCTCACGTACCAATTCATTAATGATAAATTGAAATTAAAAAAAAGTGAGTTAAAGTAATTTTTAAAGTTAATATAAGTTGAGAATAAATTTAATATTACCAACCACTACTGAGACAACAAGACGTGAAATAATTGTTGTAAAAAAGAACTCAGGGCGGATATAGATGCTATGCTATTAGTAGTTGTACACTAAGGGCCCGTTTGGTGGTCAGGATATGATAAGAACATGATAGGATAAAGGATTGGATAAACACAGGATATGATAAGAGCAGGATAGACTCTTATCCTATCATGCGTTTGGGGTGGACAGGATATTGATAGGATATGATACAGACAATGAAAAATGTATCAAATATTCCTTCAAATAAAAAATACATAATATTTTTTAAAATTTAATTTTCTAAATAGATTTTTTTTTAAAAAGTGATTATTCTATTAAATTAAATTTTTTTATTTTTATAAATAGCTTATTTTTTAATATTAACTAAAATAAAATTAATTTTTAGTAATTCGGCTATTTTAAACTTTTCGAAAGGAGTCTATTTTAATTAAAATTATTATATATGTAACCAATGGGTTTTAACTTAGTAGGAGTAAGTGATTAATGATAAAAATTATTAAAAGATATTATTCTTTCAAAAATATTTTATATTTAAATTATTAATTATAATTATATAAGTAGAGAAATAATTTTAAATAATATCATATGATAATATAAAATTAGTCTATATTTACTATTAATATATATATATATATATATATATATATATATATATATATGAGTAGCCTATTTTATTGTGAGTGAAGAATTATTTTGTGTATTTTTATTATAATATAAATAACGAAAAATAATGTTAACTAAGTAGTAGTAAGTGATAATGAAAATTTAATTATTTTATATGAGTAAATCCAATATTTTCACCATTTATAAATAAGTTTATTTTTTAATTAAATTTATCAGTAATTAAATAATTTAACTTAACAATAACAATTAGTAATTGATAAGTAATAAAATTAATATTTTATTAAATTCAAAAATTTATATTTATTAATTAATATTATTATTAATTATATAAAATGCAAATATTGAAATTAATTTTGGGTTATGGTAATAAACAAATAAAAAACTGATATCCTATCCTGTTAGAAAAATTTCTATCCTAGCTCCCCACTCAGGATAACTTTTACACATGATGGACAGGATAGGATAAGGGACAGGATAGTGTTATCCTATCCTGCTGACGCAACAAACAACGGATAACAACAGAATCATGTCTCTGTTTATCTGTCCACCAAACGTGCCCTCATGATGTTAGTGTATGTTTAGGTACGGGTGAACAAAAATCACCGTGGAGAGTAAGAACTCCACCAACTCAAAGTCGATCACCGTCGGAATTTAATAACCTCGTCAGATTTTATAGGGCATTAATTACTCAGGCTATTAAAAAAAGTTATCTTAAAATTCATTCTACACACACCCTTCTATTTTGCACAATTTCCCCCCTTCAACTTCATAGTCGTACAAAGCAAACTCAGAAGGATCTCGAAGGAAGGAAAATGGAGGAGGCGTTGTTGCAGAAACTGAGCAGAGAGGAGGTGATTATAGGTGCAGTGACATCGTCAAATACAGGATGGGGGGCTTTTCTGGAAGAGCTAAAGAAGGTGAGTTTGATGGCAGGACCAATGGTGGCGGTTACAGTGTCACAGTTCTTGCTGCAAGTTGTGTCTTTGATGATGGTTGGACATCTCGATCAACTCTCCCTTGCTGGGGTTGCCTTAGCCACCTCCTTTGCAGATGTTACTGGCTTCAGTATACTGGTAATTAATGTTCCCTTCCTTCTTTACTTTTATTTTAAGGTATTTCTAGTAAGAGGATTGATTAATGATTTTATTTTTTCTATTCACTTAAAAGATAAACTTGCTAATGTTGGTGAACTATTTCAAAGGTAATCTCTCGCGCCACACCCAACGCGTTGAGCGGTAGGGAATTGATTTGTGATTTTTTTTTCTATTCACAAGAGTTAAATTCTCAAACTGACAAAGTGCTGAATCGCTAACCACTACAGCAATTCCTAATAGTCACTTTTAAATTATTTTTTGATCGGATGTCAGCACCCATTCAAAATACGATTACATGTCTCTCGCAACAAATGTGTGCTCATTCTTAGGGGTTGGTTCTAGCTTACTTATCACTTATCAACACATTTTTGGTAAATTATTACATAAACTTGTGCCTTTATATTAAATTATTTATTAAGAGAAAATTAAAAGATGCAATGGTTGAGATCTCATGCAATTCATAATTAAATTGTAGAGGATCTTGATCCAATCTGTAGAATCATCCGCTGACAAACATTCATTGGTTAACGACAGATAGTTTACATGCCCGGCCCTTCGCATCCAACAACCTGTTTCAGAGGTCTTTACTTAACTGGGGCCCCAGCAAGCATATATAATTAATATCTTTCATTATAATAAATATTTATCTTTTATTTATATATTTTGAGGTTATTCTTCGGATTCCCTATGGTGCACAAGATTTAACCTTACACAGCCCCTTTTGACCCCCTATAGGCTGAACCTGAAACAAACTAACGCAATTAGTTTCTCAATTTCCACTTTGTGTTTTTTAACAGCATGCTAACAATATGATTCAGAATAATGAAAATTTATAATTTTGACATGTGTTGGGAGTATCAAAGTGGGTTGAGCCCAATAGAAACTTGATATGAAGCATTGATTGTAACTGAAAATCTGAACTTTAATCTTATATTTGACTCAACTCAAACCAAAACCCATTATTCTCATAATCATTTGATCAATTAAAAGTTTCCACATCTCAACAGAACACAGAAAACATGATATCAACAGTGGTATGCTTTTTCTAGTGTTCTCTCATTACCTTAACATGAAATGAAATTCAGATAGGAATGGCTGGTGCTTTGGAAACTCTATGTGGCCAATCATTTGGTGCAGAGCAATATCACAAGCTTGGAGGCTACACATTCTGTGCAATAGTCTCTCTGATCTTAAGCTGCATTCCAATATCAATCCTCTGGATTTTTATGGACAAATTTCTTGTTCTTTTGGGGCAAGACCCTGCAATTTCACTAGTGGCAGGAAAATACTGCATTTGGCTCATTCCTGCACTCTATGGCTATGCTGTTCTTCAAGCTTTGGTTCGTTATTTTCAGACTCAGACTTTGATCTTCCCCATGCTAGTAATCTCAGTTACTGTTTTAATTTTGCACATACCCATTTGTTGGGTGTTGGTGTTTCAACTTGGACTTGGAAGAAATGGAGCAGCCTTATCCATTGCAATTTCATATTATCTCAGTGTCATATTGCTTGGACTTTACATAAAGTATTCTCCAGCATGTCAGAAAACTAAGATAGTCTTAGGGATGAATGCTTTAAGTAGCATCAAAGAGTTCTTCTTCTTAGCCATCCCTTCTGCTCTTATGGTTTGGTAAGTTTCTACTTTCTAGTTTTGCAATTGTATATGATTGGGGAGTTAATAAGTACTCAATGGTGCTTCTCTTCTTCACATTTTATGTGTCTTGTTTGTCTAACATGTTTCTATCTTAATGGATGCAGTTTGGAGTGGTGGTCATTTGAGTTGCTAGTAATACTTGCTGGACTTTTACCAAATCCCCAACTTGAAACTTCAGTTCTGTCAATTTGGTTTGTTCCTTCATGATCTTGTTTTGTAAATATGGAAAAGTTTAAGCTTTGTTTAGTTTGAGAAGATGTTTTCTGATTTCACTTTCAGTGAATGTTTGGAAATTCTTATACAATTGATTTTAAAGTAATAATCAATTCTGAGAAGAGGCTTCTGTGAATAACTTCTACTTGTCAGAATTGATTACGAGGGAAAATGAGCTATTCAAATATAGTTATGAACAAAAATTATTACCTTATTTTCACTTTGTTCCTTGCTTTCAAAGATTTATATAGGAAATAGTGAAACATTTTTTATGTTTCCTATACCAATATTCGAAATTAATGAGAACAATGTGACATTTTTAAAAAAATTTAAAGTGAAAACAGCCAAACAGGAAGTAAAAATAAAAAACATTTTGCTCAAACTAGCCCTTAGTAACTATCCTCAAGGATTCAATATCTGACTTGTTTTTTCTCTGAGCAGCCTTAACATTTGTACATTGCACTATTTCATTCCATATGGGGTTGGTGCTGCAGTAAGGTATGCTTCCATATATACACATTGATATATAATTAATGTAACATTTGTATATTTTTGTGTTTTTTGGCTCAACTTGGAGAAAAATCAAGTGCATATACTAAAAGAATATCTTTTGCATTTTGTAGTACACGCGTTTCAAACGAGTTAGGGGCAGGGAAACCACATGCAGCTAGAGATGCTGTTCGTGCTGTGATTGTTCTTGCACTCATAGAAGCCATGATTCTTAGCTCTGCTCTCTTTTGCTTCCGTCATGTGTTGGGATTTGCATTCAGCAATGAAGTGGACGTTGTCCATTCTGTTGCAAAGATAGTTCCCCTCCTCTGTCTCTCTGTCAGTGTGGATAGTTTTCTAGGAGTTTTGTGTGGTAAGTCATCATTGAACATATGCATGCTTGATTTGGATAAGTGTTGATTGAAAACAAACTACGAAGTTTTTAAAATCTCAACCATTAATTTTTCAATGAAAAGTTATAATTCTACATTTAAGCCGCGTATTGAGAAACTTATTTGAGTTTATCTTATAGGGTAAACACTTATGCAAGTGTTTGTGTAAGATTATGAAAATAGTCGGGGACGGAACGAGGAAAAACAGATAACAGGGCAAAAATTTAACACATTAAGTAAAATTAACAATGACTAATTAAGTAGTGCAGTATAAAATTCGTAAGGAGGCCGAATACAAATTTGAAAACTATTTTCTATTGAGAGTTTTTTCTCTTAGGGGGACGACTGCCCATTTTGGTACAAGTAGTTCTATCCCTAAAAATAGCATATGGCCTACTTCCAAACTCAAATTAGTTTAATGATCGCGTATACTTACCTAAAGATATTTTGAACTTATTTTAGTAAATTTCAACGATAAGTTTATGTGATAAGTTCTTATTGCCACAATTGTTAAGTTAAGCTGCCTCAATATCTAAATTACACCTTCACTTTTGAGGAGTTATATTCATGCATGCTATGTGATTACTGTGCATTGTGCTTAATTTTGTCATGGGAATGACAATCATTTTCATTCAATGATAACAATAATGACAAGCTTCATGGCTCCTAATTGTGTGTTCAATGAATCAGGAGTTGCCAGAGGCGCTGGATGGCAGAAGATAGGTGCTGTTACCAATCTCTTAGCATACTATGCTATTGGTATCCCAGTGGCTCTCTTGTTGGGTTTTGTTCTGAACTTAAATGGTAAAGGCCTCTGGATTGGAATATTGACAGGGTCTACATCACAAACACTTGTGCTTGCCTTGTTAACTGCACTTACAAAGTGGGAAAAACAGGTTCTTAATTTGTATTAGAACTAATGTGTAGTTTTGCTGTATAGTTAGAAGGTTGGTCAAGTGAGTTGAGAAAGCTGGTGAGGTCTGTTAGATAGCAGTTACATTTCCTTCTCTTTCTGATATTGTATCTCAGCTACTATATAAAGCTGAACATGTAGCATTTTACATTTAAAAAAAAAACACAATGTAGTTTCCCATTTCTAATAATTTGTGCTTTAACTGTTGTTTCATGCTACAGCTTCCTCAAGATCAGTAAACAATAATCAAAGAATTAACACAATTGAATAATGGATTGATGGAAAGTGATGTAAAGGTGATTTTTTTTTGAATTACTTAAAATGAAGTGTTGGAATCCTATTTTAGTTAATTTCATTCCATTCCTAAAATAGTGAATTTTTTGTTTCACCCTGTTAGCAAAAACACCTGGATTACACAGAGTAATTTAGGAGAAATAAAGGTAGAAAGAACACAAGAAATCTTTGTTCACGCAATTCGGCCAATTGAGCCTACCTCTACGGCTATAGAGTAGTTATAGCTCCGATTCATTCAGAATAACTTTTAGTCACGCAGTTCGGCCAATTGAGCCTACCTCTGCGATGGTACCTAGTACACACTTTTAGGGTTACGGTGTTACAAAATATATATAAGAATTTTAGTGATCCAGATATTACAAGATAATATCTCACTTTTAGAGTTCTAGTGATCCATAGGATTCTAAAAATAAACAGATTTGACCCAAAAACACAAATTCAAAACAGATTTTAAACAGACAATTAAAACACCAACGAATTATCTTGTAATCAGATTTTAATCAGTATCTGATGAGCCAATTCCCAACAATCTCCACCTTGGTGAATTCTCGAACCCTTATGAAGATCAACTACTCAGTTTCAAAATCCTGACTTTCGGGATTAACACTGAGAACCGGTGACTGACTTGGTCAACATATCGACTACACTGCACTGCAAACGAACTCCGTCTTGCTCAACACCCAGTTCCTTCACGAACCCTGCTACGACCTCCGGAGTCATGAGATCCGCGATATGATACATCACCTCGTCTGAAACGCATGGACGTATCAATCCCCCGGCCTTCTCTTGCATCTCCAACCAATCAATGTCTGACATACTCGTCAATTTCTCCTCGTACTGCTCCCCCTCAACGGAAGTTGCCCACTCTTGCAATCCACACTTACATTCAACGGAAGTTGTTTGCACTTGCAGTGCCGTTCGCGTCAACGGGACCCGCTGCCTAGCCCATCGCTAGGAAGACTTTCGACACAAGGAGTCGTCACCATGGCATCGCACAACCATCGGCTCTAATACCAATTGTTAGCAAAATCACCCGGATTGCACAGAGTAACTTAGGAGAAATAAAGGTAGAAAGAACACAAGACATCTTTGTTCACGCAGTTCGGCTAATGGAGCCTACTTCCACGGCTATAGAGTAGTTATAGCTCCGATTCATTTAGAATAACTTTTAGTCACGCAGTTCGGCCAATTGAGCCTACCTCTGTGGTGGTACCTAGTACACACTTTAGGGTTATGGTGTTACAAGATAGATATATATATATATATATATATATATATATATATAAAAAGATTCTCGTGATCCAGATATTACAAGATAATATCCCACTAAATCCTATCACAATCCCCTAATAACTCAAATTCTAAAAAAAAAAACAGATTTGACCCAAAAACACAAATTCAAAACAGATTTTAAACAAATAATTAAAACACCAACGAATTATCTTATAATCAAATTTTAATCAGATTTTGATGAGTCATCCCAACACGCCCTGTGGTTGCAGTTGTTATGATACTACCAGATTTTCAAGATTTTTGACAGTTCCGCATCCATGGAAACAGTGAGAACTTCTGAGCCTGATGCAGGTGCTTTTTAAGCTCATATAATTTGCTACTTTGAAATTAAAATGTAAAAAAAGTATGTAGTCTCTCTTCTATGTGGGGCTTAAGTGTAGTACCATATGGTAATGCTATCCATATGTTTAGAAGTAACTTTTTAGGAGTGAAATAGCAATATAAAATCGTTATTGGTTATGGATATTTATTTGAAAGAGAGTGGTGTGTTTCTTTCTCCTCTTCATGAGGTGAAATTTGAGTTTTGACTGCTTGCTACTACGAAACCTTTTTATGTAGATTTTTGTGTTAGCATATCGTGCCGTGGCAAGAGCCACTACTGCCACATAACAAAAAAATTGGCGGATTCTAGTGCAAATTTTAAGAACTGGTTTTGGCCCAAGGTTAATTTTCTGGTGGTTGATTATCCGGCTGGAGTATGGACTAATAGTGCGGTGAAGACATACTTTGTGGGACCGCTCCTTTCGAGAAATGACTCAATTTTCTTGTATTCCAGCGACTATATGAGCATCAGAGGTGGGTATTTACAATGCATTTTGAAGCTCAAGTCAGTGAAGGAAAAATAAAAATTATGGTTAGAAGGTAGTGTGTACTTGGGTGTGACGCCTAATACGTATTTATATACTTAGGATATACCAAACCAAGAAAAAATCATCCATAATATGATAAAGATATATTAAAGTATAACAGATCATGCCCAAAATTAAGTGGTAAAGGTCTCTAGATTGGAATATTGACTAGAGCTGTCAATTTGGCCCCTAGGCCCAAGGGCAGCCAAGGCCCACGTGGGGTTGGGCCAAAAAGCCCCTAGGGCCAAAATACCCCCACATAAATAAAGCCCCTAGGGCCAAAAGCCCCCAAAAGCCTTGTGGGCTAGGGCTAGAAACTCAAAAATCAACCCTGAAACCAAAAAATCAGCTCAAAACTCAAAAGTCGACCTGAAACCAGAAAATTGGCCCGAAACCCAAAAATAAGCAAGAAACCAAAAAAAATTGCTCGAAACTGAAAAATCGTCCTGAAACTCAAAAATTGGCCAGAAACTGAAAAATCAGTTAAAAACTCAAAAATCGACCTGAAAGTCAAAAATTAACCCTAAACCCTAAAATCAGCACAAGACCAAAAAATGACACGAAATTCAAAAAATCAGTCTGAAACCGTAAAATCTGTCTAAACCCAAAAATCAGCCCCAAACTGAAACAACAGTCTGATTCCGTAAATCAACCCAAAACCCTAAAATTTGCTCGAAACCCTAAAATCGACCACAAGATCCTAAAATCGATGTTAATCACTAAAATCGACCCTAAACTCAAAAACCATTTTCGAACCGATTTTTCAATTTCGGGCCCATTTTTCAATTTCGGGCAAATTTTTCGTTTTCGGGTCAATTTTTGGATTTCAAGTCGGTTTTTGAGTTTTGAGCTGATTTTTGAGTTTTAGACTGATTTTTTGGGTTCCTGGCTGATTTTCGGGTTTTAGGCTGATTTTTGGATTTCAGAACAATTTTTTGGTTAACTATTTTTTTCACAATATTTTGGTCAACTATTAAAATGATAGGGTTTGGGTTGGTCTCAGGGCTAACCCTGTCCTAGCCCGCATCTCTTGTGGGCTAAAAAACCACAAAGCTTAAAACCTCAGGGCTTAGTGGGTTGAAAATATTAGGGCCAAAATAGAGGTCTAGTGGGCAGGCCCCGGGGCCGTGGGCCAATTTAACACATTATTGACATAACCTACAACACAGACACTTGTGCTTGCCTTGCTAACAACACTTAATCGTAATAAGTATTGTCTTGTCATCATGAGTCGTAATATTCGTGTTTGATCATGCTATGAGAGATTTTTCATGTATACTTATGTTTTAATTGAACTTAAACTTAAGATTCTCTTAAGCCATTTTGAGTCTTTCTCTTTGAATATTTGCAAATATGTAACTTCGTCCCAGCTTCATACAAACGCACGTATGAGCTTTTGTAAGAGTCTACCTGATTTTTTTCGACTACTTTTCAATCCCAACCCCATCATCATTGTTTTTCTTCATTATTAATCTTGTCGAGCTCAGCGGGGGCTTTGTTGCGTTCTGTAGTCATGTTAAATCAAGGTTATACTTGAATTTAAACATGATCTTTCTTACAAGAGTCCAATGATCTTGTTGATTGATTGAATATATTTCTTGATTGTTAAATCTAATTTAAATTATTCATTGAGATATTGTTGTCTTAAGAATAAAAATATATACAACATTAGGAATAAGGAAGTATATCAACAATTACAGTAATTATATATTATTTTCATTTACATGACTGTGTGCAAATAAAAATAAAGCAATTTCTCTAGTATATGCCAGCTTAAAATTAAAGGAATAAGTAAATTTTTTCCTATGTTATTTTGTACAATAAATCTTCTATTATTTACAATTTAGTCGTAATATTTTAAATAATAAACTAAAAGGTATTAAATTTTCTTATATTAAAAGAATATCGGAGCAACACCCTAAAAATAAACTCAGCTACAACTACAACACCAATACGCCTTCAATTAAAAAACACCAATATATGGCAACAGGCGGGATTGCAATATAAAATCATGATACAAATTACCCAAATCAATAAGGCTAGGGTAATTTTGATAATCTATTAATATTTCTATGATTTCCTGATCAACTGGCTTATTGTTTACAGTCTTGAAAAGACAAGAATAAATTTTTTTATATCATTTGCTTAAAGAATATCCTTATCCTTGTTTCTTAGTACACAATTCAATACCAGCTCATAGAATCAGCACTTATAATCACCTTAAAAATTTCAACCACTTACATGCTTAAATTCTGACTTAGCTGAGAGACATAAAATGTGATTGCGGGTCAAGCTAGCATGGATCTGGAACTCCCAGCAGCAGCAGCAGCATCTACCAATGAAACTCAACAACCAAAATTTGCTCTTCCTGTGGATTCTGAAAATGCTGGTGTTGCATCTGTCTCTATCTCGAATGCAAGTAGGGGGGCTTTTGTGCAAGAGCTAAAGAAGGTGAGCTTGATGGCGGGGCCAATGGTGGTGGTGACGTTGTCGGAGTTCTTGCTGCAAGTTGTGTCTTTGATGATGGTTGGACATCTCCATGATCGTGAACTCTCCCTTGCCGGTGTTGCCTTAGCCACCTCCTCTGCAGAGGTCACTGGCTTTACCATACTGGTAATTCACTGCTAACTCATCTACATTATTTTTAAACTGTAGGTGTCGAAAAAAAGAAACAGGTACACAAATCACTTTTATGATTAATCAAATATTAAGGTTTAGTAAACCACCTAACAATGGAGACACTTCAGGATTCCTAACGAATTCCAACAAATTTTGCCATCAAAGAAATTTCAGCAAATTTTCTTAAACAAATTCTTGCGAATTTCCTGCAAAAATTATTTGAAAAAAACAGCGCAGGTAGGTGTCAAAGCAAAATCTGCATAAACGTGAATGTCTAGGTGGCCGCACATAGATGAGAGTCTGTTTTGATTGTAACTATTTTTGAAAACGGTTTACCAAAAGAAAAGCAAGAAAAAAAAACTGTTAAATGAGATGTTTTCCAGCATTTAAAAAATTGGAAATTGAAAATTAAAAGCATATTTTAGCTGTTCTGGTATTTTAGTTTTTAAAACTGAAAATCAGAACTGTTTTCAAAAATAGGTCGGGTCAAACAAGTTTTAAATTTTTCAGTTTTCAAAAATAAAAACAGTTTTTAAAAACTGTAATTAAACAATTTTTAAATGTTCCCTTCCTTGTTTTAGCCCACTCTAATTTTTTTCTACTTAAAAAAACATCGTGAATTAATTTTATTTTGATCTGAGAAGAATTTTTATTCACATGCTTTTAGGAGGTGCAATTAAAAATGGTTAAAATGAAAAAGGAGTGAAAAATCAAAGAAAACTAGCAAGCAAAAATAAAATGGTGAGACCAAAATTATTATACTCGCAAAAGCTTAGCCAAAGTCGGTTCTCTTTATTATGATTTACTTTCATCATGATTTTTCACTATACTTCCAAACACACGAAATTATGTGTTGGTGAAATGTATAATGTGGTGGGGCATGTCTTTATCCTTTCACTCAAGAGTTATTTTTTAGTTAATTTTTGGAGGGTTTTAGAGGGAAAGGAAGGAGAGGACATATTTTTATTTTTCAAATAAATAATATATAATTTGATGACATTTAAAAATAAAATTATGAACTGATCAATTAGCATTAACACAACATACTAATAACTTATTTATCATAAAAATATATTATGTAAATTTTCTAATTTAAAAAATAAAAATATGTCTTCAAATTACTTTCCCTCAAAAACCTCCCAAAACTAACTAGAAACAACCCAAAGTGTATACAAAGTTGTTGTGCAGCACACCTACATTTGGGATATTTATATATAGATATATAATAATTTGACAAAAAATTACCCAGAAGAGAAAATTATTGATATTTTTAATATATATTTATTATTGTGTAATTAATGAAACAGAAAATTAGTTTAAGTTACTTAGTAAAGTTCATATTTTCTCATAGATAGTAAAAACTTTAAATAATTCATAAAAATTTGTAGCTTTATATTTTATAACATTAGAATTTGTGAAACCTAACCGAACATAAAAGTTAGCTCAAGAGTTGAGGATTGTTTTCCCATATTAAGGGTTATCTTGATCATATCTTTAGTCTCTAGTCAATGAACAACTTCTCAACACACCACTCCGCCCATGACTTCTCCACTAAACGAATTTAAGATATACTCTGATAATATATTATAATTTGGAGGTCTAACTCAACCCAAAAGCTAACTCAAGAGTTGAGAATTTTATTTTCATATATAAGGATTATCTTGATCATATTTCTAGTTAATTTAAGACTTTTCATCATCATATAAATAAAACATAAGAAATACTTTCTTATAATTTTATAAATGAATCTCTGTATCAATTTCCTCTTTGTGTTTTGTTAACAACATGCTAACAATATGATTCAGAATAATGAAAAAGTTATAGTTTTGACATGTGTGGGAATTGGAAGTATCAAAGTGGGTTGGGCCCAATAGAAACTTGATATAAAATGTCTGTTTTTTGATTAAAAAGTCATTTTTTTAAAGTTTTAAGGTGTTTGTTTCGCCTTTTCAAAAAACCATTATTTAAAAAAAAAATGAAAATAAATTATTTTAAAAAAATTTATTATTATAGATGAGAGAAAAAATAAAAAAGTGATTTTCATTAGTGAAAAGAAACACAAAACAACTTCTGCTTTTCTCATAATCACTAAAAATTAATCTCTTTATTTTTTAGATAGCTAAAATTCTTTATTTTTTAATTTAAAACAAACACACTCGTAATTTTCATCAAGTACGAGGATTAGTTGACACGAGGTTGTTCTATGTTAAGTAGAAGTCTTCGGATTAGAGTTACCTAAAAAAAAATTATTGAAAACTCTAGCTTCAATCTTATATTTGACTCAACTGATCAACCCAAAACCCATTATTCTCATAATCATTTGATCAATTAATATGATATCAAAAGTGTTATGCTTTTTCTAGTTTTCTCATTAACTTAACATGAAATGAAATTCAGATAGGAATGGCTGGTGCTTTGGAAACTCTATGTGGCCAATCATTTGGTGCAGAGCAATATCACAAGCTTGGAAGCTACACATTCTGTGCAATAGTCTCTCTAATCTTAAGCTGCATTCCAATATCAATCCTATGGATTTTCATGGACAAATTGCTTGTTCTTTTCGGGCAAGATCATGCAATTTCACTAGTGGCTGGAAGATACTGCATTTGGCTCATTCCTTCACTCTTTGGCTATGCTGTTCTTCAAGCTTTGGTTCGTTATTTCCAGACTCAAACTCTGATCTTTCCCTTGCTTGTAATCTCAATTATCATTTTAGGTTTGCACATACCCATTTGTTGGGTGTTAGTGTTTAAACTTGGACTTGGAAGAGATGGAGCAGCCTTATCCATTGCAATATCATATTATCTTAGTATCATATTGCTTGGACTTTATATCAAATATTCTCCAGCATGTGAGAGAACTAAGATAGTCATAGGGATGAGTGCTTTAAGTAGCATCAAAGAGTTCTTCTTCTTAGCCATCCCTTCAGCTCTTATGGTTTGGTAAGTTTCTAGTTTTGCACTTTAATGATTGGGGAGTTAATGGCGTTAGTCTGTGCTTGGATACCAGTTGATTGGAACCCAAACATATTTTTATTTCAATTATAAAAAGAATTTCATTCATTTTTTATCTCAAAGCAACTGCTAACGTCTGATTGCATTGGTGCCAACCGGTATCCAAACATAGTACCAATGCTGCTTCTCTTCTTTACATTTAAGTGTCTTGTTTGTCTAACATGTTTCTATCATAATGGATGCAGTTTGGAGTGGTGGTCCTTTGAGCTGCTAGTAATACTTGCTGGACTTTTACCAAATCCAAAAATTGAAACTTCAGTTCTCTCAATTTGGTTTGTTCCTTCATGATCTTGTAATGTAAATATGGAAAAGTTTAGGAATTGTTTAGTTTGAGAAGATTTTTTCAGATTTCACTTATAAAAACATATTTCTCAAACAAGCCCTTAGTAACAATCTGACTTGTGTATTCTTTGAACAGCCTTAACATTTGTAGCCTGCACTATTTCATTCCATATGGAGTTGGTGCTGCAGTAAGGTATGCTCCATATATACACATTGAGATCTAACATAACTTATTTTTGTGTATGTTAGATCAACTTTGGTGAAAAATCAAGTTGATATATTAAAAATAATATCGTACTTTTACATTTTGATTTTGTAGTACTCGAGTTTCAAACGAGTTAGGGGCAGGGAAACCAAAGGAAGCTAGAGATGCTATTTCTGCTGTGATTGTTCTAGCAATTGTAGAAGCCATGATCCTAAGCTCCGCACTCTTTTGCTTCCGTCATGTGCTGGGATTTGCATTTAGCAATGAAGTGGAAGTTGTCCATTCTGTTGCAAAGATAATTCCCCTCCTCTGTCTCTCTGTCAGTGTGGATAGTTTTCTAGGAGTTTTGAGTGGTAAGTCATCATTGAACACTATATATGCTTGTTAGATTTGAATAAGTGTTGATTGAAAAACCAGTTCATAAAATACTGCTAGTTAGTATGGTTAGCAGAGTTATAGTAATTAGCTTAGTTAAGCAAGTTAGTTGAAACTGTTTTCAGTGTGTTAGTTAGAGGTAGTTAGTTTCCCTCCTCTTTCTATTTTATGTTACTGCTTCTATATAAGCAGTGTGTGTAGCTCATTTCCAGTTAATGAAGATCTAGCTATTCATTTAAATTCTTCTTACCACAATTCAGTTACGGTATCAGAGCTCCATTCTTGAGGCTCTTATGCGCACTCTTTGTTGAAGATCTTCATTCATTTGTTTTCTACTTTCTGAGGTGTATTCTTTGACCATCGTTTTTCATCCTCAGTCTTGATTCTGTATCGTTCTTCATCTTGGATTCTATTTTCATCAATGGCGAATCCGATTTTGGATCAAACACCACCTCTTTACCTTCATGCTAATGAGAATCCTGGCATTGTTCTTGTTCCTACTTCTCTCACTGGAGAGAATTATCATTCATGGTCAAGGGCCATGACTATGGCTTTGAAGTCGAAGAACAAGCTCCAATTCATCGATGGAACTCTCCCAAAGCACGAGAATGATGACCCTCAGTATGCTCTATGGGATCGATGCAATACATTAGTTCTCTCATGGATCAAACAAGCTTTGCATCCTTTGATTGATTGAAACCGCAGAAGTGTGGAAAAATCTAGAGGATCGCTATTACCAGGGAGATATTTTTCGAATCTCGAAGATTCAAAAAGAGATTTATCTGCTAAAGCAAGGTGAACAATCTATTACTAACTATTTTACTCAATTGTTACAATGCTGAAATTGAAGATCCTGATGATAGGTCACAGCAGCCAATTTTTCCTAAGCATGGAATGATGGAATGGAATGGTTCTTTATCAGAGAAAGTATACTCTTGATCTTCATCAAGATACTGGAATGCTTGCTTCCAGTCTAGTGAGTGAGTACCCCAATGGATAGCAGTGCCAAATTGAAAAAGTCACAGGGCATTCCTCTTGATGATCCAACTTCATATAGAAAGATTCTTGGGAGATTGATTTACTTGACTCATACAAGACCTGACATTAGTTATGCAATGGGAAATCTAAGTCATTTCATGGGTAAGCCTTCAAATGTACATTACATAGCAGCAATCTGTGTCCTCAATTACTTGAAGAAGGCACCTATTCAGGGAATCCTTTTTCCATCCAACTCTGATTTCAAGGTTAAAGGGGTTTCAAATTCAGATTGGGGCTCATGTCCTGATACAAGAAGGTCACTTATAGGGTTTTGTTTCTTTATTGGCACAACTATGATCTCATGGAAGAGCAAGAAACAGCCCACCGTCTCTAAATCTTACTCTGAGGCTAAATATAGAGCTTTAACTCAAGCTACATGTGAGGCTCAATGGATTTCATACTTAATGGCAGATTTCAAAATCAACAATGTCAATCCAATTGTGTTGTATTGTGACAATTAGACAGCATCTATATAGCTTCAAATCTTGTTTTAATTATCACGAGCGTACCAAACATATTGAATTGGATTGCCACCTAGTTCCTAGTTCGAGAGAAGCTTCAACAAGGAGTCATTCATCTCTTGCCCGTGCTGACAACAGCTCAGCTTGCAGACATTCTAACCAAACCTCTTAGTCCTGAACCCTTTCAGCTGCTGCATTCCAAGCTTGAGGGGGCTGTCAAAGATACTGCTTGTTATTATGGTTAGCATAGCTAGAGTAATTAGCTTAGTTTAGTAAGTTAGTTGAAACTGCTTTCAGTGTGTTAGTTAGAGGTAGCTATTCTTCCCTCCTCTTTCTGTTTTATGTTACTCCTTCTATATAATTAGTGTGTGTAGCTCATTTCCAGTTAATTGGAGCTTATTTTCATAAGCTACTCAGATTAGCTTAATAAGCGCGTGTACTTACCTATAAGTTATTTTTAGTTTATTTCAATAAACTTCGAAAATATGGCTCTTTTTGAAAGAACTTATTTGAGTTTTTCGCATAACATAAGCATTATTCAAGTGTTTGAGAGAACTTATGTAAATTGTTTATAACATACCTATAAGTTCTTTTACGTTTATTTTCATAACCTGCTCAAATTAGCTTATAATAAGCACTTATACCTATCTATATTCTATGACATATTTTGAGCTTATTTCAATAAGCTTTTGAAATTAGCTTATGATAAGGACTTATTGCTGTAAGCATTTAATTAAGCACCCTAAGTTTATAACTCTAAAGTTCTTATTGCCACAAGAGATGCACCCTTACACTCTAAATTACACCTTCACTTTTAATTGAGGAGTTATATCCATGAATGCTATGTGATTATTGTGGAATGTGCTTAATTTTGTAATAGGAATGACAATCATTTTCATTCAATGATAACATTAATGATAAGGTTCATAGCTCAGAGTTATGTGTTCAATGAATCAGGGGTTGCTAGAGGCTGTGGATGGCAGAAGATAGGGGCTGTTACCAATCTTATAGCATACTATGCTGTTGGTATCCCAGTGGCTCTCTTGTTGGGTTTTGTTCTGAACTTAAATGGTAAAGGCCTCTGGATTGGAATATTGACAGGGTCTACATCACAAACACTTGTGCTTGCCTTGTTAACTGCACTTACAAAGTGGGAAAAACAGGTTCTTAATTTGTCCTTTACCTATTGCTTGCTTCCTCAAAATCAGTAAACAATATTCAAAGAACTAACACAATTGAATAATGGATTGGTGGAAAGTGATCTAAAATGGAATGATTTTGAATTGCATAAAATGGAATAGTGGAATCCTATTCAAGTTAATTTCTTTCAATTCCTAAATATCTAAAGTCTAAACTAATAACATGTTTGGTTCTGTGGTAGAAAATTTCATAACAGTCATAGGTAGAAGCTACATAATGTTGCCATGCTTTAGATTGCGTGCCACCTTGAATCCAAACATGTTAATAGTCTAAATACTGAACTTTTTGTTTCACCCTAGTTGTAGTTGTTATGTTACTAGCATTTTCAAGATTTCTCACAGTTCCTATAATTTGCAGGCATCATTGGCAATAGTGAGAACTTCTGAGCCTGATGCAGGTGCTTAGGAGCATACGTTGATTTTGACTTATACATTTTAGTGTCTAAGTAATATTTTTGAAACTGAATGCAAGGATACACAGTGGGAAAAAATATATATTGAGCTACATTAATCAATAGATATGGTCAATAGTAGAGTAGCATTATTTTTATAAATGATGGTGAAGGTTATGATCTTCCTCGTCATGCTACCATATTTGTAAAAGCGGTATAATAATGCAAGTTAATTATCTATTTTTTATTAACGTCATGAATTTGATAATTTTTTTAGCTATTATAAAACTTTTATTTTCAATTAATCACTAACTTGGTCCCTGTGTTTGTATGGCTGTCCGAGTTTAGTCCCTCCCTGAAAAAAAAATTAGCAAATAATCCCTACGATTGCAAGCAGTTAGGATTTAATCCTCACTCAAGGGCGGAGCTCCGACAAGAGTGTTGGGTGGCAGGGTCAACACTAATGTGGCATTATCCACATCATTTTTATATAAATTTTAAATTTGCAAATGTATAATTAATAATTAAATTAATTTTTTTAATTAAAAATAAAAAATCTAAATAATCATTAATTAAAAAATAAACATTACAAAAAAGAATAATCCCCAATTTAAAACTAAAACCCTATTTCCAATTAATCAAGGAGATAACATCAGAAGGGAGTAAGAATTGGCACCCCCAGCATCCAATTTTACACTCTACCTCTTTTCTACATATACCCAAAATACCCTGACCACTATAACCCCAAAAATCCTCAATTTTTCACCCCTTCACATTTCATTCCTTCTTTTCTTCCAGCTTCTTCCTCCCGTTCCAACCCTCTTCAACTTCTCGTCATCTTCTTCTTGGCACCACCAGCGTCATCGTCATTTGCATCACCATTACTGATTGTGTCCTGCTTGCGCCGCCATCGTCATCTTCATATGCAACTCCAAAACCCTTTCATCTTCATCACCAGTGAAGCTTCCGCCATTGTTGCAGAGCTTCAATTATACGGGTTCAAAAATTTGGATTTGTTGAAATTTCATGTTTATGTTCCAAGTTTTATATCCCGGGTAATTTATTATGTTCCGGGTTTTATATGCCGGAAGCATTGTGGTCAAATATCATGTTTATGTTTTCGAATCTTAGGATTATTTTTTCGTGTTCCGGGTTTTATATTGCAGAAAGTTATTGCTTAAAATTTCATTTATATGGTTCCAAGATTTGAATCACGAGGCCATGTTTATGTTTCGAGTTTTACAAACCGGAATGCTATTCTTAAGAATCCTTTGAGGGTTGGCTTTGGCTTGGTTTTGGGTTGGTTTTGAGTTGTTTGTGGTTGTAAAATTTGGATGAAATCTTACTTACCATTGTTTGATTACTAACAAATGGCTAGGACACATTTTGGAACCCGTGGTGGGAGACGTGGAAAGGGACGGAACAATGAAGACGGTGGGCGTATCCTTGTGGGCGTCTGCCACAAACAGCATCGCATCGGAAAAGGAAAATAGATGCGTCTTTCTCAGCCTCATATCCTCCATCACCATCTATTCCCGAGCCTGAGGGTGTACCTCAGCCATAGCCTTAGCCACAGCCACAGCCTGAGCCTGAGCCTCGGGCTCACCCTCAACCTCAGCTTGAGGTTCCTCCACTCATTCTTCAGCGGGACCCTCCTTTTTCAGGAGGCTATGAGGAACTATCCTTGCTCCCCGGCTACCCAGAGTATGTGGCCCCCATTTCGTGGAAATTCGACCTAGGGACCCACCTGGTATGCATTACATAATCCATGTTTGTTCATTATTTTAATGATTTGATATTTTTTGCTTAATGTTTTCTTGTATAAACATATTTTCAAGAGTACATTAATAGAGGAGACCTCACAGTCACCACTTGTGGGCACAAGTTGGCAAATCTGAATTGTGTGACATCCACGAAATTGTGCAGCGGCCGTCACTCTATCTCCTTGTCTCATACTCTTACACTATTGTGGAGAGGTGGCACATGGAGACATCTTCCTTTCACATGCCCTTTTGGGGAGATGATCGTCACTATAGATGATGTGTCCTGCTTGCTTCACATACCAGTGGTTGGGAAGGTCTTCTCGCTTCTGGTGATCGATGACGATACTGCGTTAGAGGCATGTTAGAGGTTGCTAGGTACTGAGCGAGAGGATGTGAGGGGGGGTTTGGGAACACCAGGGGGTTTCACCTTAGGTTCACATGGCTCACCCAGTGTTATGAGCAGGCAGTTGCAGGTATGATTGTCTATTATTATTTATTTCTACATGATATCTCTATGTTATCTGACGCTTAATGTTTTTATGCTTTCAGGCAGGCGGTGGGAGCATGTTGCTCAACTCTACCTGCTACATCTTGTTGGCATGACGTTGTTCGCCAACAAGAGTCATAATTTTAGTAGCGTGGCCTACTTGACTGCATTTGAGGACCTTAATAAGGTCGGCATTTGCGCTTGGGAAGCCATGGCGTTGGCCGTATTATATGATTAGCTTGCGGTCGCGAGCCACCACAAGACCCGACAGCTTAGTGGATACACCTCATTCCTACAGGCATGGATTTATGAGCATTTCTCGACCAGCATTATCTATAGAAACCCGGTGCAGGGTTACACAGAGGCTCAGCCTAGAGCGGCCAGGTGGAGATGTAGCAAGACAAGGACGGATCCTGTTTGTGTGCGGAGAGAGCATATGGATGACAAGGACGCACACGCCATCATTTGGACCCCCTACGACGGTCAGAGAGACCATCGACCACGGCAGGAGGTGTCACTGTATTCGGGTTACATCCGTGGACCAGATGCTAGGCGACCTTACCTTCTAGAGAAGGTCCTCCACCAGTTCGGCCACATCTAGACTGTCCCCCGAGCACCCCCTAGCCCACCTCCCTTCGCTACAGAGATAGATGTCGCATTCGAGGCATTCACTGACCGAGTCATTCATCTAGGGGTTCAAGTTTCTTTTCCAGCTGAGACGGCCCCCAATTACATGCCATGATTTTCGCGACATTCACATTCGTGCCTTGTACCAAAGTCTAGACGTGAAAATGTTGGTGTAGCCGTAAGTTCATTGTCCGGGTGACATCTCGAAGTTAATAATTTGGTTTTTACTTTCATAATTCACTGACATTCTATATTGTATTCTTTCAGGCTATCTTGAGGAGAATGGAGGAGTGGTTGACACAGTCTCTAGCTGCACATGATAAACCTCCGGTTGGGGGACCCAGCAGAGCTGCATTGGACTTCGTGAAGCAGTGGACCATGTCCAACTTCACGTATCAGAGGAGGAGTAGGGGAGGGACATCTACATCAACATCTAGTGGACCTAGTTGATTATTTCTTATGTTTGTAATTTTGAATTATTTGACATGTACTTAGTATTGTTATGTTTTGATTTGGACAACAATTATAATGCAACTTCGATTATCATGTGATTATCTTGTTTTAGAATGCTTGTGGTTGTATAATTTTTTCATATAATTTTGTATGATTTTAACATATTGTTTTGATTTGGGACAGGTTTCAAATTTTATTCAATGTACAGGTTCCTAGGGATGTGATTTTAACATAATGTTATAATTTTTTCCTAATAAATTACTGGTTTTAAAACCCGGAACCAGAACAACATTCCGGGATTTAATTTTTCGGAAGTTATTTCATTTTGTATTTTGGGATTTCAAAACCCGGTAAGTAAGGTTTACAATTTCCAGAAAGAAAGTCAATCTTGATTCTGAGAATTTAAATATCGATATCTATTTATCCAATTACCTTCCGGAAATTACAACCTGATATGAACATCTATATTGTTTCCGGGATTTTAAAAGCCGGAACTGAAAATATATAAAGTAGATATGAGTTTTACATATTAAACTGGAGTTTAAAATTGAGTATTCGGGCTCCAATCTAACACCCACAATAGACCTCTTCATCTCATTCTTCTTCTTCAACGTGTTCTCCAATTACTCAATCAATCCATCCACAAACCTCTTCCAGAACTAACCATTTCAAAGAGAACTACCCCATCTTCTAACACCTGCAAAATTCAAAAGCCAGTTGCCAGAAACCAAAGCCTCATCTTCAAACCCCCAAATACAAAGAGAGATCAGGAGCATGAGAGTCATGCGATTACGAGACAAGCAGTGCGAGCATGAGCGAAAGAGAGTAAGAATGGAGTGATCGAAGCAGCGCGAGCATGAGCGAGTCTGAGTCATGGGTTCGGTGGCTGAAACAGCGAGGGGAGTCCGATACGGGGACCTCGATTCGCACCAAATCTACCCCTTTTCCCTTCGATTCAAGATTTTTCTCCTTCTTCTGGGTTCAATCAGTGAGTTTTTCATGATTTTGTTCTCAAAGTTTCCTAAAGGTTCAATCTGCATTGCTGTTTGGATGAACAAGGATATGAAATTATTGATGATGAAAGAAACGTAACAGACAATGAATATTAGGGGTGTACAAGACCCGGCCCTGTCATTTGACCCATCCCAGCCCTTGACCCTTTAACCCGTATCTCTTCGGGTTTCTTCGGGTTTAGAGACGGGTTCGGGTTTAAAAAATGAACCCGGTCAATATTTACGGCCGAGTGAAAGTCAAGTTTAACCCGTCTCAACTCGTCCCACAAACACCATTTACACACTAACTTCAAAACATGGTTGTGTATATTTTCATTATAGTCTGTTTTAAGTGAATATAATTTGTATTCTTTTCTCTAATTAATTAAGTATATTGTTATAAAAAACTTCAGTTTTATATAGTTTTTTCCATAATTCATTGATATGATAGAAATTAGTTTTTGTACACAATGATATGTATTTATAATTATTTGGTGAAATTTGAAATTGATATTCAATTTGTCCTTCAAGCTAACCCGGACCCGTCCTTTTGTGGTCGGGTCTGCCTTAAACCCGCAACTCATCGGGTCTCTCCGGGTCTAGGGACGGGTTCGGGTTTAGAAACTGACCTTATCAATATTTAGGGCCGGGTAAAAGTCAAGACAAACCCATCCCAACCCGTCCCAACCCGTCCCATGAAACCCCTAATGAATATAAGTGGAAGAAGTGAAATAGTCATAACAAGTAATCTTTTTTATTTCAACCTGTCTTGGTTTCGGTTGTATATAAATTAACAAATACCAGCATTGTGGATTACTATCAGTTCCCATAATATTCTAGGTTTAACGGTTTGATTTTCTTTGTTTTTGGAAGTCCGAGGAAGAGGAAAGGAATTTGTGTCTCTACCAATTTTTGTTGTGTATTTTCTGGGTCGTGAGAAGAAGCGGAAATGGCGTTGGAAGAGGTACAGGAGAAGAAGTGGAGAAGGGTGAAGAGGTGGTGTGGAGAAGAAGGGTGAATGTTCTTAATTTTTGTTGTGTATTTTCTGGATTTGTTGGATTGAAAGTTCTTAAAGATAAAGGAGTGGATGAAGATGATGGGAGAAGGAGATAGGGTTAAGATTTTTTTGTGATTGGGTGAGGAATTAAAGGATTTTTTTGAGATTAATATTTCTAAAATCAGGAATTAATAATTATTTAGATTTTTTAATTAATAATTTTAATTTACTTATTAATTATACATTTGGAATTTAAAAATTAAAAAAAAATAATGTGGATAATGTCACATCAGCATTGATTTGCCCCTCAGCACTCTCGTCGGAGCTTCGCCCTTAAGCGAGGATTAAATCTTAACCGCATGCAATCGTAGAGACAATTTGTTAATTTTTTTTCTGATGAGGGACTAAACTTGGACGGCCATACAAACACATGGACCAAGTTGATGGTTAACTCTTAATTATTCATGAAGATGTGGATTTCCTAAGTGGTTTGTTAGTTTAAAGAATCTCACCCACCAACCGGTCCTTGATTTGAAACCACTATAACACATAAATTATTCATGAAGATAAACATTGCTGCTCTCAAGATTTTAAGATCTCAATTGTGGGTTTTTATCTTTCATTAATGATAGCTGAATGGCAAAACGTTTACCAACACAACACCAACTTTTGTGGTTGTTTACAACAACGACAAAACGTGTTTCTCATGTCTGTTTAAAATTCATTTTCACGTAACGACACCATCAATCAAGCCGAAACTAATTAGATTCGATAACCATCCATTATCGTCGGGCCCAACTGACTCTAAAATCACTGGTCAACTTTGAGCCCGCCCACCGTCCTTTAGCTAATTTTATCGGTCAAGTTAACGTAAGTTATGACCGATACTAATTTGAAGTGGGTCTGACCCATCTCTTAGGCCCACACACCCTCACTCAAACCTCTATGTGGTCGCCCTCACCCCTCTGCCAATGTCGCCTCCTGCCCTCACCTCCCTGCCTGCCACCACTTCTCACCTTGCCTCCACCTCTCCAATAGGTCCTCGATTTGAAACTAGTGTAACAAAAAATATTCGTGAAGATAAACATTGTTGCTCTCAAATTTTTAAGATCTCAATTGTGGTTTTTTTTTCTTTTTATCTTCCATTAATGATCGTTGAACGAACAAAACATTTTCAAACACAACACCAACTTTTGTACTAATTAGAGTAAGCTAACCGTCCATTAGTGTCGGGCCCAATCGACTCTAAAATCACTGGTCAACTTTGCGCCCGCCCACCATCCATTAGTGGCGTCTTCGGGCCGACCCTAATTTTATCGGCCAAGTTAGCATAAGTTATGACCGATACTAATTTGAAGTGGGTCTCGCCCACACACCCTCATTTAAACCTCTGTCGTCGCCTCTCTCACCCCTCCGCCGGTGCCGCCTCCTACCCTCACCTACCTTCCCGCCACCACTTTTCACCCTGCTCCACCTCCCCCCCCCCCCTCCCCTCAAACCCTTACACACACTCTCAAATTCTCACCCCCACCTCCCTCGCTGCCTCCCCCACCTCCTCGCTACCCCTCTCTAACCCAGCCTCCTCCCACGTCCAGACCACGGGTATGGTCACGTCGCACCACTACCACGTGACCCCACTCCACAACCACCACGAGTTCTACTCACACCACCGTGATCGAACGTCATCAACGTTCGTGTAGTCAAGGCTCTCCTTCTCATTGATCTTGCTGCCTCGTCATGGTTCCCAAGGCTCTCTTGTTATCCTTGTCCATCTTGGTTCTCTGCTTTTTAGAGGAGCTCATGGATGATGAGTCAAGTAGGGTTTTTTTTGTTGCTGTGTAGTTTAGCTAATTTGTTGAGTAACTGATTCAAATTAGTTTTCTTTCCAAGATTTTGTTTGCTTCTCACAACCCTTTGTGCAAGAAACTTTGATCTGCTAACCGAGAGATTGATGACTTGGAGTCAAGGTTCAAGATGTATTATTGTATTAATAGGTTTATACTAAGTACTTAGATGAGATTGGGCAATTAAACTAGTGTTTAATTATTAAAGCATTTGATTAAATGATTGTCCTTCGGTAGCAACATTGTGCTTGTGTAGCTGCCGATGAAGTTCTTAGTTTCTCAAATTGATTTCATAGTTTTTTCTCACCATGTATCTCTCTATTAAATTGTGTTTGACATGCTTAGGTCGAAAATCATTTCTGACTTAATAGGGGTCCAATAAAGTCACGTTTCTCTCCATTGAGCAATGGCTCATTAAAGAAACAAAGCAGCGGAGCAAGGCGGGAACTAGGGCTGTGCAAAAAAATCAGCCCAGCCCAAACCTGAAGAAAACCGGCCCTTTTAAAGACGTTAGGTCGGACCGGGTTGGTTTAACGGGTTGATCGGTTTGAAGAAAAGGGTTGGGACGGGTTAACACGGTCGGGTCCGGTTCCTAAATCCGTCGGAATCCGACCCAACCCGAGGATCATCTGTTTTTTTTTGTGTGTAGAGGGCTTGAGGGTTGAGGCCCATTGTTTAGCCCTATAGTTTTCAGGCCACTAATCCACTACACTTCTTCATTTTCCAAACCCTAATGGCCTTATCAGCTTCTTCTCTCTCTCACA
The DNA here is from genome assembly GCA_030819835.1 of Acmispon strigosus. NCBI lineage: Eukaryota > Viridiplantae > Streptophyta > Magnoliopsida > Fabales > Fabaceae > Acmispon > Acmispon strigosus. Next base: position 139,716 of record JAUAMA010000002.1, read on the forward strand.
GTCACAGCCCCCGCCCTCTCTCTCTCAACCAAAAAACCCTAGCCCTCTTTTCTCCCCTTTTTCGTTGCCGCACACACTCTCTTCTTCTCCCCCTTGTCTTCACGCCATCTGCCATCATCCACCACTCCCCTCATCCTTCCCCTCCTCCGATTGTTTGCACCGCCGCTTCGGTCAGTCGTCTTCGACGAAGACTCTTCGTCATTGCCGCCGCTTCACGCCATCCGCCATCATCCGCCGCTGCTTCGCAACATTCTTGCATGGCCCTGGGTTCACTCTCCCCCACCTCGTGGTAGCTCATCATCTTTGAAAAACCTTGCAAGGGTTGTGTTTGTTCTTCTTCTTTGTATTTTTTATTCAATAGTTCTTGTTCTTTGTATTTTTTTTGTTCTTGCAAGATCCAAAATTTTAGTTGATATTTGATTTCTTCAGGTCTTCTCCTCTGTGTTTTTTTTTTGTGTGGATGATTCATTTTCTACTTGTTCTGAACCCGCTCCAACTCGCCTGCTAACCCGGCAAACCCGAACCCGACACACCCGAAATCAGCCATGGTCAGGTTCGGTCCTGCAAATTTCTGTTTCAAAACCGGTCGAACCTGATACCTTTCACCCGAACCCGCCCGCTGCTCACCCCTAGCGGGAACTACTGTATATGCGGTAGGCTATGTACCGCATATGCGGTAGGATAGCTACCGCATATGCGGTAAACGCCGACTGGGTCGAGGTGCTGGGAGGTACCGCATATACGGTACGATGTTGTTACTGTTTTTCTGTTTATTTTGGGATCTGATTTTAAGGGGATTGTGATAGGATTTAGTGTGATGTTATTTTGTAATATCTGGATCACTAGAATCCTTATATCTTGTAACACTGTAACCCTAAAGCATAATCTGAATGAAACGGAGCTGTAGCTACTCTATAGCCGCAGAGGTAGGCTTAATTGGCCGAACTGCTAAAAAAGTATTGTGTCTTACATTCTCGATTTCTCTACTCTGCTCTGTGCGATCAATGTGCTTGTTCTAACACTCTTATTGAAGCAACAAGAGACGGACTAGATCTGAGAACTCAACAATGAAGTTAGGTTCTCAAAAAAACTTAGTTGTCTTGGTATTAATGTGTCCTAAACATCCATTTACAAGAGAAGGGCGCCTATTTATAGTAAAGGGGCGAAACCCTAATTCTATTCTACTAATGGACCGGTGAGCCTTATAATTCTCGACCCATCGGTCCTTACATACGTTTATAGCCCTTTTAGAGACATATCAAACTGGTCGACCCAGAATGTCTCGCCGAGGCCTATGTTTGGAGTCGCCTTCGGAAAGCCGTGGCTCGCCATTCTGGGTGATGGGGCACGCCCAAACCAATATCGTTAGACTGCTTGTGAAGCTTAATTAGTGGTTGAATAAATTCATGCTTTCCTTAATATCTCTAGTTTGCTTGTGAAGCTTCAACATCTCTAGGATGACAATGTGACTAACTCATGTACTAGCATGATTTTCAACCACCATTTGAGATTTTGGACGGTATGAACTATGGATGGTTATCTCTGTTATATGAAGTGTGATATTTATATATGAGCCGTTGTTGGATTGTGTATAAATTAGTTGTTGAAATCTATTTTTAAGTTTAGGCGTTGTGTCTCTTGACTCTGAATGAAATGAAAATTAAGTAATAAGGAAGTACTAGTAAGCACTAGAAGATTATACAGGGTATATATGGATGAACTAATATAAATTGTAAAAAAATCAAATAATTGTACTACATGAATAGTGAAACTAATAAACTAAAAACCTAACTGAAATAGTTTAAACATATGATAAGAAGAAAAACACTATTTAAAATGATCTCAAATTCACTTGCAGGTAACACTTCCTCCCAACAGCCGAAATGTCCACAATTGCAGCCACCACAACTTTGCCCGTGATCGCAATATAAAACCATGATACAAATTACCCAAATATCAAATAAGGCTTAGGTATTTTAGACAATTAATCTACTAAAATTTCTTTTATTTCCTCATCAACTGGACTGGATGATTGTTTACCGTGGTTGAACTGAGTTCATAGCCATCTTAACAAATGAAGAGATGAGTGTTTGGATAATAATTAAGTACAATCTGAACTGAACTGACTTTCATTTTAAGATTCATAACAAAAAAATTGTTCAATTTTTATATTGAAGTGTGTGCTGACATCCGTGACCATATATAAAAACAACCAGCTGCATCCCTGAGACAGTCATATCTGAATTGGTAGAGAGTATTTGATAATGATCCCTTGAGTGCTGATGAATGCATAGAAGACCTATAACAAATAAAAAATCATCATTTACACACATATTTTTAATTATAATGAGCAAATATTTGGAAACGAATTACAATTGTGTAGTTTCTAATTTCCTCAACGACTGAAGTTTACTATCAAATTTCAACTACAAAGCTTTAATAGCAAAATAGATTCAACTAAATCTTTTTTCATTGATAATGGATTGGGTGATCTTCTTGAAATGCTTGATCGCCTTTTGAACGTTCATGTGTCATACCTGAAGAATTCAGATCAATTAAGTGTGATACACATTTGACAGCACATCTATAATTATTCATGTAAAAGTTTCCAAGTATAAAGAAACAATGATTATTATGTATATGAAGAAATCAAAATGAAACAAAGAGACCGCACTATATAGAGATAGAGAGTAGCAATATAGAGTACCAAAGTGATGACAGAAGACTAGAGAGCACAAAGGAGTGAGATGTCATTCCCTATCATGCATTTCAACCTCTGTGCTCTCTATCTTCTGTCAACAGCATTCCCAATGCCTCTTCCTCCTCTTTCTGAGAAATTAATCAATGTTAAGATAAATTAAATGAGAGATATTAATTAAACACCACACGTATAATTAAAGAAATGGAGGGTGAAGCTGGTGATGACAGGAGACTAGAGAGCATAATGGAGTGAGATGTCATTCGCTTTCATGCATTTCATCCTATGTGCTCTCTATTTTCTATCAACGGCATCTCCAATTTCTCCTCCTCCTTCTCATGAGAACTCAATCAATGCTAAAATAAATTCAATTAGAGAAATTAAAGAAATGGAGGGTGAAGCCGGTGATGATAGAAGACTAGAGAGCACAAAGGAGTGAGAGATGCCACTCGCTTTCATGTATTTCATCCTCGGTGCTCTCTATCTTCTGTCAGCAACATCCCCAATGCCTCCTCCTTCTTCTCATGAGAAATTAATCAATGTTAAAGATAAATTCAATGTGAGAAATTAATTAAACACCACACATAATTTCAGAAATGGAGGGTGAATCTGGTGATGACAGAAGACTAGAGAGCACAAAGGAGTGAGATGCCATTCGCTTTCATGCATTTCATCATCAGTGCTCTCTATCTTCTGTCAACCGCATCCCTAATGCCTCGCCTCCTCATGAGAAATTAATCAAGGTAAGATAAATGAGAGAAATTAATCAAACACCACACATAAAGAACGACATAATATTAAATGACAGGAATCAAACTCAAAATATGAGAAGAAGAAGAATGCTTAAAATTTGGTTATATATATGTATGTTCTTGAACTCTCACGGATCGATGTGAATAGATGGGAAAGGGATCTAGCTAGGGACGGTGTTTTCCTTGTTGTTTGTCTAACAGTAAGGAAGAGACCTGAGAACTATTGATATGGAAAGATGTCTCCTGTGTGGCTCCTTTTATAGGGAAAGGTAACTGATGCATGATGCCTTCCTTAATTTAGTGTGTTTGTTTGTGCGTTTATACCACCATAAAGTATTAGGGTATATTTAGTTATCTGTTCACACTCTGTGTAAACAAAACGTTAGTATTTACTTTGAGATAAAAACTGTATGTATGAATTGATGAAAAAGCACATATATTTTAAGTTTAATTATCTTATATCCAAACAAACATATGTAAATGTTTAATTTTGTATTGATACAAGTATGTGATTTCACTTATTTTAAATGTCAATAAAATAATAAAATTAAATTTTACACGTTGATTTTAACGTGAAATAAATAACCAAATTTTTTTATAATGTTAAATTTAATATAAATATCGCATTAAATTTAAAAAAATCCAAACGTACATGAATTGAGCAGGAAGATTTTTTTAGCATAAGTTGAGTTTAATGTGAATTGACATTAATTTCAACACAAGTCACTATGAATAAGAAACCATCGATATCCATACTAACTTTCTTGTGTTCACACATCCCACTTCCAAGCGTACATTGTACAGTTGCCTTGTAAATTGTTACTGCAGCAACGTTAATGAAAAAGAAAGACAGATATATAATATATAATATATAATATAAAGATAAAACAAAGTTATCCTTATCGAATGTATACTTAGAGAGACTTGCCGGAACAATAAAGAATTGGGGTTGGGGGTTGTTTACAGGACACCACATGTTGGAGCTGTGTACTAATGCACAGGTGATAAATAGCTGTCACACTCTATTTTTAACACTCTTTTTAACACTTTTTCTTTAATTGGTTAAAATTTAAGTAGAGTGCACTAAAAAATAAGACTCACATAAATTCGAACCAATTAATGAAAGAATATTAAAAAAAAGTGTTGTAAAAAAGTGTTGCTAGCAACTTCTTTTAACTGCTGGCATAGTAAAGAATTTCAGTTTTATGATATATGGAACACCAATATTATAAACATATCCAACATCTAATTTTTCACTTTATTTCTCATTTCATATCACATTATTTATTTATTTATTTATTTATATATATATATATATATATATATATATATATATATATATAACTACATACATCTTCACTATGATCAAATTAGAGCATAGTGACAATAAAATCAATAAGTAGCAAGATTTTAGTTAAAATTTTATTTAAAGAAAAAATAAATCGGTAATTATATAATAATTGTAGTAGAAAATTAGCTGCCAAATTTTACAGCTAATTTGTAGTAAACTTTCAATAAAATTTCAGCTACTTCTTAATGAATTTGCAGTAATATTTTGTCAAATTTTCAGCAATAGGTATATAAATTTGTAGCAATAATATATTTTTTCATGTGCAAGTGAAGTTCAAATTGTTACAAATCGCCCTTGTTAAATTCATTTGTAGGTTCAATCATAGTGGCATGTTCATAGATAATATAACAAGAGTTGTCTAGGTAACACCATGTATTCGGGTGGTGTACTAGTACACTACTACTAAAGAGCTGCAAATTAGCTGCGAGTGTAGTAAATTTGTAACTACTCACAACTTAATTATTATTTTTTCTAGTTATAAATTTTATTTCACATAACTACAAATCATATATTTACATGTTATAAAGGGTTTACAAGTACATATCACATCGAAACAAGTGGTGTGTCATAAAGAACCCCGTGTAACAATCTTAAGTTTTAAACACTCAGTTTCTCTATCTTCTATATTTTTATCTATCATCTTTTCATCTCTCTTTATTTCATATTCACATCATAATCTGATCATTAACTTAACATTTTTTAAAATATTTAAAGGGGTTGTGTATACAACAAACTTGGATACATGTCCACTATAGAGTGCAGCATAAATGTTTTGGAGAAACAAGGCACAATTATTTGGTTAAAACTAAGCATTTGGCAATAGAAAAAGAAAATTGTCTAAAATTACCCTGGAAAAAATTTAAATTAAGTTATTTTGTTATAGGTGAATCAATAACATTTAAAATAAGTGGGTTAAAATTTTATATTTATTTATTTATCTTAATTATTATCAATTTATTTATAATTAAAATAATTTAACCTAAATATTGTCTAGATTATTTATAATTAAAATAATTTAACCTAAATATTCTCTAGAATGATTTAGACATACCAAAATAGATTATATGAAAATTCTGGTCAACATATCTGATATTCTATTCAGCGTTGTGAATCCCCAAAATGGTTGTCAAATTCATTGGAACTTGGAAGACAGTGTTGAATGGTATTTCATGGGGAATCTGTTATATTCACTCTTGCCACTAGTGGTATAAGCATATCAATGAAGAATATAGTCCACTTCTCTTTAGCCCTCAATCATTGGGAAATTCCAGGCAAAAGATAATTACTCCCTCTGTTCTTATATGACACTTTTTTTTTTTTATAATTATACATGACTTTACAAAGTTTATAGGTTAAAAGAGCATTAATTATATTTACCAATTCTACCCTTAAATAAATAGTAATAAAAAATTAAATAGTCAAAATTAAGAACAAAGATAAATGGTATGTTAGGAAGTTTGATAGTAATTTTAATAAAAACAAGAACATTAATATAATTTCTTAACATATATATGTGCAAAACCTTAATGTGACAGTTATTAAGGAACGGAGAGAGGATTAAACAATATCAGTACTCCTAATTATGAATTAAGAATTCTTTTAGTCTGTATACAGTTCTCTAACCAATATAATTATTGTCAAACTGTGAAGTTAATTATAGGGTGCACCAATTAAAAATTATACACCGGTGATCCACTACTAATAAACATTGACATAAATATTTTTTTAAATTGACGATCTTGAAATACAATTGTTAATGATGGATTACCGGTGAACTACTTTTTAATTGGTCTGCCCCTGTCAAATTAATATTAGTTGTGTCAAGTTATATGAGAAAACCTAATAAACAGAAATCCTATGTCATTAAAGTTTATATCTACCAACAAAATGTAGCATAGATAGTTAGACTCTTTAAGCATTTAGTTCAGGATTTGATCATTGGACGACACAATAGAGATACTTTGGGGAAAAACACATGAGATTTGCAGGTATGAATATCTGCGGATTGCTCATATATGGGTGTGGTCTCCAATAAATTGTCTATTATAGGCGTTGTTACGATATCAAAATTTGAGTTAGGTCTAACTCTACCATATATATAATGTAGCTTAGAAGTAAGGTTTGCTCTACCCTTACTTATAAGGACTAAGATGTGAGACTTCTCAACAAATATGCATATGAATCATCTCAAGTGAATTGACCGTGTCAATTGGAACATTGTGTTTATCTTTATCTTCATAAATATTTTATGATATGAAGAGATAGATAAACACATAATTTCAACTTAATGAAACTTGAGAAAATTTAGAATTGAGAGAATCTTAATCAAGTGGGATTTTCACAATTCTTTAGTTAATTTGGCCCATCGTGATCTTTGCCCCATTTTGTAATGGAAAGTGTAAATATTTCTTCAGTTCATACATTTCATTAGAAAAATTTCTATATGAAGTATTTACGACACTCCAACAAAAACGCTAATTAGCGCCAGTCAAAAGTCAGTGTTAAATAGGCAAAAGTTGACACTATGATTGATTTAGTGTCAACATCATGGCCCACGTAAAACAGCTTGAAGCTAACGCTTTAGCAACGGTTGGTGAGGACGACCAAAGCTACGTACATTAGCACCGCCGAGCAAGTTTGATAAGATCGTTGACACTATTGTTCTTTTGTTAATGTCGGTTGTATAGACTGAGACCAATTATGATAATTTATTTTTTAAAATTTAATCGATACTACTGTTTGTTGTCAATACAAAATTAATAATGAGTTACAATTATTTGCTTACTGCTTGAGAGCTTTAAATTGGTCGAGCCCGTCCAAGACAAGCAGTACCTCTAATTTAGAAACCCCAAACGATTGATGTAAGTCATTGTGATATTTGCATTAAAGATAATCAGCATAACATGAAGGAGCATATGAGATTAGAAAAACACATCTTACTCATTTCATAAACACCCATACATGCAAGTTGCCAAGAAACAAGGAGAAGGATGATAAAATATGTTATCTTTGCTCCTTTTTTAATTCACTCTTTGTCTCAGAAAATACACGTGGGGCGGTGACAATTCATGCCATGTCTATCCCTCAGCCTCACCCATGATTTTAGTGTCTGTTTCACTGTCAACTTGTTAGAGTGTCACTCTTTATTTGATACCATACAGATTAAGATGCATTCTTCCTCTCCAATATTCTTTCATGCATGCGGCACATATGTTATATATAATATAATACTATATCTTGTATTGATTGTCTAGATGTGGTATCTTTCTTCACCAGCAGCGATCCAGTTTGAATTTGAATTGAAAACAGTTTTGGTACCACTCCTTTAATTATATTTTCCCACCATCCCAATTTAATTACTGCACTTATGTGTGTAAGAAGAAATTACACGCACTTATGAGCGCAAAAAGGCAAAAATACACTCCACACGATATGAGTGTGGAATATGAAAATGCAAAAGAATGATACTGCCCTTAAAGTTATTCATATTATTATAGGATTATCTCTTTAGTGAGATTTTTTTCATTCACATACAATACTCAAATTTAATTAAAATGTTGTTTAAGTGATATGTGTGTATTTATTTATTTTTGGTTGAACCAACTCGATGTAGGTACAAGTTTTATTTTGATTTGTGGACATTCATCTAAAGAACATATAAAGCTGGGAGAATTTGGAAGAGTGAAGAAAAGAGTGTCTTAGTTCACTTTCCAAATGGGGAAAGCATAAATTTAAAGGTATTCTCCAAAATGGGATAAATCTAGGTGTTGGCTGCCATACTTATTGCTGACAGATAACGATGCATGCACCCAGCAATATAATTTATTCCCAGCTGTACTTTTTCCCAAATCCCAATGTCCATTTTGCAGAGAATAATTAAAGTCATCCAATTTTTTTCCAATTCCAAAGGAATAAAGACTCACGTCCCATGGTGAGTGCAAATTACTTCCAAATTACCCTTATTAATTTTCATAAGTTACCCTTATTTATAAACTTTCAAATTTCAATAATTTTTTTCTTTATTTTAGTTATCTGCTTAATTTCTTATTAATTTATCTTTTGAAGTTCACAACACAATTTTTCAAAATTTAATCATCTCTTTCATATTAAATGTGGAGGTAAATTTGGAAAAAATTATTTAATGCTTCCTAGATTTAGAAAGACTTATATTTAGGAAAAAAATTTGCACAAGAAGTGACTTATAATAAGGGATGGGAGGAGTATAAAATAAAAGTTTAAGAGTCTTTGGTGTTGTATAGTATAAAACCCGATAATTAAGGCCCTCGCTAATTCTACTGACACATTTCGACGGAAATTATCGTCGGTGATTTCACCGTCCATTTTAGCGGACTTATTTCCGGTTTTCATTTAAGCGTTAACTTTTGCAGTCATTTACCGACGGTATTGGTCGTCGGTAATTTCAACGTCCATTTTAGCGGTCATTTTCACGGTTTTAATTTGAAGTGGTACATTTTACCGCTTATTTACCAATGGTCACTGTCGTCGGTAATTTCGTGCTTATATAGCTTACCAATGGTTTTACCAATAGTCTCTTCCGTCGGTAAGCTATATATAGACCGTAGCTCATCAATCTCAAACACACACCTTCTCTTCTTTACTCTCTTTTTCTTATTTTAGATTTAGTTTTCATTATTTTTAGTTTTTAATTATTTTTTTCATTTTGTAGTATTTTCAATGTTTGTATGATTGCTTCATAAAGGTTAGTAGTTTTTTATAATAATTTTATGATATTTAATATGTGTGTTATTGTTTAATTATGTTAATGTAGTAGTTATTTATTATTTATTTGAATGCTTTAATTTGTGTATTAATTTATTAGAATTGCATGATAACGGAAAAAACTCTCTTTACTAAGAATGATTTATTTTAGTTGTTGTGAAAAAATTTAATTTTTAATTCTTTACACTTTTTGATGATGTTTTATATTTCAGTTGTGTAAGTTCGATATTAACATTTGTGTTTTAGAATAGTAATGAAATAATTTTATTTATATTATTTAGGTACTTATCAAATGGTAAAAATTTTAAGTGTTACAAATTATAATTTGTAATGTTTAATTAATTTTCATCATTTGATAATTACCTAATTGATATATGTTACAAATATTTTGTGATTTTTTAAAATATGTATTTATACGGGACTTAAATTAATGGGGTGAATTATATTGTCACGTTGAGTGGAAAGAATTAAAAGCTACTTTTTTTAGCAACCATTGAAGCATTTAACCCTTAGTAAAGCAAAGGATGGTATTGTCAGGCTTACTAAGGATAAGGAGGTTGTGCCTGGAATGATTGTTACTGGGATGGAAGTTGCTGAGATATTCAAGTCTAGACCGTTGTCCTCACTCCTCAGACTCAGTATATTTATTCTTCTCCTCTTAATATTTGCCACTTCGTCTCAGTTAATATAATGTGTTATTGGTCTCTGTTTTGAATCTCTTCCAAATCTCTTTAGCAGCAACAGTGAAAGTTTCTATGTGCCAGGAGATAAGTTTCTTCTTGTGATGTGATGATGATTATAAAAGACTTAAGCTAAAAATAAGGATGGGCCAAATCCAAAACCAAAAATTAAATCGACAGACCAGGGTCATGGGCTCATGGCCCGCCTCCTTGTATTCATCCATGCTCAACACGCTTACAATATTATGAGAGAAAAAAGGCTTTAAAATCTTAATTACACAGTTCAAAAAAAAGTTTAATTTGGATGCACCGATAGTCTAAAGAAATTTTACATAGATATCTAATCAGAATTCATCAAATAATCATGTCATAATTAAATTTAAATTCAAAATTATTTTAAATGAATAATAAAGAAAAATGATTTGATGCATGTGTAAAATTTGTTTACACTAACGGTACACACACATTTTAAGAGTTTAATACTCATACACTGTTTGTGTGAATTTTGTTTACACAAACATCCAATTGAATTTCGTCAAATTAGAAAATGTATTTTTCTTTTAATTAAAATTTAAAACAAAAAGAGAAACCCGTCCGAGACCAAATACTCGGGTTGACTTCAATACATGGGGACGAAGGACGAGACCAGAGACTTGGTTTATCCCTAATATGGATGGACAATGGACGAGACCAAGCACTTGACCTTACCCCTATAAGGATGGTCGAAGGATGAGATCAAATCCAATCTCAGAGTCTGGCACTTCAGGATGAGAGATGGGTTCAAAGACTTCACAAGTGAACTACCTTGGCGAGGGAATTCTCACAAGGAGACTAAGTCTTGACGATTGCAGAGCCTCATGACGCCAGGAGAAATCTCCACCCTCCATCGCCGCGTCTTTCGGGCCAAGCAAAGATCCAAGGAAGGAGTGTGACATGCGTCGCCGCAGTGCTCAGTATGAAAGCGACCTGACTCCAACCACCCCGGCGAAAGGAATGCGCAAGCAGATTACCGCAAACGCACCTCTGCAAAAGCCTACTAGTTCGCCCACGTGTTCACCCCCGTGCAACACGATATTCAACCATGGCAGAGATCAAATGGCCACCACCACCAAACGACAAAAGGAAGCAGTCATGCTTAAACCCAATCACTACTCAAACCCCTCTATAAATAAGAGACATCTTCTACAGTCTAAGGTAAGCTTTCTGAGTCCAAACCCTTTTGGTTTCCCTCCCACTTTCATTATTAACTTAAGCATCAGAGTGTCTTCGCAGGTTCAACCAAAGGACTTTCTCTTAGCGCCTTCCTGAAAGTACAAAGTTGGAGCATCCATCCAGGCGACCTTGCTCACAGTTCACCATCTTCGCTCTCGTTCCCCATCTACGCTCTCGTCTAATGGCTTGATCATCTATGAATATTATCCCACCACTTCTTCTAAGAGAAAGAAAGAAGAGAAAGAACATCGCTTATTCTACACCAACATTTCATTTATGTCTTTGTCTTCTTTAGCCGAATTAAGGCTCGGTGAAACAATAGACAGTCAGGTGACTAGCCCTAGCGGTGATTCTTGCTCCAACTTTGATTTTTGATTTGCGTAGTGATAAAATCATTTCCTATTGGCTTTCATAAGTCCATAACTAAATATGTAAGCTCCTTTGAACTTATTTTAATAAACTCCTTTAACCACCTACTTTTTTAATTTATTCCAATAGCATCCTCAAATATATGAATAAAATCATAAGGAATACGTCTTTATTAAAATAAGGACTTACTTAAATTCTCTACCCATTTGCACCAAAGAAAGTAAAATGATAATGCTTTCCCCAAATATTGAAGTAATTATTAGAATGAAATGAACTGTTTCATTCATTGTGAATCATAGCAGTACAGAGGTTATATAGTCCAATGTGAACTATACTACTAACTAACTACTTAAGAGCTTGGGTTAATTCAACCAGGTTGTTACAACCATAGTTAAACTAACTAACTGAATCAGTGTGTAACTATTAGTATGCAATGGGAAGTATATCAAATGTTTGATTACTGTTGAATGCAGGAAGAAGATCATCAATTCATGAAAGGTTTGATTGGCGGCAAAGGAAACCTGTGATTATTATGCTTATTAAAATTTAATGAGGTTAACACAACCTCTATTGTGACAGCAGTTGGAGCAAAGAAACTCATTCCAAGTCCAAACAACAGTTTCCAATTTACACTTTCTTTCCCTAGATTACATCCAACCACCAACATAATCAGATTTTACAGTTATTTGAGGTCACATTGTTTACAGCCTTATGCTCAAGCAAACAAAATCAGGTGCCATATAGTTACAAAATCCACATAAGAAACACCAAATGCTACAATGTTCAGCATTGAAACTAAAGATTAGACATTGGGGTGTGTCATTGTACATAGTTAAGATTTGATTCACATCTTTAAGCAGAAAAATTTGTCTGTCGGTTCCATATCTCAGGTTGAATAAAATTCAATATCTCGTTTTGATAGCTCTGATGACTTATTAGAAAACATATTAGTGATGATTGTCCATAATTAATCTGTTCTTCTAAAGAGTGTTCTAATTTTTTCTTTATGAAGAAAGACATCAAACACTTGCAACCACAAACTCGGTTGTCTTGTACTACTTCCTTTTCATCTCCCTATCTCAGCAATCATAAAAATACACTTGAAATCAAATCATCTCCACAATTTTCTCTGATTCTCCAGCACAAGCTAGTTATTGATTGATAGGGGTAGAAATTATCAAACTCTCAAATCATACAAGGACAAGAATGCTTCTTAAAACTCATGTACGTGTTCTTATGGAGGCTATTTAATGCTAGAAAAATTATCCACATACTAGTATTTGATTTACAAACTTGATGACAATGATACAGAAAAATGGATCTTAGTTTTTTTCAATGGAACACATATACATCTCAAATTAATTGCTCCCATTTCTATGTGAAGTCCAACCAGTAAACAAACCAAATATGTCAATAAAATTATCAATCCAGAAGAAACACCAAACTCTGAGATGATTCAATATTACAACTACAGGACAGACATCAGGGTAGCTGTATATAGGTATATAAGGATTTCTACTCACATGCTTAAGCAACAAAATATCCTATCTTATCATGTCAAAGATAAACAACAAATTACAGAAACTCAACTTTAAGGTTAAGTGCTTAAACAAATAATCAAAATAAATACAAAAACATGAGAGCAACCAAAAAGGAGAATAACCAATTACAGAGACTAAGTGCTTAAAACTGAGAATATAGACAATTAAATTACAGTCTTTTCATATTGAATCAAGATCCGGCATGAGAAAATGATTAAGCAGTGTATGGGTGGAAAATGCAGAAAGGGAGACAGAGAGAGCAAAGGGAAAGGGATTAACCATTAGAAATTATAGGAATGGGGGGAATCGGAAAGAAAACACAACAAAGGATGAAATTTTGAGTGTTGTCTTTCCAAACGACCCATTCCCACAACTTCTAACAGGTCGATTCTTCCATTCCCAGCTCAATGTTTTCAAGCCGCTACACACTTGCAGTATGAGAAATGACCCTTACATTGTTAGTTATATATAGTCCTTGGCCAAAACCTAACCCTAACTCATCCAATATAAATAATAAATAATATAGGGGTGAGAATAAGCTGATGGACCTAAGCTTTGTGTAAATAATTCTTTGACTGTCTATAAATTTTAAGGTTTAAATTAACCTTCTTATCTGTATGCTTTTTTTTTTTTAGGTTTAGTCTACTAGATTATTTAAATGTCTGCTTTATAATAATAATTCTACGTCTGATAACAAATTTATTTGTAAAATAACTAGTAATTTATAGCTAATGAGTAAAATTATACTAGCATAATTTTTTTATAAACAATTCAAAAAGATTGTATGCTACGAGGTAGAGACGAAAATAAGCTACATTCTCTTCAGTTTGTAAGGTTTGATAACCTATTTAAAATCATGCTTCACAGCAAAATATTTAAATAAGTTATGAATATTTTTTTATATCCTTAAATCATTTCATAACCAAATTTTTGTAAGTATTTAAAAATGTGAATAAGTATTTGCTATTAAGGTATTATAAGAAAATTCTAACAAATATTATATTTATATTAATTATATATTTATTTAAATAAAATGTATTGAGCGTAGCCTTTTTTATTAAATATGCGTTTTTAAAAAAGTTTAAACTTTGTTTATTTATCAATTTAGCTTAACTTGATCAGGCCCCTACGAACCGCCTAATCTATTCTCACCCCTACCCATATAATTGGCTATGATGTAAATTAACAATGTGTTTGGTTTTTTTACTTAAACACAAATGGGATACACACTTTCCAATGCATAAATTAAAAAGTGGAATGTTACCGTATTATTTTTAATGTACATATTTTCGGTGGAAATTTAAAGACACGTGAAAATAATTTTTCCTAATTATAATTATTAGACTTATTAAAAATATTTTTAGTGTCCCTATATACAAGATTCTCTACAAAATTTTACTACTCTTTACCATGTATACTCGCATTTTTTTTTTTTTTGAAATTGTATGCTCTTGCATTTAAACTTATGTAATTCTAAAGTTTTTACTTTGAGACATTGCGGTGGTGAAGAACAAGGGTTTAATGCCGACATGCGGATAGAACTTTGAGACTATGGTGGATTATAGAATCAATGAGGACCATTTCACAAGATATGCTTCATTGCAATTTCTTCACACCGTAACTGTTATCATAGTCGTCTCCATTTCATGGTTGACCCTCTTTCATATATTTGTGTGTTGGAATTCCTGAGTAGCAAGAGAGGCAGTTTTCCTTTCTTCAAAAATGGAGTAGAAGCCACCACAAATTTAGGAGAGAAGATAAATTCTAATCTTCCATGCAACGCGTTATAGTGAAAAAGAGTAAGTAGAGCTATCAGAGAAACGAGAAAATATGAAAAGTTAATGGTGTGTGTTTAATTATTCCACATGTTTTTTCTTTTTTATTGAAGAACAGTACCAACAACACCAGTGGTACTGAATTTAAGTTTTCTCTGGATTGGATTTTGGAGTGAATTATTTTCTTAAAAAAATAGATAAATTTAAGGGTTAGTTGTTTATTTGCTATCTGTTTTTATACGCATGTTTGCGTTTGGTCCTTACTGGAAAAAAAAATGCCGTAATAAGTCCCTCTGATTGGACGACGTTTGTGTTTAGTCCCTGAGATTAAAGCTCCGGCGAGAGTGTCAAGTGTCAGGCGCGGGAGCAGCTGATTGAATTCAACTCAAGGATGCAATTGAACCGTTAATTACAGAGGTAGACTGAAGAAGTTCCACAACAAATTGGAGCCGCACATAGTATAAAAGGAGGTATTGGAAGCTAGTGAGCACCGCAGAGACGATCATAAGGGCGGAAAAGTCGATCTCCGCATAATCTTGAGAAAGGAGAATCATCTCGGCAAGGCAAGGCAAGAAAGACTCTTCAAAGAAAATGTTCAAACGTGAGACAAACTATTCCTCATCTGAAAGCGAGGAAGATGGATCAATTGAAGGAACATCTAGGAATTTAGTTCATTCTATAGCAGGAGGAGGAGGAAGTTCTACCGATTCCAAAAAGAAACATCTTAAAATTGTTTTAAAAAACTCTGACAATCCGTCTCCAAAAGTAAGGCTCGACATAAAGATTTCGGTGAAATTCTTGACTATCACGATGACCCCATAGTTGCGAATGTTGAGGTACGAAGGATCTTTGTAAACCTAGGAAGCTCGGTTGATGTAATGTTGAGGTGCGCACTACCTTTGAAATGAAGTTAGTGGGATTTACTCGAAAGAAGTCTTTAAAAGGTCCGATTTTTGGTAGTGAACTACGTACCCATCCGCTTACAATATCCTTTAAGGTGGACAGTCCTTAAATGACAATGACTTAGGAGCATTAATCTCCACAAAGCATATGGTGATGACGTTCGTAAACAAGTTTGGGGAGATCGTAATTGTGCGCACAAGTCAAGAAGCAGCCAGAAGATGCTGCAATTTAAGTCAGTGTAAGAAAAGCAAAATTTCTCCACAAACCTTCTGCATTCAGGCTATTCATATACATTATCTTTCCTTGCTTTCCCGATCAACAAACAACAAAAGGAAAATTCTATTTTTATTGGAGTGATGGGACACATGGACAGTGGGTTCGATCTACATTATCAATCAATTCATGTTTAACTCAGCTTGTCAGCTACAATACAACTACCATATGAACTTATATACCACCTAAAGACGGATCATGTGGTTGGATCTTATGCAGTGTATGCTACTCCTACTACTTTCCAAATTGTTTCATTTGTTTTTGTTCCCAGGTTTGCTCTCAAGCTAGTTATGGTAAATGTCTCTTATTACATAAATAATACACACTTCACATCATCTCAACATTGAACCTTCAGGGTGATTCTTCCTTTACATGTGTCAAGAAATCACTTTTCCGTTTGCCTTGGACCATCTCAAATTACTCCAACTATGCTCCCTTTGCCCTGTTCAAAATTTGATGGTACACAACAATATGAACAAGAAAACAAACCAAATATGTCAATACAATTATCAATCCAGAAGAAACACTAAACTCTGAGATAAGGATTTCAACTCACATGCTTAAGTAGCAAAATATCCTGTTTTTTTATCACATAAAAGGAACATAGCCAATTACAGAAACTCAACTCTAAGGGTTAAGTGCTTAAACATATAATCAAAATCAAAATATATACAAAAACATAAGTGCTTAAAACTGAGAATGAAAGATGAAGAGAGAAAATAATTAAGCAGTGTTTGGGTGGAAACAGAGAGCAAAGGGAAAGGGAATAGCCATTAGAAATTATAGGAATGGGCGGAATTGGAAAGAAAAACAGTCACACCGAAAGGTTGAGTGTTGTCTGTGTCTCCAATCAACCCATTCCCACAACTTCTAACAGGTTCAATCTCCCATTCCCAGCTCAATATTTTTTATGCCGCCACAGACTGACTATCAGAATGAGAAGTGAGCCTTATATATAGCCCTTACCCAAAACCAAAACCAAAACGTAACCCTAACTCGCCTACATAATTTAGCTGTACACTCTAGATCTAGAATCCGCGTGAAGCAAGTTACAACGGTGCACGTCAAACCACACTTTTCCACCAACAAATTGAGGAGTAAAATTTGCCAACACACCACTAACTTTACGGTACTTATGAGGGTAGATATTTAAAAGGTGTAGACCATTAAAGAAAGATAGGAAAAAATGAGAGATAAATGATAATTGTGATATATGATGTAATATAATTGCAAGAAATAAATAGAGAAAAAAAAAGTGATCAAACGTATTTATACTATTTGGCTATACATCAATAATTATTGATAATACGAACTATAAGATGTAACTCCACCATCGTTGATGTGATATGTAACTTAATTTCTTAACCAATTAGTTTGTTGTGTATTGATATGGATTTCTTGGGAAAAATCTATCTACTTTTTATGTTTTGAGACTTGAAGAGACTGATTATAAAATATCTTGGAGGAAACTTTATAGAAAAAAAAGTTTAATGTAATGTAGGGGAGCAAAACGACGGGTACCATTGTCTGAAATTGTCCAATTTTGTATCAATGAAATTGATATGCAAAAAAGTTTAATGTAATGTAGGGGAGTAAAACGACGGGTACCATTGTCTAAAATTTTCCAATTTTGTACCAATTAAATTGATATGCTATTCTAAATAAGTCGATTATTGCCAATTTATATTGGCTCACTTAGTAATGATGAACAACTTTTCATTAAAAGACCGTGTCTTTTATTCTTATCGTTGATATGAGAGTTGTACACCGCCACCCTCTACAACACATGTCCCGAATGCAACCAAGAATCTCTCAAGAATCTAATGGCTCTACCATCACCCAACTTCCACTTACACCCTGCCATAGGCCTGTCCATTAAAGCTCGACCCAAACTGAACCCGAAAAAGTCGAGTATTTTTTTGTCAATTCGGGCGGTTTGGACCGGATTACGGGTTCAACGAGTGAAGAAAACAGGTTCATGTGGTTTAGTTTGGTCGAGTTTGGTTTGGGCTCTCAACCGCGCGAACCGACCGAAGCAGATATCTAAAAAAAATGTCTCTTATGGCTCAGGCCTAGATCGTGAACAACAGAGTCACACGGAAGTCACGTGCATTCCCTCTCAACGAGTTTACACGTTCCAGTTGTCATGGGGTCCACACAGATTTCACGCGAAATTCAAACGCGCTGTGTTTCTCCCCACGCGTTGGGTGTCGTTAGATCGACTATTATCAACGAATCTCTACGCTCCGCCGCGGATCGCCCTCGTGGCTTGATTTGAGCCTCTATAGTCTTACTATTGATAGAAGAAAGAGTGAACCCAAACCTTAAAGCCTCACTCTCTTTCTCCTTCCCAATTGCATCGCCCCTTTCCACATCACCTTCCCGCCTTCCCATCAAGTCTCTCCTTCGCCGCAAAGCCACCCACCAAGTCTTCTTCTCTTCCACTCTTTGATTTCTTCTCCGTTCTCGCTTTCGCCTTTGAAGAAGATGAAGCTTCGTTCGAGGTCGAAGAACCTCCATCTTCATCATCAACGGCGTTGGACGACCCTAATCAACGTCGTCCTCGCCCTCTCTCTTTCCCCGTCGTAGATTGAGATGTGGAAGCTTCATCACCTCATCCAGATCGGAGTTGAAGTTGCAGATCGAAAGAAGAAGATGGTGATGAAGATGGAACCGTATGAACTTGTTTCTTTCCTTATGTATGGATCTGTATGAATTTTTGGCGATGAGGATGTAACTTGTATCATACGAATCTATTACTTTCCTTGTATGAATTTTTTGTGTGATTATATTCTGGGTATGTAACTTGTTTCTTCTTTTACTTCTTTTTTGTGATTCTTTTAATGGATCAATAGTTTGACGAATCTGTTCGGCCAAACCGCCACCCGTCAAAATTGAATCTGACGAAACCGTAGGCATTGAGGAGTCGGCGGTGATCCTCTGTTGGATGCTCATTTCACCCGATCCAAACCGAGGTTTGGGCTCAAATCTGGCTGTACTTGACCTATAGACAACCCTACCCCGCCACAACTGTCTCCCACATCTTCCTAACGCCCTGCCACATGAGCGATTCCCATCTACCCCTCCTCACCACTGGCATCACCTCGCTCATGCACCCAAAGCAACTCCGGTTTGGTAATAAACCCTTCTTATGAACGCAACTAAACTACGGTACAAGTATAACCGTATAAAGTTGGGGACCAAGTCCAAATGCATCTTCAATGAGTGTCAATCAAAGAAAGTGGAGGACCATAAAAATTTGAAAATGACAATTATTAAAGACTCTTAAAATGTTGTTCCCCAATATCACCACTTTACTAATAAAGTGATTCTTTTGCTCTTAGAAAGTAACTTAAATAATCACATACCATTTATTTATTTCATGCTAGCTGTAGAACCATTTCGGGAAGGCAGATGCCACCAACCTTTCCCACTCTCTCTAGTCGACATTATTTTTATTAAGAAAAAAATCAAGTCAGGCCCAACAAGTGTAAATCCACTTGATTTATCTGTCAATCCGTTAAACCCATGAGCTAAAGATGGACAAAATATTTGTGCACGGATATAGACCAAAATATCAGCAGCAAGAGATTAACTAAGGAGGTTTTTTTCAGTTGCAATAGTTTCTTTAGGGAATATAATAGTTGAGATTCGAATTCTTTACTTATAGGATGAAGTATTGAATTGCTACATCAGTTGGTTTGGATATTTTAGTCTGAGGTATTTTAAATTGGAAATTGTCTCACATATATACCCCTTTTATGTTATGAATGGATATAATTAATTGTGAATATCATATTAAATATATACCTTATAAAATGAATAAAGCATATGCACATGTAGAGAGTTCTTTTTAATCGGTAAGAGCTCTTCAAGCCATATACAAAATTCAAATAATAAAAATAAGTTAAACTTCTCCAAGATTTCAATCAATTCGAAGATCTAAATCTAAACAAATCCACAACTGCATCCTCATGAATCATCCGCTCTGATCCATGCTTTATCTGGTTTTTACTTCCGCCCCAATCTTCCTACATATACATTCCCCTCAAACCAACTCCCTTGTCCTTCACTCTCATTTACCTTCATTACATCCTTCCACCAAATAATTTGTGTAGGCATATTTCTCATCAATGCATCATTAAACAGCTTCAACTCCTTAATTACCCTCTGCCCTCAAAAACTTCTGTCACTCAAGATGCAATGTAAAAAAAGCACTTGCAACCCAACCTAAAACTCATATATACTTCCTTCTCTATTGGGTGCAGGAAGATGATAAACAATGATGCACTTAAAGGTGTAAAAGCATGTTGGTGGTTTCTCAAAAGGTCATGCCAAATTACAACTTAAACTTTTACCAATGGGAACCAACTCAATTGGTGATTTATGGTTGAAACATGTTATTTCTATATCTGCTACATATAGATGACGGGAAATTTAGCAAGAAAAATTTCACAAAAGCCAAATGAAAAAGAAAAAGAAACTAAAGAAAAGCATCATTATATTAATAATTAATTACACGGGATGAAGCTCATGAGAAGCAGCTATGGCCTTAGAAATCTCAAAGATGAGCCTGGCCTCAAACGCATCACGAGACTTATAACTACCTTTGGAAACTTCAAAAGCCTTAGGTATCCTTTTCCCACCAAACATGTTGTCGGTGTTCATGTGCCTCAGCATAAAGTTAACATAAGCATTCTTAATCTTTGTCAACATCTTCAATGGTGACCTTATAGCCACCCATGTTAACCTTGGAGCTGATCTGATCCTCCAAAACCTACGAGTGCTGCTTCGTCTCGACCTTGATGAGATCTTTGCTTTCCTTCCTTCTCCGGTGGCGGTGGCGGCGTCGTTGTCGAGGCGATGGTAGCGCCGCCTTCTTAGGTACCTCTTGATGCCACCATAAGTTGGTTTAGGCAAGAGTGACTCCGTTTCCATTTGATGAAGAGGTTTGAAGGTGAAGTGAAGTGTTGGTGTTTGAATTGGTCATTGCAAATTGGAGGATTTAAAGGGATTTGCCTTTGAGAAAGCAAAGTCAAGAAACTAATGGGTTAATTGGACCACAATGTGTTTGGTGGGTACGGAAATAATTTATTACTGATCTTAATAGTATTACTGTATTTTGTTAGCAATTTTAATCCTCCCTCCATTTCAAAAATAATTGTATTTGTATCTCTCCTCATACAATTATTTTAAAAGAAAAAAGTAGCACTATATTACCTCTCACACGAAGGGACAGCTATATTTATTATCATTTATTCTCAGAAAAATATCTTTAAAATATGTGGTAATGTAATAATGAAAAATATTCTCTTGATGAGAACGCGTGAGTCAGCATGATCAACATCGTATTTTCTTTATTCTCTCTCTAATACTATTTGATTGTCTAATTAACATCATTAACAAACTATAATTAAATTAGTTTAAGAGATAATTGATACCGCGTGATATCAATTATCAAAATTAAATGGAGAAACATTTATTAGAAGAGACTTACTATTATTAAATATGTTATGAACTTGTCGAAACAAGTAATTTATTAACTTGTCAAAATTAACTCTTTTCTTTTTTGAGGAAAAAAAATACAATTAGACAAGTCAATTTACATATAAAATTAGATAAGTGAATTTTGGAAATATTTTGAATACGAGTTTTTGGAGTCGTTTGGGAAGCAAAGAACTCGATGTACTAATAATGATGTTAGAAATTAAGATTCCCTTTAGATATTGTTTGGTTGGAGGGGAGGGAAGGGGAGAGATTTTTTTTAACTTTATTTGTTTGGTTCAATTTTTAGGAGGGGAGGGGAGGGGAATGGAGGGGACCAAAATCCCTCGTAACTCAATTTTGTGTCCCCTCCAAAAGTGGGGGGAATTGTAAGGGAAACATTTTGTTGGACAAAAATAACCCTATTCAATAATAGAAAAATATTAAATGCAAACATGTTTAAAATACAAGTAAATTTATAAAGGGTACAAAAGTAATTTAATCATAAAACCCCTCCCCTCCCCTTGTGAACCAAACAAAAAAAGAGTTATTTCCCCCTCTCCCCTCCTATGAACCAAACATAATAAGTATTAAAATCTCTCCACTCCCGTTCCCTCATTTGAACCAAACGGACCCTTAGATTTAGCCGTTATTCAAAGTTTCGAATACATATATACTAGATATTTTTCATTAAATTAAAAAAATTGGTATAGAATTTTGTTTTAAAAGAATCTATATATTTCAACTAACTGACCCAAAAGTTGAGAAATTAGTTATGAATATGATTTCAAGTGGTTTATTCGACTTGATTTATGTTTAATTATACTTTTCGTCTATATACTTTCATAAATACTTGATTATGGATTTCATATTTTCAATTGTTGAAATTAAGTCTCTTTACTTTAATTTAAATATTAAGTTGACATTCAGTAATTGCCGGAAAGATTAATTGTTGACGTAAAAATTGACATAAATGGTCTTTTAAGTAAAAAAAAATCGCAATTCAAATTACTTTTTCATTAGTTATTGGATGATAAATTAGTATTTAAATTAAAATTATTCAATTTTAATAATAAAACCATTGTAATTATAGAGATTAAAATTTCGCACATTTAGAAGCAAAGTTTAATTAAGTTTCGATTATAGCATGATGGAGTATTTTTATTTTTCGTATGGTACTATGATGGAGATGGAGTATGATGAAAGCAAAATGTGACTTTTTTTAATGCATGAATTTGGGTTGGCGGTGTACGTGACATTGAATAAGTAGCGTGCGACAATTAAGCGTGCACCACAAGGTCACGGGAAATGCAAGCACGTGGAAATTGGATCAAATCACGTTACAAAACTATATAAATAATAAATAATAAAACAACAACACCCATCTAGAACTAGAAGTTTGACTGCAAATGTGTTTTTGGTTACTCACTTAATAGTTATTTTAAATTCCTATTTGCTGTTGAAATTTAGAAAAGCGGTCTTCTTTCAATGCATATAATATATTTCAATATTTAAAAAAGAAACTATTCCAATGCTTACAAAATTTATAAATAAATCTCATGTCATGTGATGTGACAAAATGGAGTATAAATATGATTTTATAGTTATGATAATAATTTATATTACCTCTGTGTCACATAGAAAGGTTGTACTTGCTTGGCATCTTTCTTTTCCTAACTATTTCAGAGATTCGTTCTGTGAATCAAAATGTTATGTTAATTAAATAGCAGTCATGACTCTTGTGATTTAATTACAAGCGCTTTCATCATATATACATGACTTCTATGATCAGCAGCATCGCATGAATCTTGTCATGTCTATCATAAACTAACAAGTATTTCTTCTAGTCTATAATCTATATCATAGAGATAATTCTTGAGTGTTTCCATATGTTTATTTTAGTCATAAGAAGAGAAAGTATGTATTAAATGAGATGAAAAAAATGTGTGCAGTGTGAATAATTAAAGCATTATGTGAACATGGCGCTGTGGCATAATTTTTTTTTGTTTTGATTTGGTCAGCCCTAAGGATCACCCGACTCACTACTATTCTGGTCAGACCAAAAAATTAGAAGGCCAACTTTAGTCAATTTGGTCGGTTAGGATGACTAAATATAGAGTTATTATCATATGATTATTAAGGTTTGCATTCTCCATAAGTGCATTTGAAACCATTTTGATGAGTCTTTTTCCCTATTAGCAAACATCTAGACCATTGCGGTAAGTTTTTCAATTCATCAGTGTCACATTATATGGTATGATCATTTGTTTTTTTTACAATTCATAGTAGTTCATCCACCCCATAAATCAATAATAATCTTATAACAACAACACGCTTACAAGTAACATTTCAACAATATAACTACCACATTTACATACAAAAGGATAAATTTGTAGGACGAAAAAATGCATAGTCATATTCCTATATAGCGCTTCTCACTTTTGCATACAACCAATATGTACTCAACATTAAAACAAGAATATTTTTTAATTTAACATTGTCATCTTTCCCAGACATGTCATCGTTGGTTTGTCATCTGCCAAATACAATGCCTACCTGGAAGATAGTAAATAAGTAACACATCGCTAACCGGTTTTAGTATTCTTTACAAACAACACATCTAGCCCTTTTCATATATACTGCGTGCGGTCCCTTTCCATATAGCACATGTACATTTTTACAGCTAAATCATTCAGAACTTGTGGTGGTTGTTGTCAATGGATGAATATGTCCTTCATTATATTTTAGGAAATCAATTTATAGCTAGACAACATATTCTAATACAAGTGTCTTCAAGCAAAGGGGAAAAAAGAAGAACTTTCACAAAGATGGTAGCAACGAGAAGGCAGCGAAGGTCGTGGTAGCATAGCGATGACACCGGAGGCTATGACAGTTGTGAGGCGACACACAGGAGGTGATGACAGCGGTGGAGGCCGTTGAAGTGATAGTGACAGCGCTGGGGACGTAGATGTGAGTGGTAAGGGTGGCGCTAAAAATTATGGCGGAGGTGAGGGTGGCAGAGAAAGTGAACTGGTGGATAAGAGAGGAGGGAGGCGGAGGTAGTGTAGTGGCGTCGCAGGGGTGGAGGAGGTGGTGATAGAGGGATGGGGAGGTAGCAAATCTGGTGGCGGAAGGGAGGGGCGGCAGAGGGAGTAATAGAGAGAGGTGTTAAGGTGTAGGGTGTGTAAGCGGGCGGATCAAGTGGTGGAGGAGGCAATTGAGGGAGTGTGGGAGAGGGGTGAGGGTTAAGGATTGTGATAGGGCAGAGAAGTCGATCTGGTGGTGGAAGGGGCAACAGAGGGAGATGAGACGACAAAGGAGAGGTGGAGATTAGGTTTGTGAGTGTGAGATGGGAGAGATGGAGGCAAGGAGAAATGAGGGGACAAGGGGAGAAGTGATGCGGGGTAGCAGGGCAGAATTGTGGGTGGTAGGGGCGACGATGACAATTTGAGAGGGACACGATTAGAGTGAAATGTGATGGGGTTTAAGAGGGGGGGTGATGAGGCATATAAGATCGTTGAGACGGAGAAACCATCAAGGCTTACCATTGGCTGGTGAGACTGACGTTAAGTCATAAGTCGTGGACCTATAAGCCCTATGAGCACCGTTTCATGTGGTAGTGGAGGTGTTGGGTGCCGCGACGACTGCGTTGATAGTGCAAGGCAATCCGACTAGGCGATGGAGAAGGTGAGAATGAAGGAGAAAAACAGTGACATGGATTGTAAATTTAAAAAATGGTTTAAGGGTAAGTTTGTCAATTTAAAGTGATGACTCATACACCATTTAATGTGAGGAATACTATAGCAACACATTTCTTTTGAATACATTCTCACAAATTCTCAATGATTAATCTATTTACAAAATAGTCATTACATTTGTGACGGAGGAATACATGGATTCCTATTAACATTGCCACAAGAGAAAGACAAAGAAAAGCCCAACCAAATTCAGGTAGTCACTCAACATTTTCGGTGGAATCACACGCAAATTGTTTACAAAATGAATTTTAGATATTAAAAAGACATTAAAACAAAACGATATTGCACAAAATTAAAGGAAGAGAAAATAAATTATGAAACATATTAATTTACATGGGACATAGCTCATGAGAAGCAACCAGGGTCTTGGAAATCTCATATATGAGTCTGGCCTCAAATACATCACCAGAGTAACCCTTAAACACTTTACGAGTCTTTGGAATTGGTTTCCCACCAAGGATGTTATCAGTCTTCATGGTTCGTAACATAAAGTTCATATAAGCATTTTTGAGATTTGTCCACATCTTCAATGGTGATCTAATCACCCACCCCATCCTTGGAATTGTTCTGATCCTCCAATACCTACGTGGGCTTCTTCTGAACCTCATGATCTTCATTTTCTTTCCACTAGAAACCATGGTGGTGCCTCCATTGAGATGTGGGTAGCGTCTCCTTCTCAAGTACCCCTTTATGCCACCTTTAGTAATTGGCTTAGGCAATAGTGACTCCATTTCCATGTGTTCAAGACCTTAATTTGGGTACAACGTGGAAGCTTCTATATGTTGTATTAGAGGGTGAAGGCTCTTATATATATATATATATATATATATATATATATATATATATATATATATATATATATATATATATATAAGGAAATGAATTGAATAAAATATAGTTTGTGTTTTTTTTTTCACAAGCATCATTCTTCACCTTCACTGAAGACAATCATATTTGAGTTGGGAGCATCTAAATTCTGGTAAGACTAAGCTCTCTGAACAAACATTTTTTTTAAGACTCAAATCCTAATGTTACTTAAGGAGAATCAAACATGCAGCACACTCAGAGAAATCTTTCGTTGGTTTTGATTATATGCATACGCTTTTGAGAAAAAAAGTACATAAATAAACAACACTTTGAAGGTGGGACGTTTGAATGGAATAAACATGATGATTAACGTTGGCTTTTCGTTCATCCTAAATAGTATGCATTGACAGGGAGAACCAGAACAAAATTAGTAATCAAATAGAATCACTTAAACCAAACTTCATCTCTTGTATACTTTAAGATAACTTCTCATATATTTATGTACATGTATGTTATCGTGATGAGTTGTAACACGTGTGGAGATTTTTCTTTAGTGAAACATGTTTGAAAAAAATCAAACTTTTTAAAAGTTGTAGATTAAAAATGTTATTACGCGGATCCGTGACCACCAATGTTTGAGAATTGAGATGTTGTTGGTTAGCAACAGACCCAGTTCCTCATATTCAGGCACATGAAAAAGTGTTAGCACATTTGTGCAATTAAACTTTTTTTCGTGTTATATGATAAAATACTCAAAAAAATTAATGTACAATTGTTTAACTTGTTAGTTCCTCGCGAAAACAGCATGAATTAGATAGAACATCTTTGGGGTCAATTGCCCCACACAAGGAAACATATATAGATCCTATATGTTCTTTTTCATCTGTCAACAATGTTAGAAAGACCCAGGAATTTCCCTTTGCTTTCGACCGGCTTAATTCCTATCAGCCTTTGGAAATAATCAATTCCGAAACTGAATATGCTTTGGCTACCAGAAGCTCTGAATCTAGGTTTATTTGCTGTTTATAGAGTTTATATATGGAGACCTTCATTATTAGTTTCTTCTCTGAAAAACATGTTATCTTTACGGGTCGAAATAGATAGGTTAGAATGAACTTTGTTTAAATAAAGTCTAATCTATTTAAATAAGTTATCGTAGACATTTTTTAGGCATGAGTCTGATTGTTTTGAAAGTCTGGTTTAACTTGATAATCTATTTAGATACTTATTTTATTATAAGCCATTTCAAGTAGATCGACAAATCTATTTGTAAATATGTCAGCAAACTTATAGGCTAACAAACTAAAATATATTAATATTGTTATATTGTCTCAGTCTATGTGTAACACCTCAATTTTTAAGGCATTACTGTAGTAAATGAACAGTAAATAAACGTGCAAGTTATACTTCCAAGACCGTAGAAAAGTGAGTTTATTTTTTTTCTTTCCAAAACATGCCATGACAAGATGCATTAAATAAATATCCATATCTTGTTTAGCAAATAATTACACATATGGCATAGTCATGTGGGGTCAGCGGTGATAAATTAGTTAAACAGACTTTTGATTTAAGAAACTTTGCTACCACTTTGTAAGAAAGCAAGATAAGACTTCCTATGTCGGTACACCTCCTATGAACCCACGCTGGGCGACCACATAAAGACATAGAGTTCCGGAAACCTACTCGGTCCTTAAACATACTTGAGTTCATACAGAGTAATCAAAATGACTATAACAATTATTCCACGAGTAAGCCATCCATTCTGCTACCTTGATCTTCCTTAAGTCAACATCCACATGTTATCTTCCGGCTAAAGGTTGTCTGGCTGGCGACGGATCACCCGAACACAAACAGCAAACAATGCAGGGGTCAACTTCTAAAGACAAGCAATACAAGATAATCAACTCATGACATCGTATAAAGTAGTAACATAGAGATAGCAATATCGTAAGTCTATAATCATACATGACTATTGGGCATCCACAATTATCAATTTAATCAAAACCCAAAACTCTCAAAATAGCATGATTATTTGCATGTCTAAGCCATTAACTCTATGTCGCCCCTCGCGAACCCTTTCATCGGATATAACGCCAACTCCAATTAGTGGGAGGCGGGATGATTCCTCAGTGATAGGTCTGATGGTGGCTTTCCATAGACTCCTGAGATTCGCCTCTTGCACAGGTGCGGCTTAAGCCTTCTTGATCCAATAACACATGACCAAGTCTCTGGTTCGAACTAACTATTTATAGCTTCTTACCGCTTGGTGTGTATCCACAACTAACCCCGACAACAATAATAAATGAATCAAACATCGGGATTGTCTTTTTATGAATCTCGGTTGGTATTCAAAGGCGTATCCGTCCCCGGACATGGCCCCGCATGGTTTCATAATCAGTAATTGGATTATGTCAAACCATGTGAATGATATCAGAATCAAAATAGACAAGCCATAACATATACATTATATTTCTACTTAGACAAGCTATTAAGTAAGTCTAGAAATCATTCAAGCAATGTCACACATCAGACAATTCTAATCTAGCATTTCAGATACATTCATCTCCATGCATTAATATATTCCAATCAATAAAATTCTAATCGGGTCGTTCTCAGAATGCCATCAGCAACCAATCTCCAAGGTCATAGTATATATTCACATAATCATATACATATGCTTAGTAGCTAAAAATAGCGAAGTGCCCTTACCAAGATTTCCTTTGCCCCAAAATCTAACGTTCGCTTCGAAAGCTATGTCCTCTCCAGAAGCTATGTCTTTCCTGAGAGTTCCTATTCCCCGTAAACCTTATGAAACATAACTTCATTTATAATTTATAAACTAGTTCTAGGTCATTAGCTAATGAACTTAGAAGACTTCCAATACTTAGGCAAATGACATAATTCACAAGCGAATGACTTAGAACTTTTGAAAGACTTCCAAAGAGTTCTGCAAAAGTCTTTAGCAAACTTTTGAAACTTTCAAAACTTTTGCAAAACGCTAAGTTACAACTTTTAAACTTTTCCAAAGCTTCAAATATATACAAAAATAGCCTTAAATCTTGGGTCATCACTAGGAAAGATATTCACTTATAAATTTAGAAGCCTAAAACAAGTTTTTGAAGACAAAAACACACACAAACCCTAAAGGATTCAATTCTGTCCAAAATGTCAAAATGGGAAAAAACTTCCATTTTTCACCAAACAACACACAAAGTCTCAGAACACATTTTCAATGCCCAAAACTCAACTTATCCTACAAGTTTCCAAATGAATTTTCAAAGCTTGAACTCAAGAAAATCTTTTAAGTGTCAAAAACATAAAATCTAATATATGTCAAACTTTTTAAATTCTCAAACTCTCAACTTCTCAAAAACCCTAAAACAAGCTATACGCTTCAAAACTCACTTCACCCAAAAACTCAATTTTAGTCCCTCTAAACTTTAATTGTCAAAACAAAGTAGAAATCAATTTTCCAAGCCCACAAAAATCCTCATTGCTCTCGGCCACAACCCTAAAACCAAGGGGAACAATTTTTCTTTTCATCAAACCTCACATACAAGCTATAAACATACGAAAATCTAGTTGAAAATCAATTCTTCAAAGCCCAAAAATATGACATAGGTTCTGCCAAGCAAGGTTAATTGTCAAGATGAATTTTTCTCTCAAAACTAACTTGTACACATCAAAGGCATAAAGAAACCTATGGTGAAAATCAAACCCAAAGTTTGAAAATCACTTATTTCAAATAATCGATTCTCAAACACTCAACTTCTTGAAAATCTAATTTAGGATCCTTGGACATCAATATAGTGGCTATAACCTTAACAAAAGCTTTCACGGCAAAATCTCAACTTCAAAAACTCACGAGGACCAAAACTCAACCAATTGAAAATTCAATCGGTTCAAATTAAAGAGGAAGATCATAGCAACAACAAATATAAAGGAGTTTGGGATTTCATCAACTATCATCATCTCGAAATTCATCCTTATTAAAAACTAAATCCATAAAATTGAAGAGCTTGAATAGGAGATCAATTTACCTCAAAGAATCAAGGTGAGAAAATGAGTGGAACATGGAGCTAGAAGGTTGTGAAGGTTTCGACCTTGTGCTTTAATGGAGAAGATGGTGAATAGTTTTCTCTTAACTTTCTCTCTCCTGATTTCTCACTTAATAATTTGTACTTCCACTTAGTAGTGAAACTTAGAAGGAAAAAGAACAAAAACCCACCCAAATAGGGCCTTGAGGCAGCGGGTTCAAGGGTTAAAGGAGGGGTCAATTTTGTTTTTTTGAAAACCCTAGGGGCCAAAGTTGAAGAGTTGAAAGTTTGAGTAAAATATCTTTTTACTATTTGGGGACTAAACTTTAAAGTCTCAAAGTGCAAGGACTAAAGTCTAAAGTTAGAAAAGTTTAAGAAAATATTTATGATTAGTTTAATATTAAATGTCTAATCCACTGATGTGTCATCATGTCGGGCATCATATGCGTCAGTGCGTCAGTCGCGTCATAACTCTCATCTATATCCGAGTTCGGTCACGTTTCCCAACATCACTAAGAGTGACTAGCACCGGTTACTCATTCATCTTGAATCTCGTGCTCGTACAACTTGAGCCTCGAGTCATTTTCCTTGGGATTCGTTCCGATTCCGGCCTGAAAACACTATTCACGAAAACACTATTCACCAAAAAGTTTTTATCGTATATTTGGGTCTGTCACGTCAAACAGAGTCATTTGGTGTTTCCTGGATTTTTTATCCGAGGTCCTAAACTCGTCCGTTACGCTTTTTGGATTTTCGACGGAAAGTCTCGTTAGCGAGTAATGCTTTTCCCGGGGTCCGGAAGGAAACCCTATCGATATTACAATCGTTCTTCTCGAAATTATTCATTGATCGTCATAGAGATAGCTAGCTGTCAGCACCCAATTTTGTCCGGAACTTTTATTTTAATTTTTTTGTTGTTGTGTTTCATTTTATTAAAAAAATAAAAAATAGTAAGTTAATTAGAGTCGAAAAATATAGAAAAAACTTAGATTAATTGTGTCTATATTTAATTAATTATGTTTGTTCTCTTAAATAAATAATATTTAAATTTCTCCCACAAATAAAGTGGGCCAAGCTGGCCCAAAACCAAAAAAATAAACCAAAAAGATTTCAGCTGAAACCCTAGGGGTAGTTCTGTAACTCCACATCCCAAAAACCCTAATTCTAACCCCATATAATCCCTTCTCCTCGAAATCAGCATAAACCAGGAAACACTATTCACAGCAGCCTCTCAAACCCTAAATCCCTCTTTCTCTCAACCTCTGAGCCGTCTCAATCTTCCTCTACCTATAACCCCTTCCCCCTTCCTGTCCTTTAAACCTTCGACCTCTCCCTCCATCCTCCCTTCTCCGCCGCTATCAACACGCCAAACACCCAGCACGTCCTCCTTCACGCCGCACCACCTCGTGCGCCGTCACCACGCTCGGCATCTAGCGCCGCCGCACCATCCTCCATCACTTCAAGCCGCCGACATCATCATCGTACTGCCGTTAGCACCGCCGTCGCAGACCTACCAGGGACTCTCCATCTCAGTTTATCTTCTCACTGCTGTGTTTTATTTCTTCCCCCTCTGGTTGGTCTTTTGTTCCTTTATGTTTGTTAGCTTATGGTCCCAGACTTAATTTGCTGAGATGATTTGTTCTTGATACCAGGCTATTCTGTTCTGTGTTCTATTATACATCGTTTGTTGATTCCTCGTTATCTCATTTTTTCGTCTCGGTGATTTGTTTGTGATAATACCGAATTCATGTTTTTCTCTCATTTCTTCTATGGTGTTATGTTGAAATCGATTCCAAAAATGATTGCTTTTTTATCTCTAGATCAGTAATGGGACGGAACAGAGATTATTATTGTTTCTTCTTTTTTTGGGTTATTATGTCATGAGAATAAATTCATTCTATACCAATGCCAAGTTATTCTTGCTTCTCTTTGCACTCTGCTGGATGAATAAAAGTAGCACCCTTTTATTTAAAGATGAGCTCTTAGACAATGAAGAGAATTGGTACTAATAAAATGGACTTTTGCTTGACTCATAATAAGAAATCAATCCTTTTACCTTCATGCATATCCACTGTCTGTGAGTATGACTCATGTCGAAAATGAGTATTGTTCCTCTTTATTTTGGGCCAATCTTTGGCTTTCCTTTTCTCCTATGCTTGCAAAAATAATTGTGGATTGATGTAAGGATGGACCTTTCTGGTTGGATGTCGTCCCTTACATTATCTTTATTTGTTTTCATTAATAAAAATTTAATTAATTCAGATATAAATAATTGCAGATTGATGTAAGGGATGGACCGTTCCCTAGTTGGATGTCAGGGATGGACTGTTCACTAGTTGGATGTCGTCCCTTATACTTTCTGCTTGTTTTCATAAATAAAATTTAATAAATTTGAGAACTACGTAGCCTTGATTTCTTTTCGCAGATACGTAGGACCGGGCAACAACCCCGCCAGGCACACGTTTTCTAAAATCACATTTTTTTAAATCAATTTAAATCTTCAGAACTAAGTGGCTTTGATCTTCCATTTGAGGGAAGTACGTAGGACTAGGTTCACACCTATCAGGCTAAATAAAATAAAATAAATATTTTTATTTTGTAAATAATCTCATTTTCTTTTTCTTTGTAAATAGTGAACCTTAAAAAAATATAAATAAATCTCATTTTCAAATAATAAGTATTTTAATGATTTTTACACAATCAATCTTTGGTACCGTTTTTGACGGGTGCTGTGGGGTGCTAACACCTTCCCCACGCGTAACCGACTCCCGAACCTAGAATTTTAGGTTTCGTAGACCTCTTGTTTTCTTTTTTAGGTTTTCTAGCGTTTTTCTCTAAAAAAACGTCAGTGGCGACTCTGCCTGATTACTATTTGTTTTTTGCGCCGTCCCCGCCGCGACCCCGGTTGCGACAATAGCGAGAATGTATTATTTTCTCTTTAACTCTAAATCGATTTAAGATCGATCCTACGATGAACCGTCGTTTGAAAAACATCGCTACGATGATCCGAATGGCCCTTGGCCTTAACTCTTGTCTGCATGCCTCCCTATGTATGCATTGACTGATCAAATAATTATTTACTTATTTAATTTATTCAGGGTCTTACACTATGTACATAGATCATCAATCCCTTTCTAAAGAGGTTTATACAGCTAAATCATTATATAGTCTAGCATGTTTAAACATATAAATAAGTCAATTAGTATATAATTTTAAGATATTATAATAAAAATTCAATGTAAAATTAAATAAAAATAATAAAATAATATTATATCAATTATATATATTTAAATCGGCTGGCATGTTAGACTTACAAGACTTTTTGAGTGGTCTAAGCTTGGCCTTTTTAACTAATTAGGCTTTTAAAAAAAATTATGACGTTGCTTGTTTATTAATTTTGCTTACCCTGGCCTGGGCCTGATGTAGGCTAGGCCATAGACTCCTGTCGGCAACCTGGCCCACTTCCATCCCTAGTTATATAGGAACAAAAAGGTAAAACAATAGGTGTTTTTCAAGGAATTTCAATACGAATGTGGGCCAATCTGAAGTGTGTAGATCAAGTCCGCCTGCCATGTAAATAAATGGACCGGATTAGGTTGAACCACAAAATAAATGGTGTGCTTTTTAATTTTAGCATTCTCTGCACCCTTCTACTACCATTACTTGACATCCTCCACTCCACCTCCAACACCGCCATCGTTGGACACCCTTCGTCACCATAGCACCATCGCCGCCACTAGACCACGCTTAACCTTTATTATTGCTTGACACCCAGAGCTTTTTGAGGATTTTGGCCCTGGGGGCTTTTCTTTTGGTAGGACTTTTTGGCCCTAGGGATTTTTGGCCTTAGCCCATGTGGGCTAGGACTGGCCCTGGGGCCATGGGATAATTTAACACCTCTACTCTAAAACATAAATATTTATATAGAACTTAGACAATTGAAGTGAAAAATATTATCATGAAGTAAAAAATTCATAATTTAAAATATAACAACCGATGAAACACATCGTTCTTTGTATAAAGGATATTTTTTCGTCCCACCATCCCCAATAAATTGATACACATATTACAATGTTCAAATAAATAATAAACAACACATAAAATAATACAATTATACAATACTAAACATATTAAATTTCATACAATTATTTAGATAACTTATAAATCACTATAAGAAAAAACTTACTAACCTTTATGAAGCTTTCATAAAAGCATTGCAAATAGTACAAAATAAGAAACAACAATAAAATATACCAACAACTTAAAGAAAACATCACAAATTAAAAGTTGAAGAAAATGAGAGAAGAGAAGAGAAGAGATGTGACAGAAAGTTGTGGGAATAACTCATATATATAGGTTATCGACGCATAGCCATGGGTAGCACTGTTGGTAATTTATATAAAGACGAGATTACCAATGGCTAAACTCGTCGGTAAATGAGCGACAAAATTTAAAGCTTCAAATGAAGACCAGAAAAATGTTTGCCAAAATGGACGGGGGAATTATCGGTGGCTTTATCAGTCAGAACCTGTCGGTTATTACCAACAGTCAAAGCCGTCGCAAAATCCGTCGATAACTTTCCCACCCACAGTTAGTGCGGTAAAAACCTTCCCGCCACCCTTCCCTCCAATCACTACTTTTTTTAACATGGATATTCTTTACCAATGGTCCATCTCTTGGTAATTACCTAATTTCATGTTTTCTTGTAGTGAATTGGATATTTGGATCATGTGCATTTCATCTATGTCTCAAACTCACCAACTTTGTCTTCGAGTTCCATACATGGCTATTCCAAAATGTGGGCAAGTAACTTTGGTTGTGTATGAGTGTTTCTAGTCATGGGTGAATGAGATGTCGAAACATGTCTTTGACCATGAATACTTTGAATCTAATAAAATCTACAAAATCTGTGGAGAGGGGTCAGACTATAAGAATAAAATAACCTATATAAAAATTACATATAATTGACAAGATCCTTGAAATTCTTGAGGGTCGTGACCCCCGTCTGCCATTCCCTGGATACACCCCTGCCAACTACCATGCATTCCCTTTGACTAGATGGAAATAAATATTTTTAAAATATAAAAGAGAAATTATAGTATACTCTAGAAGAAGAGAATTCAAATTCTGTTTTTTTTTCTTTTTTCTTTTTCATAAGCCAAAGTTGTATTGAATTGAAGCACAAGGAGTGCTAACCAATTAATACATCAATACATCAAATTCTGTTGGTCATGTTTAATTTGTTCACTCGCGTCGCGCGTACCTCCTTCTGGAGTCAAAGCGTCGTTTGTTGACTTTCTTTGTCAAAAAGCAGCCCCTGTGTATGTATACCATAAAATATAAAAAATTCGCATGCCGTGATTAGAATTATCAATGATTTAGGGGTTTATCTAGCTTTAATTCAACAAACATGTATATAACAATATTAAACTAATAGTACTATATGTTTTATGTAAATAAAATTAAACGTGCTATTTATTTTCAGGACACGGATTTCTCTTCTCTTATATACATATCATGATTCATGCAATGTGCAAAGCCTAGTTCAATCACAATCTTATTCAATCCATACCTTAAACCAAATTCAAGCTAGCTACTTGATACTTAAACATGGAAATTGAGTCACTATTGTCCAAGTCAACCTACGGTGGCGCCATAAAGAGCTACTGGAGAAGGAGGCGCTACCAGCGTCTAAACCGCGATGTCCCGGCCGGCGGGAAAAAGATGCAGATTATAAGGTTGAGAGGAAACCCACGAAGGTTTTGGAGGATGAGAGCAATTCCAAGGCTGAGATGGGTGATGAGAACACCATTGAAGATGGTGGCAAAGGTTAAGAATGGTTACATCAACTTCATGTTGAGGTTGGCTGGTAAAGTTGGTGCCTTGAAAACTGATAACATTTTGGGTGGTGTGAAACGAATTCCAAAAGCTCGTCAAGGGTCTAAGCTTTATTCTGGGGATGCATTTGAGGCTAGGCTCATATTTGAGATTTCCAAGACCTTGGCTGCTTCTAATGAACTATATGCTATGTAGTAATTAATTGTAAATTTGTATTGTCTTCTTTTTTGTCATTATTCTTTACTTTGTAAGAACTTTTCATCATGGATTCATTCAAGAAACTCCAACAATATAATTTTTAGAAAAATGGTTTGTTCACACTTTTGATTCTTACAGTTTTAGTGATTTCGTAGTTTGTTCCGTTACTTTATTTTTTGCAAGATCAATCTCCTAATTCATCATCAATTTTGTGATTTTAATCTTCCTACTTCATTTACTAGTAGTTCTGCCGGAAAATTCATATTTCGTCTAGACCTCAGTTGCATACACCAACTTAGATCGTGGTTTGGAGATAAAAACTTCTCAATACCAATGTGGGTCTTACAAAACGTGTCAATTTGTTAGTTCAAATAAATAAGGATTAGGACAGCTATGTGGGTCGACTAAGAAATTCACATAATAATTCTCTAATCAAGCGATTACTCGAGGAAAGAACTTTATTCCTTAATGTGGATTCCTGTAAAGCTCCAAAAAGCTCTTAATTAGTTATTGCAAATGAGAGATGAGAGTAAGGGTAATTTGGAAATAACTAAGGTAAGGAGAAAAACAAGCAGTTAATTTGCTAGAGTTGTCAATTAGGCCTCTGGCCCCAAGGTCAATCTTAGCCCAAGTGAGTTAGGGCCAAAAAGCCCCACATAGAAAATGTCCTTAGGGCCAAAAGCCATGTGGGCTAAGGACAGTCCAAGGCCCCTATAATTCTCAAAATCTCTCTCTCTCTCTCTCTCTCACTCTCTTACTCTCTCACTCTCTTTCTCTCATTCTCTCTCTTTATGTCTCCAAACACTTAATCCTAAACCCTCAACCCGCCCAAACAGGCCGAGCGAACCTGAATTGGTCAGGCTGACCCGAACCGGCCTTACTAACCTAAATTCTAAACCAAACCCTTACCAGAAAACACAACCTGAACGGGTCGGGTCATGCGGGTTAACATTAGGTCAAGTGGTTTGTCATAGGGTTGGGCGCGTCGAAGCAAATCGAAGACAGGTCAATCGGGTTGGCGTCGCGTGGGTGGGTCAATGTCTATTTGAGCGAGTCAGCAGTGGCTCAGAAGCGATGACGTCAGATCAGGCATGGCGGTGCTAGCTTGGGCAAGTCAGCATTGGGTCAGGCTAACCAGAGTCGAGTTCATGTCGGTTCAAGTGAGTCGGCGACGAGTATAGGGCGGGTCGGCATTGAGTCGAGAGGATAGCGTCAGGTCAAGCGGGTCAGCGCCAATTCAGGAGGGTCCGCACCGGTCAGGCGGGTACACTTCGAGTTCGGGTTGGTCGACGCCGGGTCATTCTGGTCGGTGTCGGTTCAGAGCCAAGTCAGGCGGATTTGCGTCGGGTCGTGCAAGTCTGCGTCAGTTCGAGCGTGTTACTAACAGGTTGAGCAGGTCGAGGTCAGGCGGGTCTGCATCAGGTAGGACGGATCAGTGCCATTTCGGGTGGGTTGACACCGAGTCAGGCAGGCAAAATCGGGGAGTCGGCTAGGGTTCAGGGCCAATTTTAGGTTTAGATAGGGTTTATGACTGATTTTAGGGTTCAAGACGGGTCGATGTCGGGTTAGTTTGGCGGTGTGGGGCGGGTCAACGTCTAGATTGGCAAGCCGGTGCCAGTCCAGGCGAGTTAGCATTGGTTTAGGAGAGTCAACTTCCGGTTAGATGAATCAGCGCCAATTCGTGAGCATCAGCGCCGAGTTGAAAAGGTAAAATGGGCTGGTCGGATACTTAAGTACACTATAAGAAGAGAATTCAAAATCTTTTTCTTTTTCTCATCGTTTAGTGTTTAAAAAAAAAAAAATCCTTCCCCCCCACACACACTGTTGGTCCATGTTTGTTCACTCGAGCACATTCTCGGGGTCAAAGCGTCGTTTGTTGACTCTCTGTTAGTATCTATATGCATGATTAGAATTATGAATAGTTAATGATTTAAGCTTACTTTAATTAGTACAACAAATTAACGTGTATAGTATATTAATTATGCCAATATGTGCTGTGTAAATTAAACGTGCTATTTTCAGGACACGGATTTCTCTTCTCTTATATATCATACAGTGTGCGAAGCCTAGTTCAATCACACAATTCATTCAACCCATACCTTAAGCCAAATTCAAGAGCTAATTTGATTCAAAACATGGAAATTGAGTCACTATTGCCTATGTCAACCTACGGTGGCTACTGGACAAGGCGGAGCTACCAGCGTCTCAACCGCGATTTCCCTGCCGGTAGGAAGAAGATGAAGATCTTAAGGTTGAGAGGATCTCCACATAGGTTTTGGAGGATGAGAGCAATCCCAAGGCTGAGATGGGTGGTGAGAACACCATTGAAGATGATGGCAAAGGTTAAGAATGGTTACATGAACTTCATGTTGAGGTTGGCTGGTAAAGTTGGTGCCTTGAAAACTGATAACATCTTGGGTGTCAAACGGATTCCAAAGGCTCTT
Source organism: Acmispon strigosus (assembly GCA_030819835.1). Lineage (NCBI taxonomy): Eukaryota > Viridiplantae > Streptophyta > Magnoliopsida > Fabales > Fabaceae > Acmispon > Acmispon strigosus. The sequence continues at coordinate 178,576 of JAUAMA010000002.1, forward strand.
CAAGGGTCTAAAGTTTATTCTGGGGATGCATTTGAGGCCAGGCTCATATTTGAGATTTCCAAGACCTTAGCTGCTTCTAATGAACTCTATGCCATGTAGTAATTGTAAACTTGTAATTGTCTTCTTTCTATTTTAATTTTTGATGTGTTTTTCCTTCTTCTTTGTCATTGTTTTTTACTTAATTTTATTCTGTAAGAACTTTTCATCATTGATTCCCTCAAGCAACTCAAACAATATTATTTTATGTGGAGTACACTTTTTTTAACAAACAAAAAAACGATTTATTAAACATTATGAAACTGTGAACTGAGAACAAATAAAGCAACGGTTGATAAAGTGGTATGCAAGCTAGATCTCTATAAAGATGAAGTCACAAAATTAAACCTCAGAAAAGTCATTTATGAGAAGAATCGTCACAGTTTTTCAAACAATTTTACACCTGTCAAAGAAAAATAAATGAGAATAAAGCAAAATCCAAACACCCCCAATCTTGTGGAGTACACTTGTTCTCAGAAAAAAAAAATCATGTTGTATAATTTTTAGAAAAATGGCTCAGTGACACTTTTTGTGTGAGATAACATCTATTTAGTGATGTGAGGTTGCAATGCTTATATATGTATCATCAAATTAACCATTGATTATACCACAGTTGCATTACACATAGGGAGAGTCCATGAGTCAACACTATAAACTACCAAGAGATTTGGCCACCCTTAAAAGATAATTATGAAAAATCATAAAGATGATTATCTCAACAAAAGTATTACCTATATGAAAATGATTAGGTGTGTTTGGAAAATCATTGGGTTCGGGCTCGGCGGTAAAATGAGTAAAAAATATATTCCACTTCAATTCAACAAATTGTTTCTTTAATTTTTAACATTTTAGATTTCATGTAGCTAGCGGGTGAATGTATACGTCTATTCAAAAGTTGAAAAAAAAGAAAGTAAAAAGTACATTCTCTCGATTTATTTTTTTAGCTCCGTTGCTTTTGTATTTCGAAATGTACAATAAAGACGTTTCTATTGAAAAAACAAACAAACAGCACTCGGAAAAACACTTTTATATCTAATTCAAACGAACACTGAGTGTGAGTGTATTTGGGTTATATTCATAAAGTGGTGTTTTATTAATGAAGCTCAAGACTTGCTTTGATGTCTACTGCTTAATTAACTGCAATTCCTCGTTGGATCTTCTAGGAAAGTGGAAAAACGGAGAAAAAAATGTGTACACAAACATGCACTTTTATTTTGTTTGGTTGAACAAGAGAGAATGTGAAGAAATAAGATGGTGAGAAAAATGGTGTATTTTTAGGTTGTTTAGTATAAGAGAAATAGGTGTGAAAGAGAAGAAAAGGAATAAAGTGGATAATATAAAATGAAAAAAGAAATAACATTTTTTTACCGAAATGCTTCTTTGCCTAAATGTAATTTTCTAGCCATTAATGACATCAATATAAGGACAAGTATCTTGCGGTTCAGGAAGATCTTCGATGAAGGGGGTTTATGGATGACGGGTAATGGTGAGTCCATTAATCCTTGGGAAGATAGGTGGATTCCTACAGGGTCTCCTCTTATTTTCCATGAGGACCTTGTTTCCGAGTTAGGTATTTGGAAGGTATCTCAGTTACTAACACCGCAAGGGGTGTGGAATCAAGACTTACTGGAGTTTATTCTCCATCCTCAGTTTGTGAGCCATGCTATGGTTGTTCCGTTACCACTTTTTCTCCATCAAGACCAACTTGTTTAGCCTTTCTCGACTGATGGTATTTATTCAACACGTACTAAGTTACGATTTTGTTAAAAGTCAAGTTCTTGCTGATGAACCCTCTTCCTCAAGGGGGAGGGGCATGCCTTCGGGGAAATGGTGAGGCCTTCGGACAACTGTTCTGTTACCTCGAAGCCGAGAGGTGGTGTGGCGGGCCATGCTCGACATTCTTCTGGTTTCCTCCCAGCTAGCAAGGCGTGGGATGGACGTTGATGTGCGTTGCTGGGGTTGCAGTGAGGTTGAGGAAACAGCTTCGCATGCTCTTCTCTTGTGTGATGAGGTGAGGCGGGCTTGGTTTGCTTCTCCTTGAAGCATTCGGGTCGCAGACTCGGATACCATCCAAGAGGTCTATCTTCGGGTTGCCCAAGGTGGTGATAAGCACGTTATCGGCTTCTTTATCACGATTATGTATTTGGGAGCGCCAAAAATTGTTGCTCTTTGAGGGCAGAGGATGCGGGTGGGAGGGGTTGCTGCTGCGAGTGTAACGCCCGAATTTTCACAAGGGTTATTATTGTAAATATCAACAAATAAAGAACATTGCAAAAAGCAGCGAAAATTAAAACTGAAATGAAACTGATATATATATACTGCCTCAAGGCAAAGATTATTCAAGAAAAGAGAACATGACTAAAAATAACTATATTCAACACAACCAAGAATCACACGCAAGTGGATCCTTCAGAAGTGAGACGCTAAAAACAGAAGACTAAGTCACAGAACCCCGAGAAACCCTACGTCGAGCCACTAGACGCTCCAGCCACTCACATCGACGTTGCAGGTCTCTCTTTTATCTACGCCACTGTGCCAAACAATCAATAGTCACCTCTGACGGTAGGTCATCATCCAAAGAAAAAGTCACGTGTCTGTCGATAGGCGGATCCTCCAATCGTCGCCCACAAGCACGTGCCAAAGATAATTTCACGAGTTAGATTTACCTCAATAATCCCCCAAACGAAAGTTTGAGCTATCAACCTGCCTCAACACAGTTAGTAGATAATTAAGTTCCTTAAACATTTAGTTGCGAATTCAATCTATAAACGGTGTTTATTAATAAATATTTGTCAAAAAACATATATTTACTTAATGTAATTAATAATCAATCTTCAAACCTTGAGACGATGAGTTCCTATATTGTGAGAATTAGCTTGCTAATACAAAAAAGAAAAAAAGCTATAGTTTGAACTAAAGCAACCAGAGACGACAGTTTATTATTTTCTTTTGGGGTTTAATGTAGAAACCCTATCCATTCACATTTCACAAACACAGCAAGACTCTCTAATTCACAATCACCCTCGCAAATGGAAACCAAAGCTGACGCTGACTCTTTCTGGACTTGGAATGGCAAAAGCACCAACAACAAGCAACAGTTCTCAATAACCAAGTTCCTCGGAGACAAACCCCCAAAACCTCAAACCTCAGTTCCTCGTCCTGGCTTCGGTGCTGGAATCGGGTGCGGTGCCGGAATAGGCTTCGGTTTGGTCGGTGGCTTGGGGTTCGGAGGGTGGCCCTTCAACCACCTGAACTTCGTTTTTGGTGTTGGAATGGGTTGTGGTTTGGGTGTTGGGTTTGGCTTCGGTCAAGGGATTGGGTACGACTTCAATTTCAGAACCCGTAAGTCTAGAAAATCCAAGAACAAATTCGTGGATTCCGACAAAACCATTGTCATTCAGATTTGATGAATGATGTTCTGTTGTTGTTGCAATTCATTATTCATGTTTTTCTCTCTGTTTTTGTTGTTGAGTTGTGGAAGAAATTGATACATTTGATTTTCCATCGGCTCATCAAATTGGAAATGTGAGATGCTTTATTTGATATTCATATGATTTGATTTCATCCATGAAGAACTATAGTCGCATCAACATGCCTAAGTCATCTTCTGCTTACTTTGAATTAAGTTTGATTTCATTTAAGCCCTCTTTATTATTATAGATTCAGAGTGAGAGTAGAGTGAAGCTTTGTTATTTTGGTCCAATGGTGCACTATAGGTATTTCAGACTTTACCCCTAAAATTGGAGTGGCTGCGACTATGAATCTTGGTGTGAGTGGAGACGGGCGATATTGTGGAGGTTAATGGCTAAGGGGGAAACAAAACAGGTGGGTTTAACTTTAACGGCAAGGTTCATGGAGGTAATGTGATGGGATTGGTTGATGGAGGAGCGGTCTTCTGGCCCAGGAACTACGAACCGCGGAGGTGATGATGCCTTGCCCTTGTGCCAAGGGATAAAGGTAGGGAGAGAGGGGGATATTACATCTATATTCTTGTAAGACTAAGGTCCCGTTTAGGAAAACAGCTTAATTAAGCACTTATGACCATAAGCGCTTATGGCATAAGCGCTTATTAATAAGCTCTTTTAAGATATTTATTATAATGAATTGAAAATAAGTTATATATAAGCATAAACTCTTTTTCATAAGCTACTCTGAATAACTTACGAAAATAAGCTCAAAACAGCTTATAAGAAGGTCATAAGCTATTTACATAAGCTCTTCCAAACACTTGCATAAGCACTTATACTATAAGTTAAACTCATATGAGCTCTTCCAAACGGGGCCTAATTTAATTTTAACTACTCATTTAAAGAATATTTGTGATTAATCATGGTGAGTCGATGGACTAAAATAATAAAGGTCTATCCTAGTCTCATCACATTGCCTCGCATCTATTATACGATCATGTAAAATTAATTCAGCACAACTTGTCATTAGGGTTAAAAGGAAACTTGGATCTTGTAGAACCTAAAATCATGATAAAAAATAATGAGTTCTCATATATTATCATTGTTATATTTATGAAAATCCAATTGATCCGGAAAGTCAGAAACTCTAGATATTGTACTATTTTTCATGACGAAATCATCTTTTGAATAAATAAGTTGTCACGAGTTTGAAAATCTGGTCTCATGGACATGTCAATGCCATCAAGGAGGGGTTACACTCCCAAAAAGATGCACCTACACAACCTTGTGGCTGTGACCGTTTATCATGTCTTCAAAGAAGCGAATAGAGCTAAATATGCTTGAAAACATGGAAAATGAGGAGCATGATTCTTTGATAGTGAGCCTCCTTCCCTTTCATCTTTGTATCCATGATTCATGAAGATGTTTATAACATCCACTTTCCTAGCACAGTGAAAGTGATTATAGGACATTCCACCATGAAACTAAACATGCTAATAGTCTTCTTTTGAGCTTCACGGTCCGTTAAATAATTATTAAAAAAAAAAAACTATCATGGAGACCTATAGTCTATATAGAGGATCTTCAATCAAAAGATCTTGCATAGAGTAGAGTTCAAAAAAGAATTAGGGTTTTCACACGCAATTCGTCCCCCGCTGAGTTTTCTCATTGATGAGACATGAAACCCCAATTTCTCACTTTGCCAAAAAAGTAAAGAGTAGGGTTCGAATCGTGCAGGGTGGAGAACCCACCCCTCATCCCCCACATCCCTACCAAAGAAAAAAAATTTGACTTCTTATATTCACAGATGTACAAATTAAGAAATAACAGAGGTTGTCCCAAATAAAAACTAGTATGCTTCAAAGTTAGCAGTGACTAACTGAATAGAAAAACGATATTCAGTAGAATGTGTTAGTCAGTTTTAAATTCTAGGATACGAACTAAGATCTTATTTACAAAGAGCAAGATCATGATGTGAACGGGTTTTGTCTCCTTCCAGATTCAATTTCATCCAATGTTGGACCAGCTTGATCCCGTGCCAAAGTTAAACCCATACATCCATGGAAACCGTGCCCCTCCTGGTTCTCAACCTGAGCTTCTGTTAACTGCGCTTCACTAGTACTTTGACCATTAGCACCTTGTGCCATACCTCGTGAATCTTCCAGCATCCTAAAATAAGCATAAGGACCCCAACCTGCAGAGAAAAACAACATAACTAGACCATCAGATGACAGATGCAAATTTATCATCATGAAAATCTCCACGGGTGATTATTTAAAGTATCTGGTATTTCAGTAGAACTACTAGAACAATCCCAAAAACTCAAGCTACTGGTCCCACTAACTTATTAGTAGAACAATTGGAGTAACAAAAGTTGAACTTGAGGCTACTTGATCATAGAGGCTTCAATACCATGCCATGAACCAACTAACCGAAAGCTTAAGTTATTATCGGGTGAAGTCAGATGAATGATTTTATTTTATAGTTTAAACAAACTAAGTAAAGATAAATTATGTACTACAATAAAAGCATCACTTTAAATGGACTTATAGCATGTCTGAAAATCTTTCTACAATTAATTAAGTTAAAATCAATTATGAGAAAAAGCTTCTCTGTGCAGCTTCCGGGTGCTAGAATAGATTCTGGAAAAAAAAAACTGATACAAACATGCTATTAAGCTATGAACTAATGCCAATTTTGAACCATGGTTCTTTCCCTGTTCATGAATGTAAGTTCTGACCCTGATAAAACATGAGCAGCAACATTGCTCACTTCCCCCATATTACATAATACTAAATGGCAAATAATGCAGACACAATTCTTCGAATTGATGAGGCACACACCTATATACATGATTGGTTTGATCCATATCAAGAGTCAACCTCTAGGAAAGATTTATCATCAGGTGAAAAGTTCAAAGCATATGTGAACACAGTGTCAATGCACAATTGCACATAGACAGACTTAAAGGCAAACATATGCCAATAAATCATGTTAAATACTATATCATCTAATAGAATGTGCAGTGAATCATACCTTCAGGATGATAAGGAGGAGGGAAAAACTGCAAATAGCAAAACGTAGCCACTACAAGCCCTGAAAGAAGAAATCTCACAAAGTCAGATGCCAAAAATTGCGGTGAGTAGTTTTGTTGGATGAACTGACGGCCAATTTTAACTAAGAAGCTAAAGATGGACCAACCCAAAAGACCTCCAGCAAACACGTCCTGCCAGTGGTGCCAGTAGTCATCAACTCGAGAAATTCCAACAAGTGATGCAAAGAGTAGGGGTAGAACAACGAGGCAAAGTTTTGCAACATGACCTTTGCGGTCAAACACTTTTATTTTTCCAGATAAGTACAATGATAAGAATCCCAGACCAGCAAAGGACCCTGCACATAAATTGAAATTATTTAAAACAAACATCCAATGAAATAAAATTTGACTAAACGTGCTTTCAAAGGGTTAAATAAATTCCAAAATCCATTTCTCTTTGAACAAAATTAAGTGAAGCTATCAGCATGGGAAAACCAGTAATTTTTGTAGACATTTGTTCAAACGGTGTATACAATAAATGCTACATACATGCAGTATGACCACTTGGGAAACTCTTGTGTCCTTCCTTTATGACATTCTTGTCACCATGGCAAATAACATTTCCCAATGCATCATAAACCTAGCAAGAACCGTTAATCATTAAATATTCCAGCTATTAAGAATCAACTTAATCAATTGATAGGAGTTTCCTTGCATTGGAGGAGAAAATCTTTTATACAGAACATGAACTGAAAATCTAAAATTCAAGGAAGACATACATCCTTTCCATCCGGAAAACATCGCCAAAAGAAGTCTGGTCGAGGTCGCCCTACTGCATCTTTTATTGCATCAGTAAGTACTGCTGTTACTAAGATGGAAAACAATAGACCTGTGCGAGCAAAAAATTTCCAGTCATCCTCGAATAGTTTCAATTTAACAAATAGAATATGCCTCTTAGCAATTGCACAAATGAGGGGTATCTAAAAACTAATACCCAGAATGGCATGATGAAGATCATAGATATCTCTCCTTCGAATATAGACAAAAAGAAAGATCACCACAGGCAACAAAACTGCGTAGATCTAACCATGACAAATAGAAAAGAAGAAGATAACCTTGTTAATGTAATTAGTCAAGAAAAAATACATTTGCACGCGTTGTACATGAAGAAGTAAACTTACAGGAACAGACCAAACAGGAACTGTATTACTCTTCAGGGGATATTTGAGATCAGTCATCATATCCTTCCCAACAAAGCGATAGAACGGATGGATCATGTACAGGACGATTTCAATCACCACAAGGAGCAACAGTATGATCCAATCATGCTTGTGGGTTCTTGCTAGTGCATATCCATGAGAAGTCATAGTATGTGAACCAAGTTGGACTTCCCTCATCCTGAAATCCTAGAGCTCACAAAAACCATGGTTGAGATTAGGAGCAGTCAGAAATAAAAAAGTTCAATCCTTCTACAGTAAACATCAATAGATATCCATTATCTCTATATAACGAAGCAAACATACAACCAAATTTAACAAAGAGAAATGCTAGCAATTTAGTGGGTTCCACCCCAACTTTGATTTGATTCACATGAATTTCAACCAATTAGAAAAAGTGTATAGTTAGCAGCATTCCTCTTCAATAAAAGAAGAATGATCCCTAACAAAATTTGCATTGTCTAGTCATCATATACTGATACAAAGGTAATGCAATTAACAACCGAATCGACATGTTCCATCAAAATAATGTGAATTAGAATGTTTGGAGTGAAGATGGAAGTCCATAAGGAAAGTGATCTTGTTCCAGAGAAGAAAGAATAAGATGGAGTTGGATTGGAGAATTCCTTCTCTAATTAAAAGTCAATAAGAATTTCTAAAGTAGCGTAAGTCCTATTCCTCTTGCAATGATCTCAAAACACACCGTGAACAGCCTGATTCAGCTATAAGCTGGTCATTTGCAGTAGTTTTCAACTGCTGACAGAAGGCAGTATAGAGAAAAGACAAGCAAATGCCAGTTATACAGACATATGAGAACATGTATTCTTACTCTTTAAATGACTGCCACACCCACAACTACTTGTGTAGCATAAGAAAATACTAGAAACAGGTTATGTACTCATATATCTTTAATGAGCCAATATTGTAATGGCCAAGCCTAAAGAATCCCCTTTAGCTATTCAAGAAAAATCTTAATTAAACAGTATACCTCTTCACTCTTAGTGTCTATCAATGGAAACTTAATGGATGAAAAGTGAGCACCAGTAACAGCAGAGATCCCCAGCCTCCTGCTCGATAAATCCTAGGTAACCTCAAAAAGAGCAATTTCAGGGACAAATTTGTGAAAATACCATGATTTGCTTTGCTTCTATTTATAACTTTTATCTTTTTTTGTGCTTTTAAAGACACAAGGGTTATCTATTAAAGTTGAACAATGCTGCAAACTATCCAAATTAGAAACCTGGAAAATCCTGTGTGTAACACAACCATTTTAAATACTAATGGAATTAAAATAATTCTTTTCAGCAAGAATGCCAGCCTCTCCAGCTATACATGCCAGAGCATGTGTTCATCATTTCATAAGTATGTAAACAGTAAGCACATGGAGACAGCAATTAGGTTCAGGATTCAGGAAAAACGCCACAAAACAAGAAAAACAATTGAATTTAATCAAAGTTAAGCCAGCCTATCAAGTATGTGCCTAGTGTAATTGGTTCAGAATGTCGTGAAAAACACACAAGTTTCCAAATCATCCAGTGCCTATGGTACAGTTCTAGAGGATCCAGTCAAGTATGGTCCTATATGCCTAAATCATGGTGCAGAAATTCCAACAACGCAAACAAACTTTAATAGAAACTGCATATCACTTAAATAGGCACAAAATGCATTCAATTAGGCACACCAACATAATTTTGATGCAAAGAATGTGCTATGCTGTGCATTTAACTTGACTTTTTATCAAGAAATGGATGAACTAAAAACACAAATGTGAATTAAAAGAGCTATCTTTATCCTGGGTGTTAACTAAATGGTTCAAAACATGAATCACCACACTCATCCATCCCCATCAAGATGCCTATAAGCAACACTATACCCAGAAATATACATCTGTTTATAATTTTTTATCCCATCAACACATCTTAAAAAGCTTACATTTTTAAGGGTTTTAAAGAAAGAAAAAAAAGCATACCCATTTGAAGATGAAGTACAATTACGAAGAGGAACAAAGGTTGAAAGAAAAAGGGAAAAGCAGAAGAAGGCACTGACCTGTAACCGGGTCCTGATAGTTTGAGAACGAAAGAGGGGTCTTAAATCCCACCACGCCATATATGTGTGAACTCACTCAGCAATTAAAAACCATTCAATTTCAAAGGAACAGAGAGAAAGCGTGTAATTGGGAATGTGAGTATTTCAATTTCAAATTTTTGCGCTCACACGAGAACAGATGCAGATGCAGAGACCAAGAAACCAAGAGGAACGGTCCCAGTTGGGGTTACAATATGCACATGCAATTATTATAGCTAATCATGTAGTAGTAGGGTTTTGTTGTGTGAAAATGAAAAACAAAGCTAAAAAGGAAGATGTCAATAAAAGAAAGTCAACCTCACACCTTATGAGAAATTGTAATACCGGATAAATAAGTGGTAAGATAGTAATGTAATGAAATAGAGAAGAGACCTAAAAAGAAATAGAGACTGAAAATGCGGTGTAAAAAACATTTATAACATAGCCACCACCACCATTGTATTTTGCTCTTTTGGCGTTTAGTACATCAAAATGGTGTCTTAGTTAGATGGAGAGAGCTTTATTTGTGGCGGTCATGACTGATAGGCATCTCTGGCGGTGATGATGTGAAGCTTCACTTAGGTATACTCAAAGGGTTTTATCCAATTTTATCTTATAAAATATATATATATATATATATATATATATATATATATATATATATATATATTGAAACAATCTTATAATATAATTATTCAAGTATATATTTAGTAAAATTTATAAAATACAGTTTATAATTTATTTATAAGTTTTTTAGCTTATAAATAAATATGCATGTGATAATTACCTGTTAACATAAGTGTTAATTTGAGCTATTTATCTAAAATTATAAACGTACTTAGACCATCCACAAGGACGGTTGCTTATATTTTTTTGGGTACAGAATGCTAAAAGAAACCAAAAAATAAGACACAGCTAACGCCATAAGAAGAAGGTGCCCCTGTGATCGTGGGCCAAAAGAGAAACAACCCCATCAGGAGGATGCAGATACAACTTTAATCTATGCGACGCTCGCGCCCCATCTTTGGCAAGAAAATCTGCAACCGCATTCCTCTCATGAAGAATATGATGCAAGGAAACAGTCCAATCGTTCTACAACAAACACTGAATTGAACTTATTATGGACGCATACAGATGAAACTTAGGCGTGCTCTGACGAATGAAAGAAATCACCAAAGTAGAATCTATATGAACCATAATCTGATGATACCCAACCTCCCAACAAAGGTGTAATCCATGCAACACCGCAAGGAGCTCATCCTGGAGAATCTTTGAAACCCCAACATAGCCGGAATAACTAACCTACCAAATCCCACAAGCGTTACGAATAATGCCACCAAAGCCCGCCCTCCTCGGGTTACCAAAAGAGTTCTCATCAGTATTAAGAGCCACCTAGCCATTAGGTGGAGGAGGCCAACACGCCCACCTATAATCTAGCACACAGGAAACAATAGAATAACATCACACGACATCCGCAGCCATGGCCACAACACGACGCACCACCACCTGCCACGGAACACAAACTCCCTAAAAAATCACAGTACAACGAGTGCGCCAAATAGGCCAGTATTACATAATCACCTCATGCAGGTTGTACTATTATAGTAGTTCATTTTTTCCGTAAGCAACTCATATATTTATATTTTTTTATTCACACCAAGTGTAGAAAAGAGAGTGAATTGTTAATGGAAGAGAGATAAAGAATAGTATTTTAATCATAATGTAAGATTGTTTGTAGAAGTATCAAACCTTATTTTTTAGGTGGCGACGCTATGTGGTAAGTCACCGTCTAACATTTAAGACCCTGAATATTTATGTAAGAGCATTTGAGTAATTTAGTATTTAATAAATAATTGTATATATGTATGTGATTTATATAAATTCTCTAAGCAGATTATTTGTTTGATTTTGTGTGATTTATGGATTAATTGAAATATTTCTCCTATATATTTATATTCTAAGGAGAATATCTTATTGATTATTGGTTGATTATTGAATAATTAGAGATATTGATATATTGGTGAAGAATAAAATATTTTTCATGCTTTTGTGTATTTACGCGTGATATATAAGGTTCCCGAGAGGGAATATTTATTTTGTTGGTTAATATTTTAAATGTTTTAATCTTGACCATTCATGATTAGATCTAACGATCGTGATTTATTCTCATTTTCTCATATAAAAATATATTTCTCATATGATACATCTATATATAGTGCATTAAATTGATACTTTTGGGTGTTTGAAAAAACAAAAAATCGAAGATCCAATTTTTTTCCGGCTATCCAAAGAGTTTTATTTGCATATCTATTTGGTCCATGGAACATCTAAAAACAATTAAAACGAACTTAAAGTGAATCTCAAAATTGGTCACTAAAAGGAAAAAATGGGTGAAATCAAAAAGAGGAGCAGTGAACCCAAATTCTTCAAAGCTCTGCTACTTCCTTCCTCCATCTTGTCATCCAAAATATGGACGAGGAAGGAAGGCGGGAACAGAGAATGCAACTTCCAGCAAATCATACGCAAACAGGGTGGAGGATGAAATTGAGGACTGGCTCAAGCTACGAAACCTGGAACACATGGGAGGAGATATGCCTCAAAACCCTCCTTAATCATTTCACCAAGCACTTCTTCTGCAAGCAATAAGTAAGGAGCTTGGTTTTGCGGATCCGTATTGCATTCCATCTTAGCATCATCAATGGAACTTCATTATCTTGAATTATTTTTCTCATAAATTTTATCAATGGCTTTCAACTACCAAGTGTCATGGATTCTAAATGGCACCACACATACATCAATAATCAATGATTCTGTTCAAATCCACATAAAAAAAAAATCATGTTCATTAAGAGTAAAATCCTTTATCCTTGTCTAACTTTATTTACTTTGTTGCATAGTCTGCTACAAAGATCGTACTTATACAAGTGTACTAAGCAAAGTGTTCATTTTAAAAGAAAAACTTTAAAGTAGAATCACTTTTGGAGTGAAAAAACTTGAAACCAAACACACACTATGTTTCGATCATCTTCTCTTTCACCTGAATCAATTCTGAAATTCAGAAGCTAATCATAGAAGCTTCTGCCCAGAATTGATTCTTAACTCCAGAATCAATTGTAAAAGGCTTTCCAAAACATGAACTATGCAGTTTTTGTGTTTTTCTTGGCTCTAAAAAGCTTTGCTAAATTTGGCATCACCTTCTTTCTCTTCTTGAGAGTGAAAGGACTGACATGCCTAGCAGGTGAAGCATGAAGCAGCTTTGCTCGCTTTGCAGGAGTTAAACTACCATTGGATTTGGAGCTCTTTCTAGAACTAGCTCTCTGAAAAGTCTTGGATGAAGCACGTTTCCTTGGCCAATTGCACAGATCCTCATTACTACTACTAACTCTTCTTGAAACAACCATCTTCTGTTTGGTGTAAGCCTCCCTCTTCTCTCCCTCCAACATTGTTTCTTTGAGTTCTCTCTGAGCAATTTTTGTTTCCATCACTATTTCCTTCTCGCTCGCCTTGACTGCTTCAATCCATGCCTTAGCTGCTTCAACTTTTTTGTCAGCAATTTCTTCTGCTGCAGCTGCATGATTAGTTAGATACTCATATTCAAATCTAGAGATAGTAATCAAGGAACTCTGCTTTTCTTTCAAAGCTCTTTCTCTCATTGTTATCTCAGTAAGTGCTTTCAGCTCCTCTAAGGCTTGTGCTTCAGAAGTTTTGGCTGCTTCTAGCTCTTGCATTGCACCTTGTAATCTTTCGTCATTCATGTCTATCTCAAATTCAGTTCTTTGAATCTCTTCTTCGGTGGTTCTAATCTCTTGGCTTATAAGCTCTTTTTCTTTTTTTGCTTCACCTATTTCTGTCTTCAGATTTTCAAGAGCATGAGATAGACTAATGACTATAGTTCTGGCCTTTTCATCTGCAGCAGACACAGCTTCTAACTTGGATTTTGCTCTCAGAATCTTGGAGTTGAGATTTTGAAGTGTTGAATCAGCTTTGGTTTCTTTCTTCTTCAAGCTTGTTGTCTCGGAAGTAACATGCTTCAGCTCATTTCTTATAACATCCATAGATGCCATAAACTGAAAACCTTCTTCTCTGATCAAAGCTAACTCTTTTTTTGCAGCCTCTAATTCTTCCAGTAACATAGTAGAGTCCTCATATTCATCTTCTTTTTTGAAACTTATCACCAACTGCTTCATGCTCTCATCTCCTTGAACCCTTTTCTCAATTTCCTTCAGTGAGTTCAGCTCATTTTGCAAGAGATCAACATCTGACATTGTCTCAGCTAACTTCACTTCAAGCTCATTTGACTCTTTTACCTCTTCAATAGCCTCCTTCAACTTTTTCCTTGTGCTTTCCAATTTGGATGAAAACTCATTTGCTTCTTTTTCTCTCTGGGATTTGATATCTTCTAATTCTTTCAAGGCCTCAATCCTGGCCAGTTCGGCAAGTACTTGTTCCTCATTGGCTTCCTCAATTTCCTTTGTAAGTGCTTCTGCAGTTCTTGCACAAGTGATCATCTTTGAGCTTGATGCTTCAATTTCTTTCTCTGCCCTTGATTTCTCTTCCAGCACAGAAGCCACATCAAGTTTTAGCTTGAACAGTTCCATTTTAAGATACTCCAATTCTCTCATGACTCTTGCATACTCATGATTCTCATTCCTGCTTACAACCATTTCTTCCCCTTGTTGGCCTTTTCCCCACTTCTCTAGTTTTTCTATATCTTTCATTTGTGTCTTTTTCTTGTAACTTGATTCCTCAATCAAAGAAGAAAGCTGTCTCACTGTTTTCTTTGCATTTGAAAGCTCATATTCTGCTTGAGCTTTTGTAGATTCTGCAGTCCCTCTGCTCTCTTTGTACCGGCCAATGTCCCTTTTTGCTATGTGGAGTTCTCTGGTTCTTGAAGAAGGTTTCTGTGCAAAAAAGAAAGAGTTAATAAAAGAATGCCAAAATAGTACACAAGTTGCAAAATCATGAAGAGGGGTTCTTTTGTTTAGTGTGTGTTTAGTTCGGGAACCTCAGAATCAATTCTGATATAGTAAAATCAATTTTGATTGACAATTTAAATGTTTGAGAGTAATATTAGAGAATTAATTTCAGTCCCAAAATATTATGCTAGAAGCTAGAGAGATAGTAGCTTCAGCATTGAACATAATGAGTTGTGAGATTTTACAATTGAGTTTCACAATATTAGCGTACAAATATCACTATTCTCATAAATAAAAAGTATTCAAACATAAATCAGTTCACTTTCAACCCACTCCAACTTACTTTTACTGTAATCAATTTTATCAAAATCAATTTTATCTTTTGTGACAAAGCTGATCTAAACACATAGGCATGAACATACCACTGAAAAATCATCCATCTGGGTTTTCTTCAATAAAGGATTGTCTGTATCACTAACTCTTCTATCATCATAGAAGTTAATAGCAGCTTTAACTGATCCTACTCTTCTTCTGCTACTAAGTTCTTTGCCATCCATCTGGTTACAGGTATCAGCAAATGTTGCCAAAACTGAAGGCTTAATTTAGAAAAACCACCCTGTATCCAAAGATAGCATCACCTTGCATTAGCAGATTCAACACTAACAACATATAGCAAATGTTGCCCAAATTGAAGGCTTACAGCATGTTTGAAAAGCATTCTACAAATGATTCTAAAGCAAGAATCAATTATGGGGAAAACTTCTGTAAGTAGTTTCTAGGTGTCATAATTGATTATGGTGAAAAATAAGCTGATACAAACGTGCTATTAATTCAGAAAAAACCACCTTGTATCCTAAGATAGCATTATCACCTTGCATTAGCAGATTCAACACTAACTTAAAGCATATTGTAGTTACCTTTTAACTAGCCTCCATGTGACATATAAACAGTGATATATGTTGGAAAACATCATGGGGAAGTAGGTGCCATACCTGAGACTGTGCTTGGAGAGTGGTTAGCTGAAAAATCAAGATTTTGAGGTGAAAGTTGTGGCTGAGAATTCTAAGCTAAACAAGAAAAGGGAGAAGAGGGAGGGAGTCTCAATGTCCGGATAGCATTGGACACATCGGTGCTACCCGTCTCTTTCTTATTTCCTCAGTCCTCACAGAATTTTCATTGCATTAGAGTCTCAAATTTTTGTTTTTGAAATATTTTTATGGACCACCTAGTTTTCAGCTTTTACTGGATTGTCTTTTTCATTGTAATAAACTAATAATCCTTTTAAAATTGAAAATGGTGCCACCATATGTTTTTCCAGTAAAACATAATATTCTGCTACTATTCTAGACATCAAGGTACAGTAATTATTTAGACACCTTGGGCAAGTCAGTTGTAACCACAGAATGAGTGTGCGCGAAGACTTTTTGTTCGACCCTCCACAGTACACTAGGGATGCGTAAAGAGTTTTAACCGTGAGTCACTAAATTTTGAATTTGGAATAATCGACTTACTTAGTAATAAAATACATCTATTTTTTTTATATTTATTTCTTTTTCACAATCAATGCACTTAGCGGTAAAGAGGTCGGTCAAAATACATCTATTTTTTTTTTAAAATCGAACTCTAATCCTATTTGCATATGGAATGAAGTGTGTTTTTTTTAAAGCAAGCCATTTGGTTGGTGTGTATTGGTAATGAAGTGAATACCAGAAAATAAACATGAGATTGAAGCTGAAAAGGACGGGAACTGCAATATAACAAGACAGAGAGTGAAGACATTTTGGTACAGTTGTCGCTAGGTATCAAGTAATCGCGTTGCCACAAGAAATCCATGGATCAGGTATCAGCCACATCTTCAAACGCAATACCACCAATCTCATCATGTGTAACGAAAAATGTTTTAATATTTAGGACCATTCTCAGGGTACTCCCAAAGAGTTTTGGTACCTTTGTAGCACGTTGAATACTACATGCGCTCTTATTTATAAGAATCAAAAAATTAATTGAGACATTTTAAGAAATCTTAGTTAGAGTAGGTAAGTGCATTAAATTTGTTCTCAATTAATAATGAACTTCCAAAATTACCCTTAAATAACTTTTCATAATTTATATACATTATTTAATGCTTAGAAGAGTGAAAATAGAGAGAAAGTTAAATTAAATAAGGACATTCTTGTCAAAAAAATAATTAATGCGTCACAAACTCAAAGTTGGTTCTTATAAAAAGGACCAAGATAAATTTCTCATTTAGTTTTTATAAATAAGACTAGATGTAGAAAAATAGTGATACTGTGTTAGTATGTTCATTAATTTTTTCTATTTAAGCAACCCCACCCATCATCTCATATATTACGATGCAAATGTGAGTCGAGATTTGTAAAATCTACAAAACCACCTTCACAAATTGAAATTTTCAAATTTGAGGCTTTTACCTCTGTTCTACCATTTTCTTCTCTTTAAAACGAAATTGAAGGTTAAAAGTTGGGGTGAGTTAATTTGCCACGTGGACAAGTCACTGTGACACTTAATCGATCACAACACTCAATCTATTAACATTAGTTAGACTTTTAGGGAGACATAGACTAACATGGCCAACAATTTCCACAATCATGACACCGAACAGCACATGAGATATTTTCTAAAACCAGAAACCAGCTCAAATAGACACTCACACTTTCAAAGTCAATTTTGTGTATTCACTTTAAAAATAATGTCAAAAATTCCGAAGTAGGAGGTAGGAGAACGTGCAATCAGCAATTCAATAAAATAAAAATAAGAATAAGAATAAGAACATTATTTAAATTTAGAAAACATGTGACATGTCACCTAACTAGCCAGCACGCATTTGAAATTAGGATCTGATACACAGTCTCTTCTTCTTCTTCTTCTTCAATGGCTTTAGATCAGAGACAAAGTCACAGTCACAGGGAGACGAAATTAGGGTTTTGATCTGAGAATTTGGAAGAAGTTGAGAGAGAGAGGGAAATGGATGTGGAGAGATCTTCGCTGTGCAATTGCGTGGTGAACTTTCTGCTCGAGGAGAACTACGTCCTCACCGCATTTGAGCTTCTTCACGAGCTTCTCGACGATGGCCGCGACGATCAAGCAATTCGCCTCAAGCAGTACTTCTCCGATCCGTCGCTCTTTCCCCCCGATCAAATCTCTCGCCTCAGCTCTCTCCGAGGTATATACTTATGTTCACTCCAGTTTCTTTGCGTTTTTCAATTCCCTCTTGATCAATTCAGAAACGTACACACGCACACGTTCAATGGGCATGAGTGAATATATGAGTTATGCTTATACTACTGTGTGTCGTATACTAAGGAGCATTAAAAGCTTCTTGAAGGGGTCTTATAAAGAAGAGAGGAGGGAGTAATAGATAAGAGGTAGATATGGCATTTAGGTATTGAATAGATTTAAGTGAATTAGTGATATATGATTATCAACTTGATTGGATCATTTTATGTGACACATGCTTTTTGGTTTGTATGATATGGGAGTATGGGCATTGTTTATGTCTGCTACCTGATATTTGGGGAACTTGGCTCCTTATAGGTGGTGTATATTGAACAAGTGAACTTTAATCAGAAATATCAAAGTGCAGGGTGGTTTAGAAGGCATGTGTTCTGTATCACATGCCTGATGATGTATTGTCTTCTTCATTTTCATTCTGGTAATGCAGTGGCAGATCCTCAAACTTTGCTGGAAGAGAAAGAAGCAGCAGTAGAAAAGTTAGCTATTAGTGACTATGAACTGCGGTTGGCTCAAGAAGACATCTTAAAATTCAAGGGTGAATTGCAGAAGAAGACCGAAAGCCTTAATGAGCTAAATGGTACTTTTCTTATTTTTCATGACATTTTTTAACCTCTTTATCCTGAATATTTTATGTGATGTCCATTTTGATGTCAATGTCATACAACTTGTAAGTAATTATGTACAACTATGTTGAAGGTACTCATGAATAATGTTTCAAGTTTTTTATGGAAAAATAAATATTACTAGATAGGATTTAGGAAGAGGAGAACACATGAAAGGATAAGGTGTAATCCGAAATTAGGAACAAAGTTGAAGGAAAACAAAAGGGTAAAACTCCCACTAGAAACCACTAAACTGAACATAAAAATAATAATACTTAACAGAATATATAATAAAAAATGCATCATAAAATAAAAAAATAATACATATAATAAAAATGCATATTAAAATATAATAAAAATACATGATCCTAATAAAATTAAATGTAGAATTAATTATAAATAATATTCAAATTATGCTCACACCAACAAGGGAAGTTACTGACAGAATTGTCTTCAAGTTCTGTGGGAAATGGTAGTTTACATTTAAAAGGTGGCTGTAACAGTTGAAAGTGTAACAAATAAAAATGGGTGGGTGCAAGTTTTGGAGGAATAAATGCATGTGATATCCTTCCATCAGGCTGAGTGACTCACAGCTCTCTTATTTGTGTAGTTGTTGCAAAGGATATTTTCATTTATGGCAGACTCGTAGTCTCCTGTACTACTGAGTCTCATTCCAGATTCAGTCTTGCTTAATATATTTCCAAAATAAAAACGTTTTTAAAATCAAACTGATTTATAGTTTGTTGACAACCATGACCTTTTGGCTAATAAGGCATTTTTGTTTTATACTCTGCTTTTGGACTGCTTTCTCTTCTCTTATGTAAGTTCTTTTATATTAAAAAATAATATGACTTGGAATAACTGAGATGTTCCCCAGTAGTTCTAACTGCTCCATGGCATACTTCGATTTTGGATGCAGTTGCACACTTAAGTGGAGATGTTTTGGTGAATGAAGGGCAACAAATTCAACAACAAAAGAATACTTCCTTCACCGATTTGGGTCCATTAAAGGATACTGAACGTCGAGATCTTAATTGTGCTGTAAAGGAATACTTGCTTATGGCTGGTTACCGTCTTACTGCAATGACATTTTATGAAGAGGTTGGTATTGCTGTATCGGACTTGTTCTTGGCTCATCTCTTTCTGTGGCTTTCTGATTTTCTTTTTCTTTTCCGTATGTATTCTTTGTTTCTTTCTCTTGTGTGTGTGTGTTCGCGTATTTATTATTATTTTTTGGGTAGATACTTATGATTATAATTTTAGATAGTTCCATTACCAGTTTTAGTTAGCTATTGGCAATAAAATATTAACACTGAATGCAGTGGCTGTGGTAGTTTCCTGAATGTTATGGATCATGAACCACTAAAATATAAAGAAGTCATATATGGAATGTACGAGTAAGCTATGATCTTTTAATTTTATTTTGGGAGTGGGATGATGGGTCTCTTTGATATTATTGAAGCTAAGCCTTAAGGTGAATTAGGTTTTTGGGCTGGCACCTCAGATTGTCTGAGGTGCCTCAATATTTAGGAGGAGGCCATGAGACAATAGTCTTTACAACTCTTAACCATTTGGTTATAAAAATAAAGCGGAAATAGTAATCCAATCTGTTTAAGGTGAAATAAAGGCTGAAACACAAAAACCCTTCACTCGGCACTTTCTTTTTAATTTTTATTGAGAATTTCTCATACAACATGCTAAATGGATAAGTAGTTAAAGTCTAATTGATAATTATGAGGCCTGTTTTGTATTTCTCTGGTTCTTGCAATTTTATTTTCTTATGCTCTAAGACAATCTTTTTCCTCTTTATTATCTCCTTTTATTTAAGTATACTGTTTTCTGTGCAATCCTTCCTCCATGAAACAAGAAAGGATACCAATGGAGCGTTCTATGGAACTTTCTATGGAACTTTCTTTTGTGGTATATCCTCATTCTGATGCATTTTGGTTTTGCTTCAAGATTTGTTCAACAATCATTAACAGTTGATATTACTGCGTACAACGTAGAGTGTGTCAAAACTGTTGTAAATATAGGAATATAATGGCAAAGGAGAGGAGATACTCTGAATAATTATATAATTTATATTAGATTGATATTATGAGTTTATTTTTTATATACTAACAGCTGAAAGCTTGAAACCTATTTATACTTACAAGTTACAACCTTGTTCGAGTTCTGATCTAGTACCAATTCTAATGGTCCAGCCCTATAAGACAACTTTAAAAAATGGCTCATAGTCATAGTACATAAATAACCTAATATTCTAAGAAGTAACTAACAACACCAAAAGGTATCACAGGTCAACAGAAGTTACAGAACTATCTGAATAAACAAAAAGATGTTTCATAGGGATTTTGGTTGCTCTAAGGAAATAATTGGTATTTTTTTTTTGAACAATCTGAAAGAGCTGTGGTTATTCATGTGTTTGTTAAACATCAGAAATTTAGTGGGAAAATGTTGGTAGTTGTTGTAAAGCATCAGAGACGCTATCAAATTATATCTGTGGGTGCATTTATGTAGAATATATTACAATATGTTGGCCTTGGCCCTGCCAATTTTGGTGCTTAGTGTTAGAGATTTTTTTAATCTTCTGTAGCTATTCGTGTAGGTTACAGACCAGAACTTGGACATTTGGCACAACACACCTGCATCTGTACCAGATGCCTTGCGTCATTATTATTATCAGTATCTATCATCAACTTCAGAGGCTGCTGAGGTGAATTTTTTTTTTCATTGTATCAGCAAGTTGCACAGTACGTAATAATACTACAATTTAAATTCGTACTGATTGTATCCCAAAAGTAGTAGTTCTGAAAATTTGTTTGACTGTGTTTTTAGTTTTTGATGTCTTTGCACCACTCAACTTCTTCAGCACCATTTTGTTGGTTTTATATGTCTTGAATTAAGCATTGATAGATTTCTTATCTGCGTTTTCCCCGATATTGGTACTTTATTCTCAGGATTTTTTTTCTTGATGGTTGATATAATATGAGTGTTAGAATACATAGTTTATGGGTTTATCAATTGAGGATAGGATTAGTATCAGGCTATCAGCTTGTCTTGTCCATACATAATAGAATCTGGGTATCTTATTAGAAACAAATAGGGATTAACCCCGATTACAAAGGTAGAACAAGCAAATTTACACGGCAGAACTTTGAGGGTCACATCTCTCATTGCCAAAGGCCTTGATGCTCTAATAAATGACGAGGCATATATTCTATATATTCTTTTCACTAGTAAAACTATTTCTATATAAACTAAAGTACTTGCAGAGAAATTGTTTCCGTTGTGATAAGATTTAATTCAAGAATTTCTATTATTCTTAGTAAGTGAAACTTCTTTTCTTTATATGTTGGAGGCATTGGTTTTTTTAATTACCTTCAATTGCTCTTTTGAATATTTAGGTAAATATTTTTACCAAATTGATCTTACAATTTTCATTTCAAGTTACTATTTCAACTGGAACATGAATGTTGATGCAGGAAAAATTTTCCCTGCTTCGAGAGAACGAAACATTACTTAAAGCTAATAAGGTGTTGAATCAAGAAAAGGAGAACTTGTTGAAGAACAGAGATTTGGCAAATGCTCAAATAGGAGCATTAACTAAATCCTTGGAGGCAATGCAGAAAGATGTTAAGGACAAAGAGAACTTGGTATTCTTCATAGTTTAAGAGATTATGTCCAACAGTAATCATATTTTCATGATCATGATATCCTATTTTAACTTTCAGGTACAAGATTTAAAACAATCCTTGGAACTTCAAAGAAAGGAGATCAATGATTGCAGAGCTGAGATCACTTCACTGAAAATGCATATTGAAGGGTCCCACGCGGGAAAGAGTCTGGTTGTTGGTGATGTTAATACTGTTCAATCTCAATCTTCAGAGAAGTATGAGGAAGAAATTAAGAAACTGCAGATGGAAATCGAATGGCTGAAGGAAAATTATATAAGAGCTCCTGAACCTGGAAATTTTGTTGGTTCTAAAAGTGAAAATTTCCAGAAGGATGATAAAGTGGTTGAGATTCATGAAGATCGGAGCGCGATCTCAAACCCTGTTGATGTGGCTTTGGGTGTTGAAGACAATGAGGATTCTCAATCACGAGTTGTTCAAACTCTGAATGAGCATTCTGATAACCATGAACAGACATTGCCTGAGTTATTTAATCCTGCAAATACGAATAGTTCTTTCGAAAATATAAAAAATGACTCTGAACAAATTGTTGGGCAAAAAGCAGAGGATCCCGGACTAGTAAAATCAGACAGCGTAAGTGATGACTTAATATCTGAAAAGATAGCTAGTTTCTTGTACTCTTGGCTTTATGAAATCCTTAAAAAGAATCATTACTTATTGGTTTCATATGGCTTACCTTTTTTGAATTGGTGAGACACAATAGTTGGGACTGGTTATGGTCAGGGCTTCTTTTGTGTGTTATAATAAAGGGTGAACTAGAAGTATTTTCTCTAGTTACATTTCCTTTTATGTAGCAATATTTGAAATATATGAAGATAAAAATCTCTCCCCTCTTCATCCAAAAGAAATCAGGAAAGTCAGAAATCAGAATGAATAGTTTAACAAAAAGTATTTGTCTTTGTTTGCATCATAATGTAACTATCTGATTATATTTTGACAGGGATCAGGAACCATTCAGATACTTGCAGAGGCTTTGCCTAAAATTGTTCCATATGTCTTGATCAACCATCGTGAGGTTTGCTTCGCAATAAATTATTTTAGTTGTTTTCCGTCATAAATAGGCTGCATAAGTTTCAGTTCGTTGCAGGAGCTCCTTCCTCTAATAATGTGTGCTATTGAGCGCCACCCAGATAGCAGCACTCGAGATTCATTGACTCACACATTGTTTAATTTAATCAAGCGTCCTGATGAGCAGCAGAGACGAATAATAATGGATGTATGTCGTCTTGTTTCTTTAACTTTTTTGACGAATGGTTTTGAATGCAACTTTAAATTTCCCTGTCATCATTTCAGGCATGTGTCAACCTTGCAAAGAATGTTGGAGAGATGAGAACAGAAACAGAACTGCTTCCGCAGTGCTGGGAACAAGTATATATTATTCATGCCTCAATTTTCAACCTACTCTTGTCATTCTGATTTTGGAACCAGGTTTTCATTTTGTATGTGTTATGGTTATTAGATCAGTCACATGTACGAGGAACGTAGACTGCTTGTTGCTCAATCATGTGGAGAACTTGCAGAATTCGTGCGGCCTGAGATTCGTGATTCTCTTATTTTATCTATTGTTCAGCAACTAGTAGAAGATTCTGCCACTATTATTCGAGAGGCTGCAGCTCGTAATCTGGCTATGCTGCTTCCACTATTTCCAAACATGGATAAGTATTTCAAGGTCAGCTTCACTATATTTGCTTCGAGGCAATCATGGAGAAGGTTTCTGACTTGAGACTTGCCTAAAATGTAAGCTCTAGTACAGGTTGATGGGACATGGTCTAGGGAATGGAGCCTTTTACCGTTACTAGTGTGACAACTTTTAAAGAAAAAATAATAATAAAGATTAAGAGTTGCTCCAATTCTTTGTTTTTGCTCTTTGATAGGTAGAGGAGTTGATGTTCCAGTTGGTATGTGACCCATCAGGAGTTGTAGTGGAAACTACTCTCAAGGAATTGGTTCCTGCAGTTATAAAGTGGGGAAACAAATTGGATCATGTTTTGAGAGTTTTACTTTCTCATATTTTAAGCTCAGCTCAGGTATTTATTTTCCTTTGGACTGACACTTCTCCCTTCAGTGACGGCCAAAATTATTTTTCTGAATGGAATTTCTTGCCTCAATCTACAGCGTTGTCCGCCTCTTTCTGGGGTTGAAGGGTCTTTAGAGTCACATCTCCGTGTCTTGGGTGAAAGAGAGCGGTGGAACATAGATGCTCTGTTGAGAATGCTGGTGGAATTGCTTTCTTTGGTGCACCAGAAAGCAATTCAGACATGTCCCTTTTCATCCACCTCAGAGACTGCCCAAACTGTGTTATCTACCCCATTGCTTGAATTGTATGCTAGGTAAGCTTAGCTAGAACCACTTGATTTTGAAATAATACCCACTCTGACAATTGAAACAGTCAATGAGCTGGACATACCTGAGTATTGTTAATCCATGTTATAATGTATAATTGTATATGTATTCCGAACATGCATATTCAATGGTTTCCATTTTTGCTAGGGGACAAGTTGAATGGGATGCATTTGAATGGATGCATGTTGAGTGCTTTCCTAGTTTGATACAGCTGGCTTGCTTATTACCTCAGAAAGAAGATAATTTACGGAGCCGAATTTCTAAGGTTTCTTGCCTACTACCTGTTGAATTTTTTTTTATGGTTTCTTATGACTTCCGTTTGAAATTATTTTAGAGCTTTTGCTGATATAACTTTTGTAATTGCAGTTTCTGTTATCTGTTTCTGAATCGTTTGGGGATTCCTATGTGACATGCATCATGCTACCGGTATTTTTAATCGCTGTAGGGGATAATGCCGATTTGTCATTTTTTCCAACTGCCATCCATTCAAGAATTAAAGGTAAAGGTTCTTCATTTTTCTGTGAATTTTTCGCATAATTGCTTCATATTTGACTGTTCACTTGTAGGCTTGAGGCCAAGATCTGCTGTTGCTGATAGGCTCTCTACAATGTGTGTCCTACCACTTCTATTGGCTGGTGTTTTAAGTGCTCTTGGAAAACATGAACAGTTGGTAGAATATTTGAGGAAGCTGCTACTAGAAGACAAATCCATGGAGAATCGATCAACCAAGCACATTCCTGAGATTATCAATGCTATCCGCTTTATATGGTTTGATTATCGCCACTAACATTCTAAAAAAAAAGAGTATTTTTTCAACAATATTCATTATGTGTATTCTTTATAATGCAGCATATATGAACAAAACCATAGTATGATATTTAATATACTATGGGAAATGGTTGTCAGCTCTAACATGACCATGAAAATTAATGCCGCCCAGCTGCTGAAAGTTATTGTAAGCTTACTGCTGTTTTAGTTTCTAGTTGCATCTCATACAAATGCCTAAACTAACACTGATATCTTCATTAATAGGTGCCATATATTGATGCAAAGGTTGCTTCAACTCATGTTTTGCCTGCCCTAATTACTCTTGGATCTGACCAAAACCTGAATGTGAAGTATGCCAGCATAGATGCATTTGGTGCTGTAGCTCAACATTTTAAAAATGAGATGGTATCCATCACTAGTATATCTCTCCAGTTTCTGTTGAAATTATGATGTTTATGCTGTTCCTCATTTCAAATATCTGATCAAATAAGATATCTTCCAGATTGTTGACAAGATACGTGTGCAAATGGATGCTTTTCTTGAAGATGGTTCCCATGAAGCTACTATTGCTGTTATTCATGCATTGGTGATTGCAGTGCCACATACAATAGAAAGACTTAGAGATTATATCCTTAACCTTACCTCTGGAAAAGATATATGTTAAGAAAACTGCATAATGTCCTGACATTTTTGTCTCACTTGGTTATTTGCATATTTTTGTTGTCTTTCAAGGTCTCTCAAATTGTGCTGTTTTTTCTTTAACTCTGTGTACATCTTTTATCCAAGCTTTTCCAGCTTACAGCTATACCAAATGTAACAAGTGATTTAATGCGCCGACGAGAGAGAGCCGATGCTTTTTGTGAGGCAATCCGTGCTCTAGATGCTACAGGTTTGTTCATTTAAAAATTATATTAATCTGGCATCCCCAAACCTTTTCAAGCTATTATTATGATTTTCAAGTCAAGGTTTGGTTAGTAGTCTTAATGCTCCCTCTATTAAAAGATACCATGAACTTCCTTGTACTGCTATCATAGGATCCAGAGTTTCGATTAATGTAATCTACTCTTGGAGCTACCAATTTGGTACAAAGGCCCAGTTATTGCCTGTTTCTTGTCTTTGAGGTTTGGAGGGAAGGAGTGGTGGTGGTGATGGTGCTATGCCAGTCTCGAATTGAATTTGAATAGACATATTTTTAGGAATAACCTGGCTCATTAAATTGAGTGGCTAATTGTTTTGGGGGGTAGTGTGTTTATTCATTTCTTGACGTGCCTTTCCTTTTTTTATAATAAAAATATTAGATCGTAAAAGAAAATTACAAGGGGAATCATAAGATGATGACCACAACCAAAACCTTTTCAGATTAGGAGGGGTGGCTACATGGATCAAAGGTGCCATAATGCCCTATCATGAATTAATGGCAGACCATTTACAAGACCAAAGTCTTTCCTTTTCCCATCATTATTCATCGAAGTTCTTGTATATCCTTCTGTCATTCCCTCTATAATGACATATTTTTTGTAATTTGAACTTTGTTTTGACAATCGTTTGTAATTTACTGATTTCAGTTTTATTTTATTCACCATCCAATACTCTACAGTCTAGAGTCTAATTTTGCAACATTATGTGTAAAAATCATAGTTTTGAAGTTTTAATTTCATGGAGATGATGTTACTGATTTTTAAAACTTCTTTCTTCCCTCAAGTATTTTTAATTTAGTTTCTCTTATAGATCTTCCTGCAAATAGTGTTCGCGACTTCTTCCTGCCTGCTATACAGAACCTGTTGAAAGACGTGGATGCACTGGATCCAGCACACAAAGAAGCCCTGGAAATTATTTTGAAGGAAAGATCAGGGGGAACTTTTGACAATATTAGTAAGGTGATGGGTGCTCATATTGGGCTTCCATCATCAGTGAGCAGCTTCTTTGGTGAGGGTGGGTTGCTTGGAAAGAAAGAAACCTCAGAACCACCATCAGAGGCAGTTGCGTCCCCCAAAGCTGCTACACCACCAACAGAGGACACTAGATTCCGGCGCATCATGATGGGAAATTTCAGCGACATGCTTCGTGGCAAGGCGAAAGCCCAAGAGGAAGGCCAGAACCAATAAGATGCTCTTCTGCAAAATAGTTTCTGCTCATTCATATACATCAGGTGAAGGTCACTGTTGTTTCCCATATATACAACAACCAAAACTTAACCCATTAGGTGAGATTAGCCACAGCTGTTTCCCCTGTACATTACTTTTTTTTTTTGTCCTCCTACTCTAGTTTTTGAGAAAGAAGATGAAAATATAAATAAACATTTTGACGCAATTTTGTTGTGTTTTGACTGTTTTCCTGGGTGTTATACAATAAGCCTTGTGTCGAGAACAGGAGAGATATGAACTGAGAGAACGATAAGAATATGTGAATTGTTCATTAATTTTTTTGGGCTCTATATTTTGTGCTCAACTGACATTTTATGGTGTGTGGGTGAATTTAAGGTCTCAACCCAATTTTTTTCCTATTGTTTACCACTTTACTGTTCATCCAGAGTTTGGAAATGGCTCATTTAGTGTGGACAAGTTAATTTGGTTATATGATGGTTCCATCGGTTTAATGTCAGGTCTTGTTGAAGGTGAAGGAGGGTAAAACTCTCTCACCATGAGGCTTCATGAAATCACCATCAGATGTAATTATGAAAAGTTAGATGGCCAAGATTTTTACTACCAATGACTATGATAAATTCTACATATTTGCTATGAAACACATGTAATCTTCACCTAGAAGTTGATCCAACTTAACAAATGCTCTTGAATTTAAACCCTGAATAAGAAGCATATTAGAATTTGGGTTAGGTTTAACTTTACCTCAAAAGTTAGGTTAAAAGTGAGTATTATTTTACCTTTTATAAATATTTATTTGATCATATTTCTAGTTAATATGAGAAGTTAAGAAAATAAAGTAGTGCCATATTGCACTCATGCACCCAAGAAAATTTAGTTAAATCAAAAATAAATTGGTGGAATGAGTGGAGCCAAACTAGTGGGGCTACTTGTACTTGGTATTGCCACAAGATTCAAATGGTGCTATTGCAAATTGATTGCACCCCAACGCCCATTTCCTTGTGTGGGACCTTGACCCTTTACTCGCCACCCAAATTAAGTCGACATTAACCAAACCCACTCACTATCTCCACTTATATAAACTGCCTATGAACATCATTTTCTATGCATAACATCCTTGGCCAATTCAATTTAGTGGCGAGGTTGTGGAGCTAGAAAGTGAGCATGATGATGATGAAGAAGGAGATCAAGGTCTCTGCCACTAGTGTGGCCTTGTGTGCAGTGGTGGTGGTGGCGCTGCTCATGGTGGAGGTGGCACCCATTGCTGAGGCTGTGACTTGCAGCCCGGTAGCGTTGAGCCCTTGTCTTGGGGCAATCTCTTCCTCTTCTCCACCCTCAAACGCTTGCTGCCAGAAGCTGAGGGAGCAAAAGCCTTGCTTATGTGGCTACCTCAAAAACCCATCCTTGAGGCAGTATGTTAACTCTCCTGGTTCTAGAAAAGTGGCTAGTTCTTGTGGGATCCCCTTCCCAAAATGTTAGCTATATAAGTTTACAACATGTTTAGTTTCACGATTTGCACGGAATCAAATATATATTTACTCGTAAGCTAAAACTCAATTTTAAGCAAAAGTGATTCCAGAGCGTTTCACTGTGGAACTAAACATGCTATTAATTAGATATTACTCTTATACAAGTGGTCACTCTACGAGATTGTGAGGGTAATTATTAAAAGTATATCTAAGATCTACCTATCTTTGCATTTGCATATGGTAAGTAAGAAGGATAAATTTGGATCAAGATCTCCTCATGCGGAAACTTTCTCATGTTTCCAAGTTTTATGTCTATTTCTTTGTTATTATATATTAAATAAGTGTGATCATTTGAATATTAATAAAGAAAAATAGACACAACGTTTTACTTGACATTTTCATGTGACATGAGATGATGTTAGTCCGGCAAAGCTAGCTCTCTATAGATGAATCGGGATAAGAAATTGCATTTATGATATTACATATATCTAGGAATTTATCTTTAAATAGTGTTAAGAATCACGAATAAGGAAATAATAATGGGGTTCAAGACTTCAAAGTGATATTTGCTGGAACAAATTACGTGTGATATTTAAATATCGACCAATATAAGTTTTTCTCACTTGCTGGAACAACGTTAATTGAATCAGGTATATATAAGTAAAAGGTGCACATAGGCCACATAAGACGAATTGTCTGGGTGGTGTAGTTGGTTATCACGCTAGTCTCACACACTAGAGGTCCCCAGTTCGAACCTGGGCTCAGACATTTTAATTTTGTTTTTTCCACCTTTGCATTGTTGTCACCAACATTTGATTATTTAGCCATTTCCAAACCCACCTGACCATGTGGGACTTTGAGAAAGAAGACAACTTATCTTCTAAAAAGGGTTGAATTAATATCTCATCTTCAACCGGGTATCCCTTTTATTAGTTTCAGTTCACTGTTTAATTTTATTGGGTTCCTTGGATTTGTTAGCTGTTTGTCCGTACTTGCTTTGTTATTTATCCGTTAAATGTGAAGGGTGTTAAGATTTGGACCCAACACCTAATTTTAAATCTCACTTTAATACTAAGAGTACCCATATTCGATCGTCTACAATGTTTTTAAGCTGATTTACTGAACAATCTCATAGTCAATATGTAGACATCACCAAAGATTGAACATTGTTATTTAAATGTCTTAGTTGAGTTGTATTGTAATGAAAATTTAGTACATTCACAATTTGATGTTAAAATTGATGTTCAATTTAATGTAATATTCATATCATGTTTGCTTTCATCCGTCTTCGCGCTTGGATGTATAAACTGCTCAACTTTTTTTGTTTCTGATTCATTGCAAGATTTAAAACTCAAAATATAATTCTCATAAATTTATTCCGGGATCTAAATCTCCGGCATGTAAAAGAAGTTTACCGAGATTTGCATTTCTTGGAATGGTGGACATTTGTATCCGAAAATTGCAAAACCCGGAATGTAGATTAAGAAATTGTATTCCGGGAACTAAGATCCCGGAGTGCAAACCAGATATATTTCGGGAATATTAAACATCGAAACAAAAACGGCCAACGGGCATTATGAGTTTAAGAACTCGGAATAAAAGTTAATAATTTGTATTCAAGAATTTAGAACCCGAAATTGAAAGATATATTGTATTCTGAGCTTTTAAGTCTCGGAAGGTAAGTTCACCAGGAGTACTATAGACTTTCACTATTTTAAAGTCGGGTAAAATTGAGTGATTGTGGTGCCAATTTAACTCCGAGGAGGCTTTGGTTAAGAGGCCGGGCCACTTGGCCCATTTGCTTTGTCTCTGGCCCTTTTTGTTTGCTCTATCCTTTTTGTATTATTGTGTAACCAACTAGCTTATCTCCAAATCCCTTTTTAGTTGTAGTTGGTCTTTTTATTTTTTTAAATCCCACAATTGCAATTTTTTTAAACAAGTGCTGTCTTGTAAATACATGTCTAATTCAAATATCAAAATCCCAAAAAATTGTCTTCTTCAATATAAAAACTCCAAAAATATCTCAAGTCGAATCTCAGCTTCTTCAAGCCCTTAATAATCAAGTTTCAGCTTCTTTAAGCATCTCAAGTCAAGTTCTGGCTTCTTCAAGCCTCTCACATTAAGTTCCAGCTTCTTCAAGCCTCTCAAATCAAGTTTTGGCTTCTTCAAGCCTTTCAATTTCAATTTCGGCTTCTTCAAGCTTTTCAAGTCAACCTTTTCCCGACAGACACTCCAATAAAAACCTTCTCTAAGGTTTCCTCTCAAATCCAGGCTTCTTCAAGCCTTTCAAAAAAATCCAAAAAGATCCAGAACTACATGGCTTTGATTCTCCGTTGCACAATGGAGGCATGTAGGCACAAGCTTCAACAGCTTGTCGGGCCAAATTTATACATAATCTGTTTTTTCCTTTCCTTTTCTCGGGGTGAAACAAATATTTCGAAAGCTAACAGTTTTGCACAAATAATTAGAGGTACCATTTTTTAAATGAGCGTTGTAGAGTGCTAATAACTTCCCTATGCGTAACCGACTCGGGTCCAAGCCTAATTTTGAATACCATTCTCTTTTATGGGCTTTCCAATTTTTCCCAAGTAAAATAAATATTGATGGCGACTCTTCGGATACCTAACTTTTCTTAAGCGTCATCCCACCATGACCCTAGTTGCGACATGAATCATATTAATATTAAAATGTAATTTAACTAATGTGTCATAACCAATAAACTAATAGCTAGAATACCTAACTTCCTATTGGGGAAATCCTTTAAATGTCTTTTTTTTATTTTAATTTTTTTTCTCAAGATATCGTACAACCAGCAGTCATGAGACTAATCGAGGCTTTAAGATTACGAAAAACTAAAACCTATATAAACGAGGAACTTACATGGAGCGACAACACTGTTTCGTTTTGTTTATTTTTGTGTATCTTTGCAACTCTATCGTTGTCTCTCGAATTTTGAGAGGATTTTTTATGTTGAAAACTTGTATCCATAACATTTTTTTCTTCTTCTAAAAATACTTTTTTCTTTAAAAATTGAATATAATTCAATTCAATAACCTTACAAGAAGATGGTAAAAACATTCAAGTGACATGAAATTTTCACTCAATAATATCCTTTCACACATCATTATACACTCATATGGCAGATTCATCGTTATCCAATCAATCTTTAGTTCTAATCTTTATCCTATAAATATTAGCAAAGAAAGCCTCATCAATCGGAACATATAATCCACGCTCAGTTACTACAACCATTGTTTCTTCTTCCACCTCAAAACTTGGGAAGGAGATAACAATCATCAACTCAATCACATTACATATAATGTCTTCAGATCTCTCTGTCATTCTACCTCGTGTTGTAATTGTTTCAAGACGAACCGTTCGCAAAAACAAATTCGTTGATTTTGTGGGTAAGTTTCATTTCATTCAACACCACCTCAACAAATTCTAGTTTTCTCTCTAGAAATACAATATTGAAAAAACATGCAATCGTGTAATTTGTGTGAAACATGACCTTAATTTTTTATTAATATTTTTATTACACGATTTTTCAGGTGAATATCACCTTAATCTGATTGTGGAATATGGCGCTGTACCCATCATTGTTCCTCGTGTTTCTGGGGTCCATATGTTGTTGGATAGCTTTGAGCCAATCCATGGTGTGCTTCTCTGTGAAGGAGAAGACATTGATCCTTGTTGGTATGAACAAGACACCTCAGG
This sequence comes from Acmispon strigosus, assembly GCA_030819835.1. Lineage (NCBI taxonomy): Eukaryota > Viridiplantae > Streptophyta > Magnoliopsida > Fabales > Fabaceae > Acmispon > Acmispon strigosus. The sequence continues at coordinate 211,201 of JAUAMA010000002.1, forward strand.
TCTTTCCCAAGAGGAGTTGGAAGAAATAAGAAAGCTTCATGCTAGTGACACAGCCATTGATAGAGAGAAAGATTCAATTGAGTTGAGACTTGCCAAGCTTTGCCTTGAAAGGAACATTCCCTACCTAGGAATATGTAGAGGCTCACAGCTCCTAAATGTGGCATGTGGGGGTACATTATACCAAGACATAGGGAAAGAGCTTTCAAAAAATTGCCTAGAGGGACAAATGGTTATGCACATGAACTATGATGATTACGATGGACATAGGCATGAGGTGGAAGTGGTTGAAAACACCCCTTTGCATCAATGGTTTAAAGAATCTTTGGTTGAAGGTAGAAATGATATTTGGGTTAATAGTTATCACCATCAAGGGGTTAAGAGATTGGCACAACGTTTTGTCCCAATGGCATTTGCCCGTGATGGTTTGATTGAAGGGTTTTATGACCCCGATGCTTATAATCCAGAAGAGGGTAAGTTTATCATGGGATTACAGTTTCACCCTGAGCGTATGAGGAAGGCTGATTCAGAAGAATTTGATTATCCAGGATGCCCCTTTGTTTATAAGGTTTGAAAATGGTTTATTTGTCGTCTGAGATATTTTAGCCTAACTCACCTAACCCACCAACATGTGCGGGTGAAGGTTGAGTTGGGCGGCTCGCTATCTTTTTAAAAACAATTTTTAATTGCAATTTTATAACTTTTTGAGATTCGTAGTTTATTTTTTTAAATAAAAATAAAATTTAATAGTAATTTCTTTAACTTATTGTAATTATTTTCTAAAAATAACTTTTAGGAGTCATTTTTATAATTTTTTTAAAAAATATGTATTTCTATTTTTTAAAATTTTTTATTAGCCAACACGCTAACTCGCAGTGGGTCAAGCTAGATTGTACTTTTCCCAATTCATCAGAAAATGAATCGGGTTGGCTCGACCCACTTTCACTCTCAAAGTCATGGCAGTTTGACAGCTCTACTTTCAAGTTGATCTTTAATGTTGATATATCTTTCAAGTTGATCTTTAATGTTGATATATTGATTCGTGGGAATTAACACATGAAATTTCATTGAAACTCTAACAGGAATTTGTGAAGGCAGTTATTGCTTATCAGAAGAAGCTCAATGTCTTAACACATGTTGAAAAGCCTTTGAAGCTTAATAAGGACATGGAAAACAAGAGGAAAATTATAGTGAGTAGTTTCTCACTTGCGAAAAACCTCTACAATGCTGGCCAGGGGATGAGCCCCTCCAAAGAACCTGAACTTGAAGCTGGGGCACAATTTCTTGAGGTACAACACAATCTATGTAGCAAAATGTAAAAGAAAAAAAAAAGACACAATTGTATTTTATGTTAAGTTATATATGCCAATTCTTTTTCAATTTTTTGTATGTATTGATTTATGTTTGAATTTGCAGTCAAATACAGCCTTGAGTGTGCAGCAAGAAAAGAGGTTAAAGCAAATGGGTGCAACAGTTAGGAATGCAGGGTCATACATAGAGAGATTGAAGCTGAATGAGGAGAGAGATAAAATGGCAAGAAATGTAATGGGGAAAATGTCTGTGGAACAATTATCTGAGCTATTGTCTTTCTATCACACAATGGGGCAGATTTGTTCAGAAGTACTAGAGAGAAAGATGCATGATATTGTCAATGACCTTACTTCATAATTTTGTTTCATCTTCTCAACCTTTTGTAATTTTTTGACCATGTAAGTTTGATGGTCTACATTGTATCATTCAACCATTCATTTCTAATTTTATTCTTATTGGCTTCTAGTAAGGTGGACTTAATAGGATAAAACACACTAAAGGTTCATCACACAAGTTCAATGAAATTTCAATATTATATAATATTTTATGTAATGTTATACTAAAATGTATAGGAGTGAATATGTTTTTGGCTAAATTAGGAGTGAATTGAATTTGTTCCCTCTAAAAATGTTTTATAGTTTTTAGTCTCTAACATTAATAAAATATATGAAATTAGTCCTAAAAGTTAATTTTGTGGCAGTTTTTGTGCATTTATGACGGTTTTTAACCTCCACAAAATATGTTAATAACGGTTTGAACCGTCACAAAATACACCACAAAGACTAACTTCACATATTTCATTAAAGTGAGAGACTAAAAACTATAAAATATTTGAAAGGACCAAATCTAATTTATCTTTTTTTATTAGAAACTAAAAATATATTTAACCCAAAATATATATTAACAGTCCAAAAGTCCATGAAATGTATGACATAAATTTCTAGAATTTTAATTATATGCCGAATATATTTATTGGAGGAAAAAATTGGTAATTAATTTATTGATATTTGCTTAACTTCCACTCAGTTGATTTCTTCTGTTGAACGGTAATAACTTGAGGAAGAGACGTGATTATCTCTCACGAAAGAACTCTCTATTTAGTTCAGAAAATATAAATTTTAGGAGATTTCAAATTTCTTTTAAGTTTAATAAGTCGATCTCTAATATATAATATTATATTAATTTGGATTATAATATATTAAAGTTATATACTGGCCAAATTATTTAAATAAATTTGTCTATATAAAAATTGCATCATATATAAGTATATTAAAAGATAAATTTATGAATAATTCAAATACTTTATTATGAAGTGTCTTTGGAGATAAATTTTATCAAACTTCTAAAAAAGTGAGACCAATTTTTTTTAAAAAATGATCTACATCAAGCTATCATGTCAAAATAAAGTTAAGTTTCAGATATAGACTAAAAACGCCCTAAAGTTTCAAGTAACACATCCTATTTACATCCCTACAAACTTGATGCATATTTGGCTCAATGTTGCGGCAATGATGAACTAAGGATAGAAATATTTTTGATAAATTTAATTATAGTAAATTGATTTGATAGTAAAAGTGACTTTATATTTACATATTCTAGGATTATACTCGTGCGACATATGAAATGGTAATTCTATAATTTATAAATGGTTACTATTAATTAATAAATTTAATTAATTGTCTCAGGTATCACACTTGTATTGATTATTCTATTTTTTTATTACATATTTGTTCTCTTTAATACTGCTAATTAAGAGTAGAATAATAATTTCACTATATATAATTATATATTGGGTATGTATTATGAGAGATATTCTTATATGAAGATGTTCAAATAAAACATGACCGTTGGATCTAATAATAAATAAAAATGATTATTTAATATTTGAGTATTTTTAATAAATTATTGTTCAGTTTAATTTTGAGGAAAATTTGCATTGCTTTTGAACTTTTCTAAAAACTCAAGCATCCATAAGCATAAATGTATATAATAAAGGAGGAAGTTGGCGAGACATCCAAACCACCTTAAATATTATACTAGTATCTATCTCAATCTTGTATGTCTTCCATTTATACAACTTTCATATTTGTTCAATAAAATAATAATATAAAATTACAATATATACGTAAAAAAAATTAGTCAATTTCCAAAAAAATTTGAAGCAATACCGTGAAAGAGTAAGTAGAAATTTTTTTAAGCCTTGAGTAATATAAAAAAAAACAACTGTAGCTAGCACAACTGTAAGTAGAGAAAAATCTGATGCCTTGAAATAAAAAAGTCCAGCCCAAAGAAATGTCAAAGACAGAAAAAATAAAATGTTAGCACATAAGCACTAAAAAGTGAACTTCAAAGTATAAGTAAATAGATTGGTTACAAAAAATATTTAGATATAGACTTAAATATATTTCTAGTTACTTTAAAATACACTGTTTGTTTCTCTTTCTGTTTTTCATTTTTTTTAATTCTTTGGGAATTGTTTTTGTTTTCAATCCTTCTAAAATCACATATTTTGTTTTTTATCTTTACCGTTTATTTTTCCATCTAATTCAGATATGAAAACAGTCTCACGCTAGCTTAGGTATTGTTTGGTTGGAGGGGAAGGGAGGGAAGGGAAGGGAAGGGGAGGGGAGGGGAGGGATTTTTTTAAACTTTACTTGTTTGGTTTAATTTTTAGGAGGGGAGGGAAGGGGAATGGAGGGGACCAAAATCCCTCATAACTCAATTTTGTGTCCCCTCCAAAAGTGGGGGAAATGAGAGGGGAAACATTTTGTTGGACAAAAATAACCCTATTCAATAATAAAAAAATATTAAATGCAAACATGTTTAAAATACAAGTAAATTTACAAAGGGTACAAAAGTAATTTAATTATAAAACCCCTCCCTTCCCTTGTGAACCAAACAAAAAAAAGAGTTATTTCCCCTCCCCTCCCCTCCTATGAACCAAACATAATAAGTATTAAAATCTCTCCCCTCCCCTCCCTTCCCCTCCCCTCCATTAAAATCCCTCTCCTCCCCTTCCCTCAAGCGGTAAAATCGTATTCAATTATCTCAGGTTTTTTCTAAATTGTAAAATCCCACATTTGAATTGATGAAAAAATAAACGGCAAGGAGGAAAAATAAAATATTTTATTTTTGAACGATTAAAAACAAAACAAAAAATAGAAACATGTATCAGAAACTAAATCTAAGTTATTTATGAGAGAAGTTATTTATACAAGTTAATATTACAAAATCCAGTTATTAAATCGATCAGTTGATTGTCAACTGCAGAAGATATGATTTGTAACTTCACCTTAAAATGGCCACTGCATTGTTGTTCCCTTCATGGAATCAACTTTCAAGCACTCCTCACAAGGAACCCAACTTTTTGTCTTAAAAATCAAATTTTTAAGCCTTTCTCATCTCATAAATTGGCACCCAGAAAGCCAAACAAAGAGTTAAATAATGCACTAAGAATCCTTAACCTTGTATCTCCCAAAAAGAGTGCCTCTGACTTTGAGAATCGTCGAAGCCATCTTAGGCTCATTGAGGACATGCTGGAAAACAGTGCAACCAATCCTGTTGGTAGCAATTTAGCTACTTTGAGAACTACTACTGAGATGAATATTGAATCCTCTGTTATGGAACAAGGGTTGGGAGTTGATGTGTGCTTCTTGTCCCATGCTGTGAGCTCATGTGGGTCCAAGCGTGACCTTTGTGGAGGTGTTCAATATCACTGCTTAGCAATAACAACTGGGTTCATTGCCAATGTTTATGTTGGGAGTTCTTTGATAAGTTTGTACAGTAGGTGTGCTTTGTTGGGTGATGCATACCGCGTGTTTGAAGAAATGCCTGAGAGAAATGTGGTTTCATGGACGGCAATTATTGCTGGGTTTGCGCAAGAATGGTGTGTTGACGTGTGTTTGGAGCTCTTCCATCTGATGAGGGGTTCAGCGTTGAAACCAAATTATTTTACATACACTAGTCTTCTGAGTGCTTGTATGGGAAGTGGAGCACTTGGATATGGAAGAGGTGCTCATTGTCAAATAATTCAAATGGGTTTTCATTCTTACCTCCATGTTGAGAATGCTCTCATTGCCATGTATTCTAAATGTGGGGTAATTGATGATGCCTTGTACATATTTGAAAATATGGTGGGCAGAGATGTTGTCACATGGAACTCCATGATTGCTGGGTATGCCCAACACGGGCTTGCACAAGAGGCAATTAGTCTCTTTGAAGAGATGATAAGGCAAGGTGTTAATCCTGATGCTGTTACTTACCTTAGCCTCTTATCCTCATGCCGGCATGGAGGCCTTGTCAAAGAAGGTCAAATTTACTTCAATTCTATGGCTGAGCATGGTGTGCAGCCAGAGCTAGATCATTATTCTTGCATTGTTGATCTTCTTGGTCGAGCTGGTTTGATTCTGGAGGCTCGTGATTTCATAAAAAACATGCCTGTTTGTCCTAATGCTGTAATATGGGGTTCACTTCTCTCTTCCTCTAGGCTTCATGGGAATGTTTGGATTGGAATTGAAGCAGCAGAAAGCAGGTTATTGTTGGAACCTGGGTGCTCTGCAACACTTCAACAACTGGCGAATCTGTATGCAAGTGTAGGTTGGTGGAATCAGGTAGCTCGAGTGCGAAAATTAATGAAAGACAGAGGTCTTAAACCAAATCCAGGATGTAGTTGGATTGAAGTCAAAAGCAAAGTCCATAGATTTGAAGCACAAGATAAGTCAAATAGCAGAATGAGTGACATTCTTTTGGCAGTGGATAGTCTGGTAGACCACATGAGTAGTTTAAACCCTCAGTCTCACTTGTTTGAGGAGGAAAATATTTGGTTTTCACAATGCTAACTCCAATACCAGTTCTAGCATTTCCAGCATTGACATGCAGATTTGGCAGATTTGGCATGTGCAGGAATAAAGAATAGACGTTTTCTGGTCAGTGAAATGTTCATGGATGACAGAAAATTCATGAAACAATGCAAGCAATGTAGCTTGTGTGAAATATTTTTTGAAAGCATGCCAATGCTCCTTGTCCTTGTACGGACCATACTTCCAGCAGAAAAATAGACCTCTTTGTGGGGTGTCTGAGACAGAAACTTAAGAAAGCTTGATATAGATTCTGCCGAATCTGTCCAATTGACAAAGTGGAATCTCACTATTTTGACATCTTTTCATTAATTCATCCTTAAAGAATGATAGACAAATATCATCCTGGCAAAAGAAAAAGGAAGAATACTATGTTGGTACTTGATATCACATTGAGGCTCACATGAGTGGGAAAACATTGAATATCGATTGGTTGGTTAGTTGTTCTGCATCTTCTTGAATGAGATGTAATTGATTTGCTCATATATACTTGTAGTATTTTATACTAATTTAATCACATGGCTTTCCCAATAATTTATGGACTTGACATGAGTAATTAACTGTTATAGCCTGTTTTGATATTTCCTTTATGTTCCGGGACAATTACCCTTCAAGCATTATTTGTTTGCTCTATTCTTAGAATCTGTGAAATCTTCGTATCTATCTTTTTATTGTAGATTTATTATTTTTGTGCAAAATCAGAGATTGATTTTTTTAATAACAGGAACTGCAAGGCAATATCAAATATGTTTCTACTGATTGACAAAACAGGCCTGTATGAAAGAAACCAGTGGTATAGAGTCGAGTTTTTGTTTAGTTGATTAATTGGGCTTGCAAACACACTTGCTTTCTGTCAACCAACTTTTTCTACAATAAGATAAAATCTGCACATATCATCTTTAAAATATTCTTGCATGCCAATATGTTTTTCTTTTTGGTTGATTTTTTGTTCTTCAAACTATATTTCAATTACAGTTTTGATTTCCCTATAGTTTTAATCCTATTGGTCTAATGAAATGGCTGTTTTCCTCACATAATAAGGGCATCCCATACTTTAAAATGAAGGACAGATGGGGAAACTAGTTGAGGTTGATTATCTTAATTTAAAGACTGGTACAAGTCAACTAAATCATAGAAACTGGTACAAGTCAACTAAATTATACCCAAATCGCAAGTGTACGATTCAATATCGCGTAATAAAAAGATCGAACCCAAGGGATAGGTTTCCTATTATTATAATATTTAGTACTTGTGCAGAAAATTTAAAAGATGAGTATTTGATGTTGGTTTTTATAGCAAGCAAGAACAATAGCATAAAATAATAAAGAAAGAGATGATGATGAGTCTTAAGCACTTGGGTTGATTTATATAATTTATAAAATATGCTAGCAACTACTACTTGAATTCTGAATTTTAGTACCAAGTCATGATGCTATAGCCTAATGTTTTTACAAGTTAATACCTTACACATTGTAAAACTTTCTTCTCAATTACTAAATTCAATACCTTGCAATCTAGAAAAAACCAAGAAGAAGATGAAGAAGGAATTTTCAGGCCAACATAAAGTTAAGTCTATCCTAATACCTTAGTGATATGTCATATAACTTCTTTTAAATCCTAGGTCCCTTACTACTTACCAATTTCCATTGTTATAAGCAATAAGTAAAAACACTTGTGATTATCAAGATAAATATTAAGAACAAGGAAATAAAACATGAACTATAGAAATATTATTCAGAAGAGTAGAAGAAAACTAAAACATAGATTATAAACTAAAACAACCCAAGATACTAAAGAAAGAATTAGCCAAGCATGGCTAAAAGATTCATTGAATTACCCTGGATAGGAGCTCAAGTATGGCTTCCCACAATTCCTAGGAACAATGATCTTTAAGGAGGAAAGAAGAACACTTGTTATATTCTGAATAGGTGTGTCTTACAAGTGAAGAAAAGCTCCCTATTTATAGTGAAAATCAGCCTTCCAGCGCTTGGGCGCTGGCATTCCCAACGCTTGGGCGTTGGGATGCATTAAAAACCAACGGGCAGAAATGGGCCCAGCGCTTGAGCGCTGGCTTCCAACGCTGCAGCGCTGGGTGCAACCTCTGACTCACATCCTAGTCAGAGGTCCAGCGCTTGAGCGTTGGGAATTCCAACGCTGCAGCGCTGGGACGAACACTGGCAGCTTCTTCTTGGATTCCTTTCTTCTTCAATGGTGGAATTGATTGGCTTAATTAGGCTCATTCAGCCCCTAATAAGTTATGAAACCTCCCCTTTACCACCATTAATCTTCCAACCTTATTTTACATGTGCTCAAATAAAAGAGAGTTGCTTCACATTCTTCAACTTCACTTCAAGTCCTCTCTTTGTTAGAACTTCAATTCTGGCCCTTTGACTCCTTCAAACTTCACTTTTCATCCTCCACTCTTGAACCTTTACACTTTGATCCTTCAATTCCTGAAACTTTACAAATCGGTCCCTGGACAAAAATGATAACTATACCAGCTTTTCCTAAAAATATAAAATAGCTATAAAAATTCCTAAAAATATAAAATAAAGTTAGAAAAACAAATAAAAGTTAATCTATATGCAGAATGCAAAATAAACATAAAATCTATGTAAAAATACTAAAAATCCTATATGTGACTCAAAAATAATAAAATAAAAAGACTAAAAATAACTTAAAAACATCATATATTATCCTGTCATCATAAATCATCCTAGCCTTTTGACAAGCCACGATCATCCTAGGCAGTAAGTTGATTTCCTACTCTGCTGTTTCCTTCTTGTTTCCTAGAAGTATCATACTATGGAAATCTTGATGCACTGAAAGTGAAACTCGAATTGATTACACTCTCAATTCAACCTCAATCACCCACGCGGAGTTTACTCATTCAATCTTTATTAGGTCGCTTTTGCTCTGCCTTATTTCTCTATTCAATCTTATCACTTCTCCTCTGTTTTTTTCCCCCTTCCCCTGTTTCAAGAATGAAAATTCTGCTTCACCCATCTTCCGTTTTCATTTTCTGGGTCGTCATCTCAATCAACATTCCAGCATCCCTCTGTGCTGATGGTGATAGCCAGTGCGATGAAGCTTTTTCCTGTGGAGGAAGCAATGTCCAGGATCTCAAGTACCCATTTTGGGGAGGAAACAGAGCAAGGTATTGTGGTCAACCTGAGTTGAAGCTCACATGCCAAGACAGTGCAGCGAAGATCACAATCAACAGCATCACATACCGTGTTCTTAAATGGGATACCACAACACAGAAGCTCACAGTTGCTAGAGATGATTTCTGGGGTGGTGTGTGTTCCACGAGTGATTACAAGAACAACTCATTTGATAACACTTCCTTTCAACAGGATGGTAGTAGCGTTTCTGATGTGACCCTGTTTCACAATTGTCCTGCAATTTCAACTCTACCAGATGGGTTTGGTAGCAACACTTGCTATGATGGTAGAGTTATCTACTATGCAGTAGGACCTTTTTCCTTCACCCCTGCTTGTATGAGTGTTGTGATTCCAGTTTTGGGAACCCAACTTGCATCTGCTGCTAATAAGATAAACGAGACATTAAACCAAGGCTTTGAGTTGAAATGGAATGGAGATTATGGGGAGTGCGGGGCGTGTGCTGGTACTGGTGGAGCGTGCGGATTTGATGGAGAATTCAGGTGTTTCTGCAATGATGGACCTCATACATCTTCATGCAATTCAGCGTCTGCCCCTGCTACAGGTATGTCCAATCTTATCACTTACTTTCTCATACTTCTATCTTTATTTGCATGCCCAATTTAGTTGATGAATTAACCATTAAATAGACTTTACTACTTATGTATTATTCATTTCTTCACAACTTCTCATTACAGAAAATGAAACTAAGTTTTCTATAGTCCATTTTGAGGAATGAGGTGCTTGCTTCAAGCAATTTTCTAAAAGAGGGAACCGACTTTGTTGCTCTTTACCTGATTTCAATCATCTCACAGATGAATTGATAACCCTATGTCTGTGATTAACATCAATTAAGCTGTTACTTTTTCACATATTTCTTGTGATCAATGATTATAAAAGTGAATTAAACGTTTGAAAGTTTCTTTTGTTTGAAGCATCTTCACAGAATGAAACTCCAGCTACAGAATGAACGAGGTTGGATCAAGATTTGGAATATATAAGTTATCTTGAATGAGATCTATATAACTAACTAAAGAAGCTGTTACTCAAACCGAAAAGTACCTATATATATTGCAGCAAAAACATCATTTATTTTGAAACAATAAATCATGCATGATTGTGTATCTAATTCGATTTTGAATTGCAGGTAAAATGCTGGGGAGCACGACTAGTAAGAAGATTCTGATAGGTAAATATAATACAACACAAATTTCGGTTATTGATTCTAGCATACATTATTAGAATAGGTGGTTTACATATGCTTTGGTTGTTTGGATATCAGTTGAGTGCAACGTGAATGAATTTTCACCTAGTCCACAAGAAGAGTTAGTGCTAATTAATATCCATTTATAAACAAATGGTATCCAAACATAACCTAATTAGTTAGGAAGTACCTATACTAATAACCTGGACCAACATATAACATGTATATCCTAAAATATGGTGTCATGCTTTTTTTAAAAGATAATTGATCTAAATTATTCTTTTATATATGGTTTATGCATAAAATCAGGTGCATTTGGAGCTGGTTCTATGGCAACAATATTTTTTGTTTTAATCATTTTCTACCGTATGAGGAGGTCTATGAGTTTCAGACAAAAGATGCTCTTCAGGAAAAGAAGAAAACATGTTGACTACAATGTGGAGGCTTTCATGGAAAGCTATGGTTCATTGGCACCAAGGAGATATAGTTATTCAGAAGTTAAAAGGATCACAAACTCATTTCTGCATAAGCTAGGCCAAGGTGGATATGGTGTTGTGTACAAAGCAACACTACCCGATGGTCGTCTTGTCGCCGTAAAACTTATAAGTGAATCCAGCGAGAGTGGAGAAGATTTCATAAATGAAGTTGCGAGCATTAGCAGAACTTCTCATGTGAACATTGTCTCACTTTTGGGATTTTGTTATGATATGAACAAAAGAGCATTGATCTATGAATTCATGCCCAATGGGTCATTGGATAATTTCATCAATGGAATAGGATCTCCAAATGCTATTTGCTATTTTGATTGGAATACTTTGTACAAAGTTGCAATCGGGATAGCGCGAGGGCTAGAGTACTTACATCGAGGATGCAACACAAGGATCTTACACCTTGATATCAAACCTCAAAATATTCTCTTGGATGAAGACCTTTGCCCAAAAATAGCTGATTTTGGACTAGCTAAAATATGCAAGAAGAAGGAGAGTATTGTTTCTATATTGGGAACAAGAGGAACTCCAGGGTACATTGCACCAGAAGTATTTAGTAGAGCATTTGGTGGTGTTTCTCACAAATCTGATGTGTATAGCTATGGCATGTTGATTCTTGAAATGGTTGGAGGAAGAAAAAATCATGATAGTGGTGGAGGGTCACAAAGCAGTGAAATGTATTTCCCAGATTGGATATATAAGGATCTTGAGCAAGGTGATGTTCACACAAATTGTTTGGTCATCACAGAGGAGGAACATGAGATGGCAAGGAAGATGATTTTGGTGAGTCTATGGTGCATCCAAACACGCCCAACAGAGAGACCATCAATGAGTAAAGTGGTGGAGATGTTAGAAGGAACACTTCAGTCAGTTCCATATCCTCCAAAGCCTATCTTATATTCTCCTGAAAAGCTATCATTGCAAATTTCAGATTTATCTTCAGGCAATACTCTGGAGACAAATTCAATGACAATGCAAAAAGATGGTTCCATTGAATTGAATGAGTTAAGCAAGAACGTACCAGGTTAATAGTGATGAAACTGTAACTTTGGTATTTTTGTGTTGTTTTATAAATGGTTGGAGTAAAGACCGGTACCTATGTTGCAATTGTTGTATAGAAAGTGTTGGATGTTTAACTGTCCATAATTTATTTGAATTTCTGATTGATAAATATTATGATGGCTGCTAAATCATCTGAGACAAGGAATCCAGTAACACATATTAGATTATCATATATATATATATATATATTTTCCGGAATGAACAATGTGAACCGTCTATATCCAAAACCCACACGGAAGTAGAGTCTTGTAACAACCTAGCCGTTTTGGTATCATCGTGATCAACCTCCTCAATACAATAGGTCACCTCCCCTTTATAGAGGAGTAGGAGTTCATGGGTTTGGGGTTGGGGTCCCCTAAGCCTATAAAGCACGTAAGCCGCCAACATGGCGTGAAGCACATAAATTGGGTGGGATCGCCCACATGGGAAGAGATCGCCAGCTGGATGAAGAAGTCTAGACTGATGGCTTGTCAGGTGGTGGGATCACCCGCCAGGTAGTGTAGGAGTCGCCTAAGAGTGGTCAAATCACTCTTGACCAATCAACAAACATATATATATATATATATATATATATATATATATATATATATATATATATATATAGAGAATGTATGTAGTGAGAAATCTCTTCTTATATGAGAATTGTGAAAATAAATCGTGGTCGTTAGATCTAATAATGAGTGGTCATGATTAAAATAAATAAGTAGTCACATGACCACTTAAAAATGTCATGTGACTTTTTAAACAAGTCACGTGATTTAATGTTTTAATCATGACCACTCATTGTTAGATCTAACAGCCACAATTTATTCTCACCATTTTCATATAAGAAAAACTTTCTCACTAGATACGTCTTATATATATATATATAAAAATGTATCATATGAGAAACATGTTTTTATATGAGAAAATGAAAATAAATCACGACCGTTAGATCTAATCATGAATGGTCAAGATTAAAACAACTTAGTAATCACATGACTACTTAAAAATGTCATGTGACTTTTTAAAAAGTCACATGCCTCATGTTTTAATCTTGACCATTCATGATTAGATCTAATGATCATGATTTATTCTTACTTTCTCATATAAAAACATCTTCATATTATTGACTTTAACATAAAAATATTTTCCGGTAAAATATCCCCTCGTGAAATTTAAACGTAAATAAATTTAGAATATCTTTTTTCTAATCCTTATATGGTATAGTACCATACTTTAATATATATTTACTCTCAAAATTATTTAATTAATTCAGAAAAAGTTAGTGAGATATATTATAAATTATTTATATTATTAGTTTTAATATGAAAATATTTTCAGGTAAATTTCACCTCCCACATGAGAGTTTTTCACTTTATAATTTAAACATTAATAAATATAGAATATATATTTTCTAATCCCATACCGTATATTAGATGATCATATTGTTATTTATATTTACACCTAAATTATTTTAAAATTTTGGAAAAAAAATACTTGAAATTATATTATAAATTCTACATATTATCAGTTTTAACATGGAAATATTTTAAACTAAAATATCGCCGGTGGGAGCTTTTTACCATGTACAACATCAATAAAATCATTATCTCACTAAGTGAGGTTGGCTATATGGATCACACTACGTCATTGAGCTCGATCAAAAACTAAATTATGGGAATATTATTGATAATGAGATCATCTCTAACAATATATTCTCATGTTCTTTTTGGTCTCTCTCCCTCTTTTTGCAGGACTATAAACCATGTTGTCAATACGTACTATAGGTCTTCTTTGTACATGTCCATACCACCTTAAGAATTTTTTGTCAAATTCTCCACGATAGGCGCCACTCCAATATCCTTTCTAATCCGCTCATTGCGTATTTTATCCTTCCTAGTGTGTCATTCTCATTTCTACTACTCTAACTTTTCTCTTGTGTTGTCCCGTTAAAGCCCAACATTCGCTACCATAATGTATAACATGTCTTATAGCAACTCAGTAAAACTTTCCTTTAAGCTTTGTAGTTACTTTATGATCACAAATAACTCCTAATGCTTTCCTCCACTTTAACCACTCGGCCTGAATTCGATGTGTAATATCTTTGTCAATTTTCTCATTATCTTGTATAATCTGTCCAAGATACTTAAACCGCGAAACTTGTAATATAATGTCGTTTCCAACTTTCACCTCCATATTACTTCCGACATCAGCCTTATTAAAATTACAACAGATATACTCTGTCTTACTTCTGCTTAAACTAAAACCCTCATATTCCAAATTCCTCCTCCGATCTCAAGTTTAAAATTAAGCATAAATAATGTAGATTTTTTTTTTCTAATCCCACCCAGTGTGATATATTAGATTATCATACTTTTATCTATATTCTTTTAAAAGTAAATATATAAGATAGGGGGTCGGCTAAATGACCCCATGATTGATTGGGGTCATTCAACCCCATGTCCACATGGACCAATAAGATTGTGTTATTTATTTTATTTATTTTCACATTATTTTTTAATTTTAATTATGGGACAATCTTATTGGTCCATATGAGCATTGGGTTAAATAACCTCAGGGGTCATTTAGCCAAGCCCATAAGATAACATTAAATAGAACATGATACGAATTTACCAAATATTTTTCATCACTTAAATCATACCCATGTACATCCAATTGTGGCAACTGTTAACTTCTCTAATTTTTTCCTTTTCAGTCTCTGCTCTTCTAGCTATTCTTGTATCGACATATTGATAATTAACTTCTCTAATTTTTTGTTTTCAATCTCTTCTGCACTTCTAGCTATATTTCTAGCAATGTGTTGATATGCAGGATCAAGCGTTTGGTGGAGGTTCTGGAACCCTGATGGATTTAATGACTGCATCTCTTTGAGTGTGTCCACGAAGAAAACTAAAGGATTCACCTCTTGAATTGGGGACTGCAACTCTTCATCATCATCACTATAGTCATCATCTGAATCATCGCCGCCGTTGGGGTTGAATGGCTTTGTGGCCTGTGCAAAACACTTTCCAAGTGTGATAGCATTAGCTTCATACCCATCATTGGCAAAACCATAGTATATCTCATCATCAGAGGCATATAAACCATCATCACCATCTTCATCTTCGTAGTATTTTTTTTCTTTTAAAGTTCCTGCACAGTGAGTAGAACAAACTGAAAACTAATTAAGCACTCACAAACCAAAACTAAAATTGGCATTGACTGTAACAGGATAAACATACAGACCGTTAATTTGATTCATGTAGACGTATAGAGAATCGAGAGTGGCGCAGAGCACGTCGCCTAAAGCCATCTCTAGCAATTGATCAGCTGGGACTGTAAGTAATGATGTTAAACCAAGGCAGCAAACTTTCCTCTCATGTTTCCTGCATAAATTTAATAAGACCTTCAAATTGTCACACACAATAACAGCCACTATTTTATGGAAGCAGGAGGGTACAGAGAAATAAAGTAATGCACAAAGGAGGAATGGTTAAAGGGAGGGAAAATGAACAGACTTTTTGAAATTAGCAGGCCAACCATTTTTCTGGACTTGGCTCAGCAAATCAAACCAGAGATGGAAGATTTCTGAGACAACATCTAACTTTTTCAATATGCTGACAGTAAGGGCTGCATTGTAATAAAGAGCATCTGCAATCTAAAATAATTGTCTCCTATTAGAACTAACCAAGACGCAACACAAGCCAATTTCATGACAAATTCATCCGTTGATGCAACAAACCCATTAGGCCATTACCACTTGTATGAAATGACATTCCAAATAGGATTTGTCAGTTTGACGCAAGCGTTCAATCATAATTCTAATAAAAGGCAGGACCCAATGATTCACTTGTCCTCTGCAATTCTTGAAGACAATTTCAATAAGCTTTAAGGCTGTCACAATATTATTATCCTCCATATTTTTATCTGACATTACCTGTAATATTATATACAAACCACAAAGACACAAGTAATATCAGATAAAATAGTAATAAATATAAAATACAAATACTAACAATCACCAAGTTCCAACCAAACAGCTAGTCGTCGAGGTAATAATATATATGTAACTCACAGATAAAATCATGTTCCCCAGACTCTGTTGATAGTCGGGTTCTTTGCAAGTAAGGAAATGAGCAGTTCCCCTTGAAATGTAATGGTTAATAGGAACTAAAGCATTTGGAAAGAAATGGGTAGCCCAACCTGTCAGTGCTTCCATCATCAATGGCCAAAGACTCCACATATCCGGTGATATTGTAGGAGAGAAACAAGTCACATGGGACAAAATCTCCAAAACTTTTTCAAATGTCTCTTGATCATTGTTTGTTAACATTCTTCGCATTATCAGAACCAAAGTTGGCTCAATTTGAACAAAAAGGTGAGGAAGGCAGCTCACTGATTCAAGGATTACGCTAATCGCACATAAGCAGCCGCATGTGTCTCGATTACTACCAGCTCCATCATCAACTCTTATAGTGTTCATACGTCTCCAAAACACAGCTGCCAAATTTTGGCACAGCGCAAGTGTAAAAGGTGCAATTTCTTCCCCAAACTTGTCCAACATTGTCTCCAAAGTAAACACAAGGGCCTCATTCTCAAACTCATTCATAAGTTTGGAAAACTCATCAAGGAGTTGAGGAAGAGTGGGACGGATTTCATTCATATCTTTGCAAGCTTCAATGAAAGAACGCAAAGCAACAAAAGAATCAATGCGCACAGGAAGTTCAGAATCTTGTAATCTTAACACAATACACTGCAATGCCCTCTGGAAATTGTTCTGATATGAGAAGTTAATATGGGCATATTGTCCTGCAACCCATGCCGCCTTTGCTCGAAGGTGGCCAACAGGACTGTTTAACTCAGGAAAGACATGATGCACTAACATGTGCTCAAGTTCAGATTCGTATGGCTCGATCTCCTTGAATTTGTCATGAAGTGTCCCAAAAACACGAAGAGCACCATCTTTCTGTCTATAGGGCTTATATTCTATAGAAGCTTCATCATACCTTTTGAAAGTTTCAACTATGAATTGAATACATTTTTGAAGATTTTCTTTACCACGTTTTCGGACCAACTCACTCAAAAAATCCATTGCAGCAGTCCTAGGGCTATGCATATCTTCAAATATGTCATAGCCTTTCCTTGCATATTCATGTGGATCTTCATCCCAAAGCTTTTGATCATTATCGTTGAAGCAAATTAATGGAAAAATTATCTCAAAAAGTAGGACATCAAGCCGAGGTTGGATTAGAGCATACAAACTTTTCCTTGAAATACTAATGGTTAGATATTGAAGAATCAAGTTGATAACTCGGTCAGGTAAATAATCCCCAAAACGAATGACATTTAACAAATTTAAGTGGCCCTCTAAGATCTTCCCTGCATAATTCTTCTGAAACATTGTGAAGGCTGTGCTTTGAGAAAACACCATCTTGAACTGACCAAAACGAGTGTAGAGCCTATTTAGAATGTTAGCTATCCATTTCTTTACCTTCCACCAACCCCAAGATTTTCTAAGCTCAGGATTAACAGGCTGGCCTTCTGAGGGTACAGGCCTCTCCAGTAAATTTAGGAAAGATACCATCCATGCATCGAAGATGTTTTGATCAAACAAATGCTGCGGAATATCTACTTGTATGGAGTACCAGAATATTTTGCAGATAAGCTTGATTAAATCTGCTACTTCAAGTGATGGATTAACAATTTGGACAAGCCTGTTAAATATATAGCGAAGGTGGGGAAATGTTTCCTCAACAATGTCATAACCGGTTGTCCCCTTCTTAGTTGAAATTAACATGAATCTTCTAGAAAGAATCCGCAGCACAAATAAGGCACAATATACTTCTTCTTCACATTGTAAGTTATGCTTCACCCAGTCAAGAGGATGAGGCCACTTTACAGGATAGTCAGAATTTATGATTGTTTTTAGGCATTCCCCAAGTTGTATCCTCAATAAAGGAGGAACTTGAGTGATAAACATGAGAATGTTATCCCTCACCACGTCTTCATCACTCTGCAAGATCCTATGTTGGACATCTACATATTCAACACAGAAAAAAAAAAGAGCATGCATCATCAGCAAACAAAGGAATTGATTATCAAATCACCACCTCTGATAAAGGGATATACCAGACCCATAAATCGGAGACCAATTCTTCGCAATGAAGTTCTTGAAATGAATGCTAGCAACGTGTCGTACACCCATGTCACAGTTCTTGTCTACAATGATTTGCAATAGCCTCACCAGATGCTGAGGTGCATACTGGAACTGTATATACATATGTACAATTAAAAACAAATTCATCATATTGAAATTGAAACCCTACTACATTCACTTAGCACCCATCAGCATTGTCAAGTATAGCAGCGGAATTTTGGCTTTCCGCTATTTACCGCAATTAACAACAATGGCACCCATAAATGACATTCAATACAACAAAATTCAGTCGCTATAACCAAAATTCACCCGTTATACGAAAGAGACTCGCACGCACCTGATCCAAGCTCTGCAGAGCTGCGTTCCGTTCATGGGGGTTGGGGCTGAGAGCAGCATGGAGTATTCCAGCGAGACTTTGAAGATCCATGGCGCCAAAACTAGCATTTGATTATAATTATTATACAACATTGAATTTGGGGGTGAAGTGAACCCCACCCGCGGCCATGGAAGACCTCAGTGAAGCTCCAAGAAGCATCATGCATGTATCATCTGGACTAAGAAAGAGCAATGGAAGGATGAGAGCTTACCAAAATTGGCGGTGGCAAGCGGCGGAGCTCTCCTTCCCGCGGTGGTGAAGAAGAAGGAGGAGGAGGAGGCAGCGTGATGGTCATTGAAATTATATTATATTGTTAATATTAGGATTTAATATATATTCATCTTTTACGCACTCAACCAACGATGAACAGTTAAATCGAAAAATAAGTTTTTAATTTAATTAAAATAAAAAAGAACATAATTAACTTTTAATACATGGGATTTAGTTAATGGACATCATTTTACATTGTGGACAACCATAAACCCTTAATTTTATATTTTCTTTAGAAAAAAAGATATTTTGTGATATAACCAATAATAATATTAATCAATAATTTGAATAAAGAGAATCTCTTTAGATTTTGATAATTTTAAATTTTTATGTAAAACATATTTTCAATTTGTGTTTCCCTTAATTTAATTCAATCTAATACTATAAAAGTTAAATGATTGTAGGGGGCACAAATTTGAGATTACGAGGGCCAAAATCAAAAAAATATAGCATACGTATAGACTATTTTTACAAGTCAGGTACATATGTATCACATATAAAAAAATAAAAATTTAAAAACTTGGTAGTGTTGTATTTTTTTAAGACTAATACGTAATTCATTAATTTAATTTAAGAAAGCTAAATGAGCAAACAAAGCGTCCTAAACCTGTGAATTAGAGGGATAATTGAAAGGTAAAATATGGGCAAAGTGAATCTGGTGGCGAGCATCTTGCAATCATGAATAAACATTAGCTATCTGCAGCGGCCAAGAATGAGGAATCAAATTCAAAGCAGACATTCTCAATCTCCAAATCCAAAGAAGAAAGCATACACATATACTCCATAACATTAAAGAAGCCATTTTTATTGTGTCTCCGATCCAAAAGAAGGAATCTTCCAATTCCACCCAGCATGCAGAGTGGAATAACAATAACATTGATGGCAGGCTCGAGCTTCTGCTGGTGTAAAGAGATGGCCCAACAGATCTGCAAATGAGATCACTATCAGCAACCTTTGCATCCTCCATACCACAAACCGACGAGGACCTCACAAAACCATCACCCTCTCCCGGCAGTCATGGATACTGCCATATGCCAATGCTCTTCCCATTCCCCACGCTCCATTTCATCCCTTCCTTAATGGTTTTAATAGTGCCCGAGACACTCCTCCGAGCACAACTCATAACATATGTTGGGATAGCCTCAAGCATTGTTTTGATTAAGACCTCTTTGCCCGCTTTAGATAGTGTCCTCCCTTACCAATCATGAAGTTTCCTCCACACACGCTCCTCAATCCTCGCAAAGATAGATTTTCTAGGGTGACCAATACCAGTAGGTAACCCTAGGTACTTGTCATGGACGTTAACAGCCTTTACTCTCATCCTATCTCGGATCATAACCATACTGAGTTGAAAGAGATCTCTGACTTATCCAGATTGACTAGTTGACCTGATGCTTGCTCATATAAGTTGATTACGTTAATAAGACTATTTGCCTCTTCCATTTTAGCTCTCGTGAAGATCAAACTATCATTAACAAAAAATAAGTGACTTATGGAAGGTGCACCATGCGCCATCTTTATTCCATGCAACATCTTTTTTTCAATTTGCTCACCTATCAAACCTGAAAAAACCTCCACACACAGAATAAACAAGTAAGGAGATAATGGATCTCTCTGTCTCAATCCTAGTTGCGGTAAGAAGAAAGGAGTGGATTCCCCTATTAATCAACTAAGCATATGAAACACAACAAACACATCTTAAAATCAAATCGGTGAAGTGTTGTTAGATGTGGGGGTGAGGTATTCGAATTTTCCCCCAACATATCTCATTGGTCACTATGCTATTGCTAGATGCCGATTACCATTTTTTTATATCATATTGTTTTGATCCAATGATCTAACCAATGAATTGAAAGGGCGGCTTTCGTCGCATAATATTGGATATCCTTAAAAATGAAGGATCGAGAAAAAACCTAGTAAAGGTTAATTATTTTAATTAATCCCTACACAAGTAAAAAAAATTAAAAAATTCAGCCTTACGTAACCTATGACTGTGAGACTGCGCACTAAGCGGTTCGAGACTCACTAATGAATTTTTTTTCAATCGTAAGAGTTGAGGTTCGAACTCCTAACACTTCCATAAGAAACAAAGTGTTGAACCACTACGCAAAGTAACTCGATTAATGTTAATATGCACAAGTCAACTAAATCACCCAGGCCTCTATTCAAATCACAATCACTGTCTATTTCTTTGAATGCATTTTGCCATTTTCTTATCCAAAACATTAGTACATCTTTCATTTCAGTCACACCCTCTCTCTTTCAAAAGTTTTCAAGTGTAACATTTTCGCAGACATTTTCTCTGCACTCTCCAAATGAACTCCATGCTGCTAATTCTCCTCCCTCCTATCACCATTCTTCAATTCACACTCCTCTTGATACTGATTCACACACCTCCATCTTTAACCTCCAATGATTATTACAACGATTGCAACAATCTCTTAAGTTGTGGGGATATAAGAAACATTGGTTTTCCATTCTGGGGAGAAAATCGCCCAAATGGGTGTGGCCACCCTCTGTTGCAATTCACCTGCCAAGGAAACATCAGCTACATAAACATCAATGATGTTAGGTACAAGGTTTTGGAGGCCAACCCTGATGAACACACTTTGAGAATCACCAGAGTTGACTACTTGCAAGGACTCTGCCCATCAAGATTTGTGAACACAAGCCTTGACACTGAGCTCTTTGTTTTTGGTTCCAAGTATAAAAATCTTACCCTCTTCTATGGGTGTCCTGTTTCAAATGTTGTTCCTCCCCTCTTTGGACCCTTTCGTTGTGGCACAAGTTGGGATTCTGGTGAATTTGTTTATACTCAGTTTGAGTTTATTGGGAATCTTATATTTTGCAAACAAAGTGTGGTAGTTCCTGTTCCTGGGGTGTTCTCTGATATCAGTGATATCAGCAAAACACTAAGTGCAATAAGTGATGGATTTGTGGTGAATTGGATAGCAGGAATTCAAGAATGTGAGGAGTGTAGAAAAGTAGCTGGAGTGTGTGGTTATGACTCAAATAAACCAACTTGCTACTGCAGAGATCAACCTTGTCCAAACTTCATACCAGATGCTAAAGAGCTTCCAACTTCAGGTTTGTTGTCTAAATTAAGAATTTAAGATTATTGCTAAATGAATTTTATGTTCTCTATAAGCACCAAATGATCATCTAATTAATGTGGACACTTAATTTAATTTGGGTTGACATTATAATTTACTTGGTCCTTGTTCATTAATAGCAGCATATATATTTAGTTTCCTTATTTCAGTGCTTATTTATTTGGGTTTTGAACTGACAAAATTACTTGTTTTGTGGATTGAGTTTGACTGTATCTCAGCCCAAAAGTTATCTACTAGGTGGCTGATTCAAACTATACCTTGATGCTATATTGCTATCCCTTTGGATTTGGCACTTGGTGGTAGCTTTCAAACTAAAGACCCTTTCATCTCTTGTTCCAAATTACTTAAAGATCCGAGTTAGGCTTTGTTTAGAAATTTTAGAGAAAATAAAATGAAATTGAGATGAAATAGGGAGGAAAGAAATGCAATAGAAAAACTATGGCACATATATGGAAATAGAATGGTCTAACTTGAGTTTTTAAGGCCGAAGCTTACAATATTTCTTGAAGTCATGACATAAGTGTGAGTGTGTGACCCATTAGCTTGGTATAAGTTACTTTTTTAAAATGTCTCAACTTTGACTCTTACTATTACTATCAGAGATAGTTTTATCATGATGTGTTCAGTTCTAATAGATTATTTTTTGTGAGCTTAGGGTATTTACGGCTAACAATAGTGACTAATCTCTTCGTCGCGTGTGCTCGCACTAAACAGTAAGTGACTGGTCACGAAATGCAGTACTTTTTTATGGATGAGGATCGAACCTCTGACCCCATGGCTAAGAAACGATGTGAGTTAACCACCACGCCACGCCTCGTAGTTTTAGCTCCAATAGAATTGACTTATGCGGATGATACTTGTGTTGAAAAAAAAAATATCGTGCTTGGATGTGCATCTAAAACAAATTTTAAAACACATTTTTTTCCGAAGTTCCACACTATAGCTTATACTTTAATGCGATTGTCTGTTGAGATGTGCTTTCTAGAAGTGAAAAAAGTATTTAAATGACTTAAAGCTTGACATTTTTTTGTTAAATGAACTTTTAAGATAACATTAACATATGATTCATTCAAAATATATATATAAACCTAACACTAACATGATTCCTTCAATAAATAGATAAACCTAAACTGATATATAAACTAGGTCATAAACATATGAGAGTAGCATGACATATTTCAATATATCTCTACTTGCCATCACATGAAAACGAAGTTAGCTGATCGAGCACGGCATTCCATAATTTTATTGTATAACCTTATTTTCCTCTCACACATGATAAATGAATTAATGATGTACCACTAGTTCTAGTTCTGGGGTTGATTATTTTTATATTCCTTAGAGGATAACACATTTCCTCATTAATATTTGAAAGAAATTCATCCTGACGAATTATAATACTTGAGAAGTCTCAAATTGTTGAAAAATTACCTTAATAGTTAAGATTACCAATGCGTGTTTTTCTTTTCAAATAGTCATAGATTAAACTTAAAATAAAATTCACTTCCTAAGATTGTCCCTAGCTATTCCACGTTGATGTTACATCCAAGTAGCTTCAACTTCCTGGTAGAAAGCTATGCTAACATGTGTTTGGATTCTTTTCATCATTTTTAGAATAGTTTCTTATATTAATTTTTGAATTTCCTGATCTCTGAATAATTTTTTATCCTCAAATTTATTACATATGCATTGTATAATAACGATTTATATCAATTCAGAAATAAGAAGTCGTTATCTAGACTTGTTCATAACCTATCCACCTTTCATAGAATATAATAAATTCTTTGATTAATTTTTCATTAACTGAGCAGAGTCTTACTCTAAGGCTAGATTTTTTTAGTCAATAGAATTGAAAATTGTATTTGATTTTTTGTTACAGAAAGTATAGTCAATAAGATATTAATTTGCTTGCATCACTTAATTGCGTGTGATTCCTTTAAAAAAAAATGTCCTTGAACGTCGAGTCCTTTATATTTCTGTATTCATGAAGCTTGAATTGGTCGGGTGTACAATAAATTTAGCATTATTGTGTTGGTTGAAGTAGTTCTTTGTTGTCTTTGTCTTTGTCTTTTCTTTTTCTTTTAACACTCCCCAAGCGGTCATTCTCGAAAATCTTACTTGAATATTATTCTTACAAATTATATATTTCCCCGTTCTACAACTTTATTTTATGGAAAAAAAAAAAGGATAGGATTAAATTTTTCTTTGTTTTCCATTCAAAATGAAGTTTAGGAATTTGATAGCGGGGCCAACAGCCCATTATCTACCAGGCCCCATCGCACTATCCAAAAACCCCTGTGGATGAAAGATTACATTTGAATTAAGCTTTATTCTGTTTTCTATTAAAGAACTTCAATTGGGCCATGTGGGCTACTTCTAGTTACTGCTTATTTATTTTCTGTTTTAATTAAATGAAGGTTGCTAGTACAAAAGGGAAGCTTTTTCTCTTTTGGAAGGTACAGAATATTCAGCAAAATTTGTTCCCTATCTTCTCTCTCTCTTGCGTGCTCTTCTTTTTTTCTGCTAGGGTTCCAGCAGCCTCCATTGATAGAGAATAGATCCAAAATTTCTCTCTATCAATTTGGTGCTTTCATTGCTCACCATGCCTCCCACTGACTCCAACCTTTTGGCTACCATGGCTGCCACCTTAACAGCCCTGAACCAGCGCCAAGATCAAATGCAGCAGCAAAATGAGGCCCTTACCTCGGTACTGAATGGTTTGATGGACAAGGTCTCCACTCTTTCTCTTCAAACCACTCAACGTCCCCCTCCTGGGTTCGCCCCAACCACCCCTAAACTGCAGCTGAGCGCCTTTGATGGACAAGACCCTCTTGATTGGGTTTTCCATGCTGAACAATTCTTTCATTTCCACCAGACTCCTTCCGAGCAACGGCTGGATCTGATTTCTTTCTACATGAAGGGAGAAGCTTTGAGTTGGTTTAAATGGATGCACAATAACCATCAACTTACCACATGGGAGGAGTTTACCCGCGCCCTAGCGCTGCGTTTTGGCCCATCCATGTACGAGAATCACCAACAGACCCTGTTCAAGCTAACTCAAACATCCACGGTTGCTGAATATCAAAGCAGATTTGAACGCATCTCCAACCAGGTGCTTGGTATGTCTCCTGAACATCTGCTTAACTGTTTCCTCTCTGGTCTGAATCCTGAAATAAAAAATGAGTTAGCCATTTTACGACCATATTCTGTTTCACAAGCTATTGGCCAAGCAAACTTATAGAAGCCAAACTCAAAGACACTAAAACCATGACACAGCGCCTCTACAAACCCACCAGTTTCCAGCACCCACAACCGCCCCCTTTTTCACACAACCCCAACCCACAAAAACAGCCTCCAAAACCCTCACAACAACTGCCTATCAAACGGTTGACACCGGCCCAAATGCAAGAACGCAGGGCTCAAGGCCTGTGCTACAACTGTGACGAAAAATATGTTTTTGGCCACAAGTGTCAGCCGAAGCAATTTCTTTTGCTGCTGTGTGACGACATCACCGAATCTCCGCCTCAGCCACTACCACCTATTCTTCCGTCTCCGGTTTCCGATCTGCCCATCCAATCTGCTGCTGACCCAGCCCAAACTGCGGGAATCCATTTCCAGTTATCGGACAATGCCCTTCAAGGGACCCCATCCTCAAAAACACTTAAATTTTTGGGATCCATTTTGGGCCACCCCGTGGTTATTTTGGTGGACACCGGTAGCTCACATAACGTGCTTCCACCTCGTTTGGCTACTTACCTGAACTTGCCTGTGCAGCCCGTCGCTTCTTTTCCAGTGATGGTTGGAAACGGTGCTCACATATATTGTTCGGGCTACTGCCCCAACACACCAGTACACATTGAGGGCCACTCTTTCACTATTCCTTTTTACTTGCTGGACATCCAAGGCGCGGATGTGGTCTTGGGCATAGATTGGTTAAGTTCCCTTGGGACTGTCAACTCCGACTTTGCCATACCTTCCATGACTTTTGCAGTTCAGGGCAAACAAATTACTATTACAGGCCAGCCACTTTCCCCTCCATCCCCAGCCTCCTACCATCACATCCGTCGCCTTGTCCAAATGAACTCTGTGGCTGAACTTCACACTATACTTTTCCTTCCAACTTCACCACCTCTCCATTCCCCAGCCGATTCACCCTTCCTACAATTGGAATCACTCACCTCTCTTCCTCCCGATTTCAATACCACCCTCGGAGACCTATTACAGCAATTCAGCCAGGTTTTCGAGACACCTCACGGCCTACCTCCTTCTAGAGCCCATGACCACCACATTACCCTCCTACCTAATGCACAACCCATAAATGTTCGCCCCTACAGATACCCCCACTCACAAAAAGAGGCTATGGCCACTATCCTCCATGACATGCTTCAAGAGGGAATCGTCAAACCTAGTACCAGTCCTTTTTCTTCACCCGTTCTGCTTATCCGCAAAAAGGACGGCACCTGGCGTTTTTGCGTTGACTACCGCAGCTTAAACGCAATCACGGTTAAGGACCGTTTCCCGATTCCAACCATTGACGAACTTCTGGATGAATTAGGTGGCTCCCAAATTTATTCTAAGATTGATTTACGATCGGGGTTCCACCAAATCAGAGTGGCTTCGGAGGACACACACAAGACTGCTTTCCGCACTATTGACGGCCACTACGAGTTTTTAGTTATGCCTTTTGGCCTGACTAACGCTCCATCTACATTTCAGTCTGCCATGAATGATTTACTCCGTCCTTACCTACGCCGGTTTGTACTAGTTTTCTTCGATGATATACTTGTTTATAGCCCTGATTTTCATTCACATTTATCTCACTTACGCATTATTTTGGACTTATTACTCTCTAACCAATTTTATGCTAAGTTGACTAAGTGTGAATTTGGGGTTAGTACTGTTACTTATTTAGGTCATATCTTGTCTTCTACTGGTGTTAAACCTGATCCTTCTAAGGTGCAAGCCATTGCTGATTGGCCCACACCTCGCACTATCACCGAATTACGGGGATTCCTCGGCCTCACCGGATTCTATCGTCGATTTATTCAGAATTACGCCACTCACGCCGCTCCCCTCACCGACGCACTAAAGAAGGGTGTTTTTACATGGACGGAAGTACAAAATACAGCATTTACAAAACTCAAAAATATTGTGCTTTCCGCTCCAGTCTTGGTTCTGCCCGATTTCTCTGCAACTTTTGATGTCGAGACTGATGCTTCCGGCATTGCCATAGGAGCCGTTCTGTCTCAGCAAGGTCACCCCATCGCCTTCTTCAGCAAGAAGCTGTCTCTCCGTTGGCAGGTTCAGTCTACATATGTGCGGGAACTGCATGCAATAGTAGAAGCAGTTAAGAAGTGGCGTCAATACCTAATTGGGCGTTATTTCAGAATCTTTACTGACCAACAAAGTCTCCGCCACTTAATGCAGCAGAACTACCAAACGCCAGAACAACAGAAATGGGCAACAAAACTCTTGGGATTCAACTACGAGATATTCTACAAACCTGGTGTTACCAATCGTGTAGCCGACGCCTTGTCCAGAACTGCTCCTGATGCCACACCCATATTAGCATCTCTTTCATCTCCGGTTCCCGACCTGCTGTGTTCCCTCCGTGCTTTCTACAACTCTGCTGAAGGCACCTCCTTCCTTCAAACACACATTTCAAAACCAGGTTTCAGTATGAATCAGGGCTTGTTAATTTACAAAGGAAGCATCTTTGCCCCTGATTTACCTGACTTCCGACGCTCCCTGTTAGCTGAATACCACTCCGCTCCCGTGTCTGGCCACTCGGGTTTGCAACCGACACTGGCGCGTCTGTCCGCCTCCTTCAAATGGCCCGGCATGTATCAAGACACAAAGCACTTCATCAGCCAATGCTCTACATGTCAGTATAACAAATATTCCACAAAAAAAAAGCAGGGCTTACTACAACCTTTACCTTGTCCTAGTCAAGTTTGGGAGGATTTGAGCATGGACTTCATCACTGGTCTACCTGCCTCTTTTGGTCATTCTGTAATTTGGGTGGTGGTGGACCGCCTCACCAAGTCTGCTCACTTCGTCGCACTACCCACTTCCTTCACAGCAACCACTCTGGCAACACGATTCTCAGTAGAAATCTGCAAACTCCATGGCATTCCCAGATCCATAGTTTCTGATCGCGATAAGATCTTTACCAGCCACTTCTGGCGCGATCTTTTCCGCGTTCAGGGGACGAAACTCCGATTCAGTTCGGCTTACCATCCTGAAACGGATGGTCAAACGGAAGTGGTGAACCGTTGTCTGGAAACGTACCTCCGTTGCTTCACAAGTGACCACCCCCGGCACTGGTACAAGTTCCTCCATCTGGCGGAACTTTGGTATAACACGGCTTGGCATTCCTCCATCCAGATGTCTCCCTTCGAAGCTCTCTATGGTCGTCCTCCTCCTTCCATGCTTTCATATGTTTCGGGCAGCACATCTATCACTTCCCTAGCAGAGCTCCTGCAAAGGCGCACAGAAATCATAAACTCCCTCAAAAATAATTTAAATCGGGCTCAGCAACTAATGAAAAGGCAAGGTGATGTTTCTCGCCAAGACGTTACCTTCGAAGTAGGAGATTGGGTGCTCTTGCGCCTCCGCCCGTACCGCCAACACTCCTTGGTTCGACGTCCATCCCAGAAACTTGGTAAGCGTTTCTATGGCCCTTACAAGGTGTCCAAAAGAATCGGACCAGTGGCTTACGAGCTCGACCTTCCCCCACAGTCGCGCCTTCACCCGGTATTTCACATCTCTCTCCTAAAAAAATTCATCGGGGACCCCACTTCCACCTTCACGCCGCTGCCGGAACTCCGCGCCGACGGCGACCAACTCACACCCACCGTCGAGCTTCCTCCCACTTTCGGTTCCCCTCGGGTTCAAACGCAAGTGGAAGAAAATATTTGTGAAGAGGGAGTAACTGAAGATAGATTTCAGAAGCACAATTATTCACTTACACATTCTGCAAGGCAAGCCAAGTACAACCACCCTTGTCTCTCTCATCAAATCCCATCATTATCCTTGCCTGGATTCTCGCCCAATGGGATGCAACCTCGAGCCTTGGAGCCTGACACACAGCACTCACACGGCAGCCAAGGAACAAAGGGACCATTAGATCCAACTACCCACCTAACGGATCTATCATCCCCACCGTCCATTCTCCCAATGCCAAACAGCTGTCTCCCTCTTCCCTCGAGTGACGCACCAGCTTCCCGCCCAATCTCCACTGGCCTTCCAGATCCTTCCAGCAGCGATGTTACACACGCTAGTTCAGCCCAAAATTCCAGCCTTGAGGACAAGCCTGTTTCGCTAGGAGAGGGTGATGATAGCGGGGCCAACAGCCCATTATCTACCAGGCCCCATCGCACTATCCAAAAACCCCTGTGGATGAAAGATTACATTTGAATTAAGCTTTATTCTGTTTTCTATTAAAGAACTTCAATTGGGCCATGTGGGCTACTTCTAGTTACTGCTTATTTATTTTCTGTTTTAATTAAATGAAGGTTGCTAGTACAAAAGGGAAGCTTTTTCTCTTTTGGAAGGTACAGAATATTCAGCAAAATTTGTTCCCTATCTTCTCTCTCTCTTGCGTGCTCTTCTTTTTTTCTGCTAGGGTTCCAGCAGCCTCCATTGATAGAGAATAGATCCAAAATTTCTCTCTATCAGAATTCCATTATTTGTCTAGCTTTCTACAACTTGTATTTTATGTGCATACGTAAGAATCTAACAAAATTAAAGGCAGTACAACTTCTAAGTGATTTAAAAAACAATCATACTTTTTTAACTCTCAATGAATATAGGTTTTTTTTTTCTTTCTTAAAAGCATTTTTAATCCTGGCAAAATATACTATTTTTTTTTGGATTTTTTTTTTCAATCCTCTAAAAATTACATGTTTTGTTTTTTTGTTCCTGTGTTTTTCCATCCATTCAGATCTGAGTTTTTACAATCTGGGAAAAATCTGAGATGGTTGAACCCGATTGCATAGCTTGCAGACCAGATCTTAGCGTGTGTGAGAGTGTTTTCAGATCTGGATTTGATGAAAAAATAAACGGAAAAGACGAAAAACAAAACATGTGATTTTCAAAGAACTTAAACAAAACAAAATCCCAAGTACAAAAAATAAAAATAGCATATTTTACAGGGCTAAGGGCTAAAAGTATATTTAAACTTTTTTTATAAGCCTCAAAGAGTATAGGTAGATTTAATTTCTTTTATCTTTATCTTTCTTCTTATAACATCATATTATATACATAAATGATTGGTAGATCCTAAAACAATGCAGTCATACGTCGGACATATGCATTTCTAATTGTCTAGGACGACAACGAGATTGCAACAAAAATGCTATTCTCG
This sequence comes from Acmispon strigosus, assembly GCA_030819835.1. NCBI lineage: Eukaryota > Viridiplantae > Streptophyta > Magnoliopsida > Fabales > Fabaceae > Acmispon > Acmispon strigosus. The sequence goes on from JAUAMA010000002.1 coordinate 241,546, forward strand.
TAAAACCCCTAACAAAGTGAGTTGTGACCGTCAAAAATCATCACAAACTCGTATATTAATTGAATATATAAAAAAGCGGGAACTATAATTGTTGTATTATATATCAAATTTATCATTTATATTTCTTATCTTTTTTTTCTCTCACCCTCACTCAATATATGGGCTATCTATAGTCTATACCCTAATGAATCATGAGTTTCGATCACTCATTTTGGTTTAAAATATGCGTTGGGGTTGGTCATAGATTGTACACCGATGAGATTTAAGTAGTCAAGAAAAACAATGAAGCAAACAACAGGTAAGTATTTCTTGCAAAAATCAAAAAGGTGGTCAACAATTAGCCACTCTTCTGGAAGAATTCAACTTTGAAATCAGACAAAAACAGGAAATCCAGAATACTATATTATAGTGTGCATAGTTTCATCTCATGTTTCACTCTGGCTTCCTTGAAACATCATCAAACTATGAAAACTTTGGCTCATTGAAAATAAAACGCGAATTGACTACGCTCTCAGTTCCCAATTTAATCATCTACGCGTAGTGACTTCTATTCTTATTCACTCTTTATATCTCTCCCTTCTAAACCAACCCTTTTCTTCTCACTTCCTCTGTTTTTCCCCTGTTTCAACAATGAAACCACTGCTTCATTCATCTTCCATTTTCACTTTCTGGTTCACCCTTTTCATCATCTCTATCAAAATTCCAACACCCCTATTTGCTGATGGTGATAGCCAGTACTACACCAACTGCGATGAAGCTTTTTCCTGTGAAGGAAGCAATGTCCAGGATCTCAAGTACCCATTTTGGGGAGGAAACAGAGCAAGGTATTGTGGTCAACCTGATTTGAAGCTCACATGCCAAGACAGTGCACCGAAGATCACAATCAAGAGCATCACATACCGTGTTCTTAAATGGGATAACACAACACAGAAGCTCACAGTTGCTAGAGATGATTTCTGGGGTGGTGTGTGTTCCACGAGTGATTACAAGAACAACTCATTTGATAACACTTCCTTTCAACAGGATGGTAGTAGCGTTGCTGATGTGACCCTGTTTCACAATTGTCCTGCAATTTCAACTCTACCAGATGGGTTTGGTAGCAACACTTGCTATGATGGTAGAGTTATCTACTATGCAGTAGGACCTTTTTCCTTCACCCCTGCTTGTATGAGTGTTGTGATTCCAGTTTTGGGAACCCAACTTGCATCTGCTGCTAATAAGATAAACGAGACATTAAACCAAGGCTTTGAGTTGAAATGGAATGGAGATTATGGGGAGTGCGGGGCGTGTGCTGGTACTGGTGGAGCGTGCGGATTTGATGGAGAATTCAGGTGTTTCTGCAATGATGGACCTCATATATCTTCATGCAATTCAGCGTCTGCCCCTGCTCCAGGTATGTCCAATCTTATCACTTACTTTCTCATACTTCTATCTTTATTTGCATAATTGCATGGCAATCCTGTATTTGAAACACACGACACTACATAATTAATTCAATAGGTACGTGGTACATGTTTTTTTATTACAAGAGGAAGACGTATGTGTACATGTTTAATTACCTTGAGCAAGTTTTTATTTGGAGTTTTGTTAATGAAAAAGAAACTTGCGCGAGGAAATCTAGCCTACCACGATGTGAATATTTTTGAGTCAAATATAATTGACTCGGGTGGACAAGGTACACGAATGTATCAAACTTAACTGCAAAGTTACATGACAACAACCTTACTGTCACACCGAAAATAAATGTAATACACAAAAAAGAAAAAAACACAAACACAATAAACCCCACATATACTTCACTTTTTTTCTATCAACTTTGATTCATTGGTGCTCTTCTTCTTCTTTCATCTCAACTTCACTTATTTTTTATTTTTTATTTCTCTTCTTTTCTCATCGTATCACCCATCACAACTTATATTTATCTCACTTTTTTCTCTTTCTCACTCTTGATGTTGGGAAACATTAAATGTGAATATAACATTAATCTTTTTCTATATTCCTCTTTTATCACATTTATCACTTATTTCTTTACCAGTTCTTTCACTCATATATTTTGGAATTACAACCCAAAACTGTGATTGATTCTTCACAAAATTAGCACCCGAAGAAGACAAGGTCAGCAATTGCTTGCTTGCAACTGTTCCTGATAATGTTTGACTTTTGGGATATGTAGAAGATTTCAGCCTCCTCTTAAGTTCTCCCCTTGACCATTTCAGAGGTAGTTTTCACCAAACCATTAAGGTTTTTTATTCTCATGCTAGAGTCACCCTCACGCCACATCTCTGTCATCTACACCTACACCTGATCGATAATTATTTCATTCTTTTTAATTTTTGGTTACATGGAGGGGCATGGCCCCATAATTATTTCATTCTTTAGTAATTAATCAGCGAGATATTCCATCTAATATTTTTGTCAGTTTTGTTATAATTGGTTAAAAGTTGAAACGTGTCACACCTCTTTTGACTTTTGATGCATTCATGATACACGAGTATTGAGTAAGCTTGTTTAGTTTAGAGTAGTTGGACATGAAATTTTGATTATTATTAGCCTGAGTTGTTTGACTCCAAGATCAAGTATCAACCCTTGAACTTCTTCAATGTCTATCAAGGTTAGGTAACATTAATACTGATTTCCAACAACAGAAAATATAGAAATTTGGTGGCACTGTTGAATGATTAATAGGTGACCTAAATTTGTTTTTGCATCAACTTTTCTTGTGCACTTCAAAGCTCACCTAGCACATGTTAGTTAACCTCACCAATAAGAACCAATTGCATTTGGTATCTCCCTCTTCTATTTCTATATTCAGTGTCAAATATTCCTCTTGTTTCTCCACCATCTATTTTTCTAAAGATGCAATTTCTTTATCCTAGCATCTATTTCTCATTCTTGATCACAACCATCATCCTAAATCAAATCCCAACATCAACTTGTGCTGATGTTGTTGTGCAGTCTCTAAAATGCACTTCCTTTGGTAATGGCTCAGATTCTAGGAACCTGACCCTTTACTATGATTGTCCTTCCCTTCCATTTCCTCTACCAGATAGCTTTTCCACTCAATTCAATTGCAGCATGAATGGAACTCAAATGGTTAGCTATTTTGTGATAGAAAATGCTGCTGAGACTATGGTCTCATTGAGTGAGATAATGGGAACATGCAAATCTAGAGTCGTTGTTCCAGTTTTGGAGTCAGAAGAAGCTAAAGTGGTAGAGACAAATTCAACAGTGGTAAATCTGAAGGCTGCTCTTGATTTTGGAGTGGATTGGAATGCAAACAATACTTTGTGTGATGAGTGCCAAAATTCTGGGGGGCAGTGTGGTTATAACCCAACTGCAATGGAATTCACTTGCTATTGCAAGGATGGATCTTTTCCAACTTCATGTGGATCAGGTCAGTACCCTTAGTGCATTCTCCACTGTTCATGTTAGAGTTTTAGGAATCCACTGTTGCTGTGGTCTATAGCAAGTTAGCAGCCAAGATTTATTAATATCTCAAGTTGTAATGGATCAAATTCTATACCCAAATTGATCTGTCAGGCCCCCTGTCGTACAATTGACTTAGCTTCAAGCTTTGATTCATTGGAATGGTAGGGTCATTTGCAAAAGACGCTTTGATTCATTGGAATAGTAGGGTCACTTGCAAAAGACGCTCAAGTTACTTTAGGACTGAGTAGGATAACCATACATAAAAGTATGCGTACCTTAATCGTGACTGGTGGCCCATATTTATAAGTCAAGGTTGTTAATCTTGATGGTTAATTCTTTCTATCTAAAAGTCTGAGATATATGGGGAGTGATTATAAGTGATAGGATCCTTATCTGTTGATTTAGGATACTATTCATTACGTTTGGGCCAACTCGGTTCAGATCACGCTTGTCCACGAGGCTACTCGATTGGTTCGAGCAAACCAGGCCATGGCAGATTGGGCCAACTTGGTTTGGGCTTAATGTGTACTAGACCAATGCGGGATGGATCGGAAATCCGGTCCATAAGAAAATCAGAAGTAATGAATTGTCTAAATTACCTCATGGGGTTAACTATAGCTCAGGAATTATTCGAGTCACCAAAATTTAATTGCGAGTCTTATTTATACAAAAAAATTCAGCATGGAATTAATGCAACTTTGATATATTCACACTCTTTCTTTTCCATATCATTTCTACCCACTTTTTATTCTTATATCTCTCTTGTTTTCATATCACATCATTCATCGTATCTCTTATTTCTCTCTCTTCTCTTCTATTCTAATCTCTCTCTTGTGAGTGTAGGTGAAATGAGTGTGAACTTATCATTTTTGGGATTAATGCCACCTCCATATAGTATTTTTTTTTGTCAAAGGTAAGTAAGATTAGGCATAATCCAAGTCAAATGACACTTACAAATCATGGGTATCAAATTCTAGAGAGAGCACTTTCAACATAGCACAACAAATACACATTACAGAACAAGCTAGCATGCTCAAATACATTTGAAACAGTGTATATCCAAACCCAAACAGAAACAGGAAATCTAACATAAACCACAACCAAAAAGCAAACTCATAATCTCATCTAAAGCTTAATGTCCTACTTCTCAAAGCAAAAATTTGATTTTGTGTCGCTTCTTCCAATTTCCAATCCTAGCTGGCTCTGCCAGAACCATGGAAAATCACCTGCAACAAAGTCATCATCAAAAAATGGTGCAAACGAAGCACCCCCACAACATGAACCGAATAGAACATAGAGCATGCATGGTGGAGAGCGAAGGAGAGTAAAGTAGTACAAGACCAAAAGGAAGTGGTGGTGACTGGCGGGCGGTGAATCCGGGTAGTGGCTGGTGGATGTGGCCGCAAGTGGTGTTGCGGAGGCCGAGGTGAGAGGTGGCTAGAACCTGTTTGTTTGGCTACTAGCAAAGTATTTGGTCATAGCCTTGAAGGGTTTTTAGTGGGCTATAGCAAAGTATTTTGGTGGGTTTGAAACTCTTGGGTTATAAAAAAATTTGACCACCTTACACTTTATTTTCCAATTAGGTCAAAGATATTGTGGATGTTGGGCCACTTGAATTAGTTTGGCATATATGGAGCCTGAGTTTTATAGGAAACCAATATAAAGTAGGGATGACAATTGAACCCAGATTCACTAGGTCCCCACAAAAAATAACTATCGGTAGGATAAAAATTTGCTAAATGGGTATGGGGTTGGGTATGGGTAAATACCCGCAAATATTAGTGGGTATGAGTGTTGGGTATGGATACTATAGTACCTATCCGCTCCATACCCGATCACACATTATATATATAATTATTATATATATATAATTGTTCACAAAAAAAACAATTTTTTTAAGTTTTTCTTTATAATACCATTACTGTAATATATTATTATAATTATACTATGATGTTAACTTATAATATATATGTTAATATGACAATTTTTTAATTTTTTTTTAATAAAAGTAGCAAGTAACTTTTTTAATATATAAATTTTTTAGTGAGTTAAATTAGTAAGTAGACTACCATATAATTTGCATTTGAAATTTTAGAATGTAAATAGTGAAAATCATATTTTCTTAGTAAAATTGTGGGGTAATGGGTACGGTACATATACGGGTACGGGCATATAGGTACCTAGAGGGTATAGGAATGGACACTCAAGTTGTTACCCACACGAGTATGGGGATGAGCACAGGTACTATTTAAAAATGCAGATATGAGATAGATACTATAGTACATTACCAAGGCCCTACCCATTGCAATCCATAAAGAAACCAAAACTGCTCAGCTAAAAATCTTGTTGATAGAAACATTACTTGCTGCTGAACAAGACATGACTGTTTATTACAGTTCAAATTGATTCTTGCCACCTTAGTCTTAAAATAAAATATTAAATTTAAGTAGATAATTTTGTGCATTGTAATTTACCAAACGGTTTAAGCTTAATTAGCTTTTAAATAATTGGTTCTTGAGAAAAGCCATCCCCCCTATTAGATCTATACACATGCATGTACAACTAAACCCCATGTCTCTTTCTCTCTATAAAAGAAAAATCACAGAAACACTTCCTCTTCTGAACCCGCAGAAACTTCCAAAACCATGTCTTCCATTGATTAATACCTTCCAGTCATGGTTCTAGATTTTGAACAGCCTCCATTCAACCATACGAGTACTAATTTGACCATAAAATAATACCCCCTCACTTTTATTTATAAACATATATTTTGACCATAAAATATTATCCCCTCAATTATATACACATATGCTGCATCATCATCCCAAAACTATAGTTTCCACCAACAATAATATTCGCTATAAACATTCATAGACATATAAATAGTATAAACATTTGCAAACATTTTATCTTTCTCTGCATCTTTCACTCATATTATATCACATTATATATCACATTTATTATTTTTCTCTCTTCTCTTTCTTTTTTTCTCTAAGTGTCTATTACAAATGGATATCTATGAATTATAATTCATAATGTTCGTTGTACACTATTTTGATCCAAACACTTACAATAATGAGATATGAAAATAAGAGATATAATGATGTGATGTAATTAAAAGAGATATAGAAAAAAAAAGGATTTGAATTCCCTGGGCTTGTGAATCTCCTATATTCACATATTCATGAAGTTTGGACCATAAAATCAAAATCGGTTTGCTCATATTTTAAACCAAAATTATATTGTAAAGATATCTTATAATTCAACTTGTCAGATTCGTTGAGTACGTGAATTTAGAGACTATTCGATTCCAGACAATCCAAATTCAAAAAAATTAGTGTTTGTGAGCGGTAATATTGTTTTGCGATCAACCACTTATTTTAAAATATTGATATACTAAAATAATACAGATGAATCTCCACGAATTACTGATCATTAAACAAATCAAACAAAAGGAAAATTAAACAGATTTGGCTGCCAAAGCTCAAAACTCTCAACTTACTATAATATTATATGACATCAAATTCCAAGTCAACTAAGTTCATCTTCATGTTTTATTTTTCTTGAATTTTCTATTTGTTCAGTTTATTCAAACCATAGTTCATACTAAAGCCAACGACCCTTTTATGGTTGCAAGTTGCAACTCTCAGACACAACCATACGAAGGAACAACAACTAACTATGTTGTCCCTCTCTTCCATCATCATCACCACCATCTTCATCTTCATCTTCTCTCTCCACCAAACGACGTCGTTATCACCCAACGCAACACTCTCCAGCTGCCACAACACCACCTTCAACTGCGGCACCGTCACCAACCTCTCCTACCCTTTCACCGGCGGCGACCGCCCCTCCTTCTGTGGGCCACCCCAGTTCCACGTAACCTGCAACGACGGCGTTCCCGAGTTCAACATCTCCTCAGTGAGTTACCGAGTCCTTCAAATCGACTCAGTGACTCACAATCACACCCTTACTTTAGCAAGATTGGACCTTTGGAACCAGACGTGCACCCATTACTATGTTAACTCGACTTTCGATGGCGAAATCTTCAGCTACGGTTCCGGCAACAAGAACCTCACTCTGTTTTATGGGTGCAAACCCATTCCTGGGTTGGTCAAACCGCTACAAAATCTGTTTCACTGCCAGAGTAATGGGAATAATGAAAGGAGCGATTCTTATTCTTTGGTGGGTCCGTTTCCTTTGGACCCTGCTCTTAGCGTTGTTGAGTGTGACCATTATGTTGGGGTGCCGATTCTAGAATGGGAAGCTGATAGGCTCGTAAAAACTCGTTCTTTGCTTAGGGAGATTTTGATGAAGGGGTTTAATGTGAATTATAGCAATCCTTATGAGAATGAATGCTCTGATTGTCTTCGTTCTGGTGGTCAGCAATGTGGGTTTGATTCTGAGGACAATGAACCTATTTGTATTTGTGGTGATCGGTTGTGTTCCTCTCCAGGTATTAATCTCAGCTTTTCTTTTGCTAAAGTTTGGTGTTTGGTCAGTACTTCAAAACAGTTAGACACCCACATACACCCAATTTTTTCTCATCATCTATCTATCATATATCGTTAGCACGTACGTCACATTTCTCTCTTCTCTTTCTTTCTCGCTCTGGCTATCTGCATAGTATATGCACTCTCCGCGAATAATTTTCTTTGATGGAATTTTCTGATGCTGATTCTTATTTCATGCATAGTTAATGGTTTTTTTAAGGGACAATTTGTTTGTATTACTAGAAGTTAAGACTTAAGAGGTTGTGGTGTTGTGTATGCTAGTACAACTGGTTACAATCTAATTATTGTATGCTAACTGTGCTTTGTCCAACCCAAACCACCGTGACTGCTTCTATTTTTCTCTGGGGAAGGTAAAATATTATGCCACCACTGCAAACTGATGATGAATTTTTGGCTGGTCATATTTTGGTCTGTGTATTTGATAGGTACCAACAAGAAATACTGTATTTTAGTGAAAAAAAATGATATGAAAACTATACCAGTTCCATGGTATTCGAGAGACCTGGACTCTCCCTAATTTCCCTGATTACAATTTGGATACCCTCTTATTTATAATCTATTCTCACTCTGACAGTCTAACTAACTCATTAACTAGCTAATTGTTACACTAACAATTAAGTGATGCTTACTTACTCTCTTCCTTTCACCAACCAATCATTCTACTTACTAACCATAAGTATTGGCTAGTTAGTTACAATGACAACCTCTTCTTAAGAGGCCTAATTCGTATCAGTATTTTAAGGAGATTCATCGATTATTACTTTCTCCTGCAACTTCAGTATTTGCAGCTAGGATAAAGTTACAAGTTCATTGTTCATCTATACGCTTAAGGAATGTTCATTATTCACCTAAGGATAAGGGTATTAAAAAAATGTTGTATGAATGAGTTATCTTTGTAAGGAAGAGACGATGAGGCTTATTAGTTTTCTGTTCATATCTGTAATTTGACACTTGACTACTTTTTTTCATCTCTTCTCTATCATTTTCTTATTCCTGGTTCTGAAGTTTTTCTTTTTTTGAGATTTTGCAGGTAAAAGCAGTAGCAAAGCACCCATTGCAATAGGTAACTATCACTTTGTTGATAGATGGATGATTAAAATGGGAAATAAAATTTTACTGATGCCTACCATTATTACCTTCAGGTGTTGCTGCAGGAGTAGCAGTCCTTGCTGGCCTTCTTTGCTGTGGGTTCTTTATGTTGCGACGAAAGAGAAAAATTGCTAAGCAAACAACAAGCAAGGACCTCCTCATGCCTACTACTCCAAGCAGTTTCACTCTTACCTCTGCTACTAACTCTTCTCAAAGTGTCTCTTCTTACCCCTCTTCCAAATCTGGCACAGTGCCTCCCAAGAGTTTCTACTATGGTGTCCAGGTGTTTACCTATGAAGAACTAGAGGAATCTACAAACAATTTTCACACTTCCAGAGAACTAGGTGAAGGAGGTTTTGGCACTGTTTACAAAGGTAATAAAAACAAGATAATCAGGGTCTATTGGACTATTGTTTTGTAAAACAGTTTTTAGTTTTTAAAAACAGAAAAAGGAAAAAACTTGTTTGATACAAACTGTTCTTAAAAACAGTTTTTACTTTCTGTTTTTAAAACTGAAATCCCAAAACATCTCCGAGATGTTTTCTTTTTTGTTTTTAGTGTTCAAGCCACAAGTGTTTCAGCCTTGTAAAACATCTCATTTAAACTGTTCTTTTCTTTTCTTCTTTTGAAAAACAGGTTTTAAAAAAAATTGTTTCTGAAAACAATTTTTAAATTCAGAAAACTGAGAAGGGAATCAAACAAGCCCTCAGTTTTTGTGTTCCTGCTTATTTCTTACATAAATATTTCCCCTGGTTTATGTTTCTGTTTTTGTTAAACTGTGTATGTTCTGATTGTTAATCAGGTGAACTCAAAGATGGACGTGTGGTTGCGGTGAAACGCCATTATGAAAGCAATTTTAAACGTGTTGAGCAGTTCATAAATGAAGTTAGGATTCTAGCTACCTTACGGCATAAGAACCTGGTGACACTCTATGGATGCACGTCTCGACATAGCCGAGAACTTCTCCTTGTTTATGAATTCATATCTAATGGAACAGTGGATGACCATCTTCATGGGAAACGATCAAAGTCCGCTTTACTTTCTTGGCCTGTCAGATTGAACATTGCAGTGGAAACAGCTGAAGCACTAGCCTACCTCCATGCAAATGATGTCATACACCGGGATGTTAAATCCAACAACATTCTCTTAGATGATAACTTTCATGTTAAGGTTGCTGATTTTGGTCTCTCTCGGTTGTTCCCCAACCACGTCACTCATGTTTCAACTGCTCCACAAGGAACACCTGGGTATGTTGACCCTGAGTATTATCAGTGCTACCAACTCAATGATAAGAGTGATGTTTACAGCTTTGGGGTCGTCTTAGTTGAGCTCATATCATCATTGCAAGCCGTGGACATCAGCCGGCATCGCAGTGATGTGAACTTGGCGAACATGGCCGTCAATAAAATTCAGAACCAAGAATTGCGTGAGTTGGTGGATCCATGTCTTGGATTTGAAAACGACAATGGTGTGAGGCAGATGATGACCGGAGTCGCGGAATTGGCCTTTCGATGTTTGCAACAACAGAAAGACATGAGGCCTAACATGGATGAGGTGGTGGAGATCTTGAGAGCAATCAAGAGCGATGAGCTTGACACAAGAGAAGCAAAAGTAGTGGATGTTGTGACAGATGAAGCTGTGCTTCTGAAGAAGGTTCCTTCACCAGTTTCACCAGATTCAGTTGCTGATAAATGGGTTAGCTGCTCTACTGCATCTAATTCCTCATAGATTCTAATACTCTTCCTCTGTACTGGTGCCAATGAGCTAGTTCAGAGTTCATATTGGCCTTCTCATTTCTTTTGTCTAAACGTTTCCATTTCAAATTTACATGTATGTTATAATGGTAATAGCAAGTAGTAGTAGCTTTGAGAGATAGATTATACTGTTTGATCCAAAAACAAGGAATAAACATAGGACAGAGAAATTTCAAATGTTTATGATGTAAATATTCCCATACATCTTAAGTATATATCTTTGATGTGTCTAAAAATGTAACTGATATATACTTTGGATTGAACGTATTTACACTGACATCCAATGATTGTTTGCTAGGTCTGAACACTGACATAATGTAACTGTTTAAGTTGATGTAGCAAACAACCGTTGAATGTTAGTGTAAACAAGTTTTACATGCATTGAAGTTAAACTCATACTTTAAATTCTTGGTTATGTATATGTAAAAGATTGAAATGAGTGATAGGAAAATAACTGAGTCATAGGTACATGACAAGTGTTGAATTTCCATTATCTTATTACAGCAGTGGGGGATGCTAAGAAGAACGGCTTAACCACACATGTGCAAGGCCAGAGATTACTGAGTCAGGACTCAGATCTACATTGGCAGGTATGTCGCGGCTACAATTGCGGTTGCGGACCGCAATTTACAAGTCTCAGTTGTATCATGCGTATCCAATGCCTGTAGTGGTGAATATTTAAGCCATTTTATTCATGGACTAATTGTTAAATAACATACAGGGGATCTTGCTGATCAAAACGTGTCAGAAGGCTAGAATACATATTTCAATAATAGTTGATGCAGTTGTGATCCTTGGTGTTTGGAGAAGAGGAAGCAGCATTTGTATATATGATCCTTGGTGTTTCCTTTCGTTACTGGTGAGAAAAACGTAAAAACAAGTTTAATGACCCTGCACAGTAATAGTAGATCTTATTATCCTTGTTTTTGCGTTTTTCTTTCATGTAGGATGACAAGAAATACGAGAGGATGTAAATCTATGATTAGTTTTTTTTTTTACATAACCTATGATTAGTTGAAGGTGTTGAATATGAACTTAGTACTTAGTAATTAGTATTAAAGTGAGGTACATAGTGTAGGGTTCTATGATTTCTATTTAAGTTTTTGTTTTAAGTTTCTAGTTTTACAATGCTTTTACCAACTTAATAAATTCACGGGTGTTGTCGTAAGACACCTGTCACCGCCACGCACATGACACCCTCAGACTGTTGTCCACTCTCCACCTTTATCATCATTAGTCCCCATCATCGTCATTCCGCGTGGTACCCTTCACTACCAGACAACACCCTCCATATCGCAGCTGTCCCATAGCATCTTACACCATCATTAAGCACCCTCTACAGCCACTGTCACCTTTACTACCACTCGCACCTTCCATCACCTGACACCTTTTTTCCATGAAAGGTCTCGAGTGGAGGTAGTGCATGGTAGCGTTAGTGGTGGTGATGAATGGGAGAGTGTTGGCTGACAAAGGTAGTGAAATGTGCCAAATAGTTGTAATCATTGTTGTCAAACTCGCGTGTTAACTCGTGGGCTCGGACGAGTTTGTGAGTCTACCTAGCAAAATCAAGTTGAATGGAATGAAAACTCAATTTTTGGTGGAGTCGAGCAAACTCGACTGGAATCGGCAGACTTGTGAGTTTATCTTTGAGTTTGCAAGTCAGGGGAGAAGAATTTTTTTACCAAAATCCCAAATTGAAAGGGGGTATTTTGGGTTATGTTAGTTCGGGTACCTGTTGTGAACAATATCTTCTCTCGCAAACCCTAGTGCTGAAGAACAAACAAGCCACGTGACCTCAGGGGAAGGGCTACATTGCCATTTGAACCTCGTCGCTGCTATCAGGAACTGTCGTGCACCCGCTAGTCCTGCTTCTCCCACACCTTCTTCATCCTCCATGCCTTTCGGAGTAAATATCTTCTTGTAATATTCTCCATGCTTCGTCTATTTGTTCTTCTTCTTCCTAGCTCTACTTCTTCTTTTCCTACTTCATCCTCCTTTCCCTCCACCATTTGTTCTCCTCTCCTCCTTGCTGTCTCAACTCTATTTCTTACTGAAACATTGGTATTTACGTTATTACTTAATGTTCGACTCTCTTTATTACTCTAAGAACTTATGGTTTGATACTTTGGTTATTTATGTACGCTTTATGAGATGCACTAAATAATATTGCACTCTATTATTATGGTTTGTTGAATTATTATAAAGCTGGTTGTTGAATTTATTTAGGTGACTTTTTGGTGGTCTTAGAAGGATATCTTTGTACACCATGACAAGTTTTCTTAAGTATTTTTTCATTGTTGTAGACTATTACGAGTCTACGAGTTGAGTTTGACAATCATGGTTGTGACGATGGAGAGTGATGGAAGAAGATGGCGGTGGTGGTGTTGGCGGCAGTAATGGAGGCCAAGTGATGCTAGTGGTGGATGGCGCAGTACGTTGGATGTAATGGACGATACTATGTGGTGGTGGTGGCAGTAGCAGAGGGTGTCAAGCAATGGTGGAATTGGTGAAAGGTATTGGGTGGTGGCAACGACGAAAGGCGTCATTTGGCATCATTGGTGGTGAAGGGAGTCAGCAATGGGAAGGCCAAGACAACAACAATGGTGGTAGAGGACACCGAGTGGCAAATGGTGATGGTAGCAAATGTGTTGAGACACGGTGGCGGTAGTAGAGGTGAAAGAAGAGATATAAGAAAACGGTAGAGATAGATGTGTGATAAGTTCTTTAAACTAAAAACTTTAATAAAAACTAATTTCCTAATTTTGAAAACTAGAATAAAATTGATTTGAAATTAAGTAGAACTATTTATGAAACATATTTTATTTTAAAATTTACATTTAAACACTAAATAGTGAAAACTCGCAATCATCTCTTTTAGACATGCTTTTTCACAATAAACTTGTTTTTAACCCAAGTTGGAAAAGGCAATGTGGATTTCAAGGAATAGCCAAAGGGCTAGATTTTGGATGGATAGCTGAATTTTCTAGTTATTACCATTGACAAAAAGTAGTTAAAAAACCTCTTTGGTTTTCCGTCAAAAAAAAAAATTGAAAACGGTAAAATAACCTATCTTAATACTTGTTGAAATAATAACTTGTTAGTTCAATAAAAAAATGTATCTATATGTGTAAATTAAACGAACTCAAAATCTTTGTCAAAACAAACTTCTCATAAAGGTTGAGCGTCACCATAGAGATATGTTATAGGTATCTAATTGTCCTTAGTGTCAGAATGCACTAATCATGCATATTTTGCAATATTATGATGGGGTGGCAAAAATTTATCAATCCTAGTTCCTAGGTGCTGGAGTAAATTTCTGAGTTTGGAAAATATAGAAATACCTTGGTTTTCTCTTCAGCTTATTAGGCTTATTCTCTCCTTAATGCACCAGTTGATTCCCAACACTATTCCTACTACCAAGAAGGAAATTCTTATTGGTGTGTCGTTTCCAAGGGTAATCCTTTTCTTTTTTACTTCTTTGGGACTTTAGCCTCGTTATTATTCATAAAAAATAAAGTAATATTATTAACCTTTTCTTTGACGTAGTATTCAATCTAAGGAGTTTTTTATTTCATAAATTTATTTATTTAGTACCGAAAGAGTTCAAATTAACATTACAAATAGTAACATATTTGTAAATCATGTTTAAATTATTCATAGCAAAATTGCAGTGAACTCCCTTAGATTTATTATTATTATGATGAAATTTCTTCTATTATGTAATCAAACACTAACTAGTCTTATTTTATTAGAGAAATTTCATTAAACTCTCATGAGATTTATTATTATTGCAATGACATCCCTAAGATTATTCTATTTTAAAAGGAAACGAGCACAATATCATTCATTCAAATCAAAGCTTACATCACAGGTAAGGATACCAACCAAACCACCTAAACAATCATCTATCCAAATAAAAAAATGTGTTGAAAGAGAGAACTTAGCCATAAAGTTAGTCGCTAAATTATCCTTTCTACGCACAAGTAAAAAATGAAAAGTATTGAAAAAAACAGAAAGATAGATACACTCACGAATAATAGAAGATAAATAGGACAAGGTGGAACACGAACGCGCCCAAGCATCATGCAACACAACGCTATCTGTCTCAAAGACATAGCCCGACGCAGCGCTAGTGCTTCAACCAGAACCACCGACAAAGTTCCAGACTTTTTAGCCGAGGCCGAAGCAAAAACCTCCCCCTAAGAATTATGAGCCACCATCTAATATATTTATTGATGGTAAAACAAAAGGTTGTATACATTTTTTTAAAACCAATACATCAATTGATATTATTTCATATTTTCTTAACTAGGGTAATTGTCTTTTCAGAGGTTTTTTTTACTAACATATACGCACAATCGGTAGTCATGAGTCTAATACTCCTCCAACAAATATTTCTTCATACAAATTGAATTATGAACTAGATGTTTAAAAAATTTAACTATCTATCGGTAGTACAGTTCAATTCTAGGTTTTTTCAAGTCTTATAAATACGAAAGAAGGGAGTATGAAATATGGTGTTGCATTTTTAGTACTAGAAAAAATTTATGTGTTTATGAATGAGATAAATACGGAAATCAAAATCCATAAAATCAGAATAAAACTTGAGAAGGAATTTAGTTTTGTGCGATGAAGCAATTTCCATATATAATAAGGCAGTAGAATTTGGGGGCCAAGTGAAAAGGAACCTTTTTATATTCCCCTTCTTAGTTCTTACTCAACCCAATCATTCTCTCTCATTGTCACAACAACATCTCATTCATTTTTCTCAGATCTAACCCCTTCACTTTCTCTCTCTCTCTCTCTCACTCACTCTTCGAACAAAACAAAACCATCAATCAAACAAACAAACAATCCCAAATTCACATTCTTATTCAAATTCCCTTTTACTTCCCTAAATGCACACACCACCACCACCACCACCACCACCATGCCCACTCTCCACAAGTTCAAGCTCTTAGCCACCCAATGCGCCATCGCCGGCAGCCCCACCCGGAGCCCTACCACCAGCCCCGTCATCCACCTCCGCCGACGCAAGACACTCCGCATGTTCCTCTCCCGCCCCCAGGACCGCCGCCGCTTCCACCATCCCCCTCCCCTAGATCCCCCTGAAACCACCGCCGACGAGGTCAAGGTCCGCCTCAAACTCAAGGACCTCTTCATCTCCTCCCCATCGCCACCCCAAGACGACAACAGCAGCTTCAAACAGCAACAGCGGCAGGACCAGCACGAAGAACTACTCCCTTGCTCCGCCGTCAGTGTCCGATTCCGTACCGGATCTCCTTTCAGGCGATCTTCCGCCGCCGCCTCTCTCCGGCCGGTGACGTCGGCGTTCCGTTACAAGCTACTCAGAAGAGCTTGGCGACCGATGCTGTTCACCATCCCTGAGTAACTAACCGTAGTAGCTGTAGCGGTTTCTCTCTCTCTACTGTGATAACTGTACGGTTGAGTGTTAATTTCCAAATTTTATTGTTTTATTTATTTTATTATTTCTAATTTTTGGAGAAATAATAAATAGTCTTAATAAATAATTATATCCTGTTACCCGTGCTAACATGCGCGAGGTGCGTAACTAATGTTCGGCGCGTTTCGTCCGCAAGCGGAAGGGAACGGTGATCGATTAATGTGTCTAAACGACGTCGTACTTGAATTTTGTACGTTCTATATATAGAATGATAGCGTTGGATTAGGTTTTTTTTATCTTTTGCAGGAATTGAGTCTTGCATCTAAATGTCCTCAAGCTATTACTCAGGGACCGTTAGATTCAGTTATTTGTTTTTCTAATAAAAGTTTAGGGTGTGAGGATGATGCCGGAAAGTTATTGGACTGAAAACATTTACCTCATTCAATTCAAGGGTACAAACAACGAACAAGGGACTCCAACTTATAAACTGCTGCATACAAGACTTAATTATTGCTCCACTTGACCAACCAGTTTGGGGTTTAGGCTAATGAATATCATTGATGTGTTGATGAAGTTGTTGATCGTTGATAATTATTTTATAATTTAAATAGAGTAATTGAAGTAATGTTGTTTTTGTTTTAATCGGAATGTGCGTGTGGATCAAGAGGGACAGGGATGAGACATGAGCAGGTGCTAGAGAACTTGGATGCTTTCTTAAATTCTGGCTCTATTTGCAGTTTCCATGTGTTTTTGCTCTGATATGTCTCATTGTTTTACAGAGGTTATTCTATTTTTGTCCTATCGCCAAGCGAACCGGATTACAATTCTCATGTGACATGTCATTAGTTTACTAAATTATGCTAAGATTATGAACGTCGTTGAAGTAAACTTATCAAAATCTTAATTTTTTTTATACACGTTAAACTCAATATAATAAATTTTAATTTCTTTATTAATACTTAAAATATGTGAAATTACATCTGGGTTAACTCGTGTTTAACTTTAACCTCTTCCTTCATGTATAGTAGGTCCCATGTTATGTACGTATATGGATTCAATGGCTAACGTGGGATTTGCAACAAGTGTACTTTTTAGAAACTTTAATTATCGGGTTCTTAAATAATGATGTTGAGCACAATGTTGGCAAGTAATGATGCTTGCTAGAGATTTGGGATATTGTCCTTTGAGAAGAATTAAGGGCTGAATAGAATAGGGCTTTCCCGTGATCGTTTATTTTTAATTGGCAAGTTTATGATCATTGTCTTTGTTGACAAGGTAAGAATTGTGGCAATCTATAGGAAAATGACATTCTTATACTCGCCACTTGCGAGTTTAGTATCTTTTCAAGCCTTGGAGGAATCTTTAGTAGTCTAGATAACCAAGCTTGTTTTGTCATTATATTGGTATTGCCATTCTCTTGTTGAAAAAGAGAGCACTGTTTTTATTTTCCAATCATCATTAGATTAAAGTCACATATCCACAAGGTACAGAGCATTGTTTTTATTTTCCAATCGTCATTAGATCAAAGTCACATATCCATAAGGTACAATTCAATTGGCAACACAAACCAAATGTACGATCTAAATTTATAGTAATTGGCACCCAAAGTATGAAAGTATAATCGAATACTGGCCGATTTAAAAAAGATAAAATGAAAACCACATGCGTGGCTGAACGGGGCTTACATGAAACATGAGAAGATAGATTAATTCAAACAGGGCAATACAACAATATTTTAGAACTTCAACATTACACTACATAGCATACTTGCTCATAAATCTATGCAAATCTATAATAAACAGAAAATCCATAATACTACGATTTACTATCTACACATGCCCACCACGTGCATTATTGAGGAGATATCCTCTATCTATTAGGCATATTTTTTTTTTATATTCTATAGGGATTTGAGATACTCTTAAGTATCATGACCAAGATCAAATGCAAGAACTGGAAAAGGATACTTGATTCCCCTTATAGTTAATGAATTTGGGCATACCCATGTTCTTGTAGTGCAGAATAGAAAAACAAAATCTTCCCGTTCGTATCAGTCCATCGTGTTAAGAGAAGTCATGTAAAGAAAGAAGAGAAACAAAGAGGAGAGAATGGGAGGGTGCACTAGGGTTATATTGTGAATAATTAGTTACAATAGAACAAATATAAATAGACGACATGCAAAAGATTAAAATCCAAATAATAAAATAAGGTTTTACTATTATCTAGCACATCATATATGGACAATGTCTTTATATTTTAATGGGTTGGCCTTTATTCTCCTTTATATTAATAACAATTTCCCACTATCTCAAGAGTAAAATTCTCCTCAAGATCGGACAAAACTTACATGCAGTTTCTTAGGTGCAATTTTTACTGTTACTTAATTAGAATATATCAACTATGCTAAAAAAAAGGAAAAGTGAGTGAAATTATTAGACTAATAAATACAAAGTGAGTGGGAGGGTGTGTTTTTTACTGGCATGACAAACATACAGTATTGTACTTAAGTTTGATCCTTCTTAATGATCTTATTAAGTTAAACATGAACCAATAATGCGTTGGTCCGAGTTGAAGGGGCTCGAGTCTTTTAAGCATGTCGTTCTGAAAACACAATTGAAATGAGTTCTCACTTTGGTACTTGATAATACCCCGATACATTAGTCTCTCATTTATCAGGTGGGATGATACTTTGAAAACAAAAATAAAAAAGTTAAACATGAATAAGTGCTTATAAATTTGACTCAAGTATCCAAGGTGGAGCATGTGGTACCTGTAGCAGTACCAACTACCAAGAACAAGGGTGCTCTTTGGAAAAGCACCGTAAATACATTTCTACTCCTCTATTAACATTAACAAACGAGCACTGTGTAAGCATGTATTTGTTGTACTAGCACTGTTTGCAATTGAGGCCGGGATAGTGCATCAGCGACTTTGTTAGTGGATCTAGTGTCTGAAATAGGTTAAGACTCTGTTGGTCTGTGTATATGTTGCCTTTGCTTCCAATAAGATATTCATACCATTTCTTAACTCCATTCAATGCTCCCCCATTTGAATCCCCTGGTCTGTAATAAGTTTGTAAGCGGAGTGGCGTGAGCGACATAGTGGCGCATGAAGCGTTGGTTGAAGCTGGTGAGACAAAGAAATCTGCCAGAGTTATGAACGAACGAGGAGTGAGCCAATCAATGATACTAGGATTTGGTTCCACACCTTTCACTGAGATAATGTGCCTCAGGTAACTTACACTAGAAACTTTGAAATCACATTTAGAAAGCTTAGCAAAGAATTGGTTAGATAATAATGCATCTAGAATAATGCGTAGGTAGGTGCTCCAAATGTGTCTCGTAAATTAGGATATCGTCAAAGAAAACCAAGATAAACCTTTGTAGGAAAAGTCGCAAGAGGTCATTCATGCCCAACTGGAAGGTGGACGGTGCGCTTGTAAGGCTAAACTGCATGACCAAGAATTAGTAGTGTATGTCCACTGTGCGAAAAGTTGTCTCGTGTGCAAGCACGTATTTCATTCATTCTCAAAATAAAATAAAAAATTACAACTTAAATACCATGTCCTAGTCTAGAATTGTAAACTGCCATACAAGGTGGCCAGATCTTAGAGAAATAGAAAGTTCTGAATAAAGTGACATAAGACACTAGAGCCCAAGGAAATAAAAATACGATACTGCACAATTAAAATAAGTTACTTAAAGTTGTTAAGCAATTTGGACCTTTTGATGTTTCGTTTAGGCCTCGGTAACCCAATGCTATGAAAAGCCCAATTTATGGAAACCTTGTTTAGATGGAGATAGGTTGAGCCAGAAGCTTATACATTGTGTTGAAAGTTGAAACAATAAGTTGTTTTGCAAGCAAATACCAATGTAAAGCAGATGCACGTGCCAGTGTAGTTCATTTCACAACATAAGTTGCAAGTGTGAACATGTTCTTGAATAAAATATGACTGGAGTCTACATTGATTTAATCATTTCACCAGCTTTCCAAATTAGCATATTTTTCCTAATTGGCATCTCATTCTTTTTGTTCGCTCATAAAAAGTGTATACAGATTACAGATCATGATCATTGAACTCTCGACTACAAGTTAGATGTGAGAGTCAAGAGATATCATGAGTCATGTGCATGATACAAAAATAAGTAAAAAATCACAAGACAAGGTGCATGAAAATCATTAGACACCCTACATACACCTCATTTTCTCTGTTTCATGTCTATGTCTGAAACAGAATTTGTTTTGTCTGTCTCTACCATGAGTTTGTTTTTCATCTTCACTTTCCTCTCCGTTGCCATTGCTGATGATGCTGTTTACATGTCCTTGCTTGTCAAATCCCTCACCCCAACACCCCCTGGCTGGTCTCAAAACACAAGCTTCTGCCATTGGAACGGCGTCGCTTGCGATCAATCCTTTCGTGTCACTGCCATTGTGCTCCCTTCAAGCTCGCTCAGCGGGACACTCCCTTCAGATCTAAACTCATCACTCTCCCATCTCACTCACCTCAACCTCCACAACAATTCCCTCAGCGGCTCTTTGCCTTCTCTCACCAACCTTGCCTCCCTCAAAACCGTGTACCTCAGCCACAACAACTTCACCTTCGTCCCGAACCGTTGCTTCCAGGGGCTAACTAACTTGCACACCCTCAACCTCAGCCACAACTTGAATCTTGAGCCGTCGACGTTTCCCACAGAGTTGACTCAGTCCTCTTCGTTGGACACCCTGCATCTCCATGCTACCAATATCACAGGTGATTTATAGTTAGTTCAAGTGGTACGTGCTTGATTTTTTTTAAGATCTCGGTCCAAGTCTCTTGTATAGAAAAAAAAAATTCACTCTTTCTAAAGAGTTAGTGTCATTGGGATGTGGAGGTTTCCGAGTATGGGACCTTCCTCAGCATAGGATCATTAAGATTCTATCTGGACTCAGGTTTTATATTGTGATTATGTCGTCGGATTGTAGGTTGATGAGGTCACAATTGTGGTCGCGATTCAACTAAAAAATCCTTTACTTGCGGCCCGCAATTGCGGTTGTGAAGTGTAATTTAAAACCTTGGGTTCTGCCCCCATATACAAGTTGGTGTAATTTTATGTGTTAATTAGCTAGAAAATAACTGTCAATTAGCAAGATTATGATGAGTGGTTTTTTCATAATTAGTCAATTGTTCACCATATGCAGCATATGTTTATGTATTAATGTATATGTGAGCATATATCATACTTTCACAACTTAAAGTTTCTGAACTCATCACAGGTTCGTTGCCGGATGGT
Organism: Acmispon strigosus; assembly: GCA_030819835.1. Lineage (NCBI taxonomy): Eukaryota > Viridiplantae > Streptophyta > Magnoliopsida > Fabales > Fabaceae > Acmispon > Acmispon strigosus. Next base: position 263,006 of record JAUAMA010000002.1, read on the forward strand.
ATATTCGATTCGTTCCCGAGTTTGCGGAGTGTTGATCTTTCTTACAACAGGATCACTGGGGTTCTGCCAGTGTCTCTTGGGAGGTCTGCAATAAGGTACTTGAGGCTTGATAACCAGAACGGTGGGTTCGGGTTGGCGGGTACCATTGACGTGATATCATCCATGAAGTTCTTGTCCCAAGTGTGGCTTCAGGGAAACGAGTTCACAGGTCCAATTCCTGACATGTCAAACTGCACCTCCTTGTTTGATCTGCAGCTTCAGGACAATGACTTGAGTGGTGTGGTACCACCTTCATTGATGGGTCTTCCAAGCTTGGAAAACGTTTCCTTGAATGGTAACTGGCTTCAGGGGCCAGTACCTTTGTTTCGCAAGGGTGTGAAGGGTACTTGGGAATCAGAAAATAACTTCTGTCGAAAAGACATTGGACCTTGTGATCCACAGGTATATATAAGAGAAACTATATCTTTATTGAGATTAGGAATTAGGATACTATGTTTCTCTAATTATGATTACATTATTAAATTTTTAATGTAGGGTAACCTAGATCAGTTTCCATATATTCGTTAAATATATTGATATATTTTCATATTTGATTAGATATAAGTGATCCTTATCAGTCTAAATAAGGATTAGTCTTTTACCATTTGTATCTATTTCCTTTCAATACCTTAGCCTTATAATTTCATGAGCAGGTGACAGTTTTGCTTGAGATTGCTGCAGCTTTTGGGTATCCATTGGTGTTGTCCACTTCATGGAAAGGGAACAATCCTTGTACCTGGAATTTCATTGAGTGTGAAGAACAACAACCAGGAGGAGGGAAGATTGTTGCTGTTGATTTGCAAAACAGGCATTTCAGTGGAACAATCTCCCCTGCATTTTCCAACTTAACAGGCTTGTTGAGATTGAATCTCAATGGTAACTATTTGAAGGGTCCTATACCAGAGAGCTTGACCACTCTGTCAAAACTTGAGCTTCTGGTTCTGTCTAATAATAACCTGTGTGGACAAGTTCCCAAGTTTCCACCAAGGGTGAAGTTATATACTGCAGGTAATGCTTTGCTTGGACATTCTCCATGTGGTGCACTGAGTGGAAGCCCCTCTGAAACGCTTAATACTGTTTTGATAACAGGTAACCCATTATTCCTACATTGTTTTGTTCTAGTATCATTGTTTACCTCTTAAACTCTGAAACTATTTTAGTTTAAGGGGTTATTTAATTGTTTACTTAGGCCTGTTTGGAAAAGTTTATTTGATATCATAATCGCTTATGCAAGTGTTTTTGAGAGCTTTTGTAAATAGCTTAGGACTTATCTATAAGCTGATTTGAATTAATTTTCTTAAATCGTTCAGATTAGCTCATGAATAAGAGTTTGTACTTACATATAATTTATTTTCAGCTTATTACAATAAGTTCTTAAAATTGGCTTTTGAATAAGGGCTTATTATCATAAGTGCTTAATTAAGATGTCATCCTTAATGGAACAAACATCTTTCATGCAGGGGCATCGGTGGTTAGTGCTGGAGTTTTAATATTTATAATGGTTATTTGTAAACGCAAGAGGTATCATCATAGTTTCTTACAACAGAGCATCTTCAAGAAAACAAGAACATTTGATGACAAAAGTAATGTTGAGGATTTCCTCAAAAGTTATGATTTGTTGGTGCCAAAGCGATACAGTTATGCAGAAGTGAAAAGGATCACAAACTCGTTTCGAGATAAATTAGGGCAAGGAGGATATGGTGCTGTATACAAAGCAAGTTTACCAGATGGTCGTCGAGTGGCGGTGAAAATGATAAATGAGTCCAACGGAAATGGAGAAGAATTCATAAATGAGGTTGCTAGCATCAGTAGAACATCGCACATGAACATTGTTTCACTTCTGGGTTTCTGTTATGAGATGAACAAAAGAGCACTACTATATGAATTCATGCCCAATGGCTCATTGGATAAGTTCATCTATACAAGTGGATTTCCAAATGCTATTTGTAACATGGATTGGAGCATGTTATACCAGATTTCAATTGGTATTGCACGAGGACTAGAATACTTGCACCAAGGATGCAATTCAAGGATTTTGCATCTTGACATCAAACCCCAAAACATTCTTTTGGATGAAGATTTATGCCCGAAAATCTCGGATTTCGGACTAGCTAAAGTATGCCAGAAGAAGGATAGTATTGTATCCATGGTGGGTACAAGAGGAACTATAGGGTACATAGCACCAGAAGTGTTTAGCCGAACGTTTGGCGGTGTTTCTCACAAGTCTGACGTATACAGTTATGGTATGCTGATTCTCGAAATGATTGGAGGAAGAAAGAACCATGACAGGTCATATACCTCGGAAATGTACTTCCCAGACTGGATTTATAAGGATCTTGAGCAAGGTAATGATCTTGCAAAACTTTTAGCAATCTCAGAAGAAGAAAATGACATGGTAAGGAAGATTACTTTGGTGAGTCTCTGGTGCATTCAAACAAATCCATCGAATAGGCCATCAATGACTAAAGTGATAGAAATGTTAGAAGGAACACTTCAGTCAATACCTTATCCTCCAAAGCCCATCTTATATTCTCCGGAAATGTCACCATCATAATTTTCATGTGTATCTTAAAACAAATTGTATGAGACAAATTCAATAACCATGCAAGATTGTGGTTCCATATAATATAATCATGAGTGCAACAACGACAAAAATGGAAATGTGATTGTAATGTAAGTATGTAACTTTTATTAGTGGTTCTTGGATACAATTTCACATGTCAGTTGAAGCTTATTGAGTGTGTAACTTTAAGGGTAGTCAAGTTTCAGTGACCTAAACATTATAGAACACTTTGCAGCTTCATATAAACTGGTAAACTATAATGAAGCCAATCTTACAGATAATTTAACCAATAGTGTAACTATGCCTCTTCAAAAGATTCAGCTTCAACTTACAGAAAGTTGACAGTTGTTGAGCATGGGTCAAAAGTGAAACCTATTGCATGACTTGACTCTCATAAAGTAACCATTTGTTTCTCTGCAAGAAGAAGAAAATGAATTCCACAATCTACCTTTCTCAAACTTAGAGGATGTAGCTTTTGTGCGTGTCTCATTTCCTCCAAGCAGAACTGCAACTTCGAGGTTTCCACCCAGCAGTGAAAATGATACTTCATTTCTCTGGAAAGAAGTTAACATGTACTCAATCATTTAATTAAACATGGGCACACACAATAACGCATGCACACAAAATCCTGACCGGAATATTGCTAAGGACCAAGATTTCCATATAAAGGTCTTAATTTATCTCTGCATAAAAGATCATATGACCACTCTTGTTTTTTGGGAAAAGGTAAAATTAGATGCACGATGATCAAAGTTTTCCAAAAGCGTTTTGATCATCGTAACGCAAGTCCTGATTACAGATATGAGATATGATATTCTAATTATAGTAAAGTTAGAGTAAAATCAAGATTGGTTAAGGTGTTAAGGTCCCACCTTCACTAGGGATATGGCCAAATAAGCCCTTGTAAAGGATAAAGCAATCATCACCCCTGAGCTAACTTTCGGAGTAGAGTTAGGCATAACCTAAATTCTTAGATGGTATAGAGTCTATCCTAAATATGTTTATTAGGCCACTCGCAGACGTCTAGTCGTGCAAACTTCACACTCCAAATTTCCAGCTCTGGGCGTGAGGAGGTGTCTTAAGGTCCCACATTCACTAGAGATATGGCCAAATAAGTTCTTATAAAGGTCTAGCAATCCTCACCCCTAAGCTAATCTTTAGGATAGAGTTAAGCCTAACACGAATTCTAAGAGTAGTAATGGAAGAGGACTTGATATTTTTCTATACTATTTATGCACAAAGGTTTGTATTAAGAGAAAATGCAGTGGAATTTTGGCATATTGAGCTAATAAAAGAAGGAAGAGGGCAGAATATCAAGTATAGAGCTTAATAGACATATCATCCTGTCATGTGTAAGGATATCAAACAAAGAACCACAAATTTTACATAAAAGCCAGGATTCATGAAGTAGCTCAAGGTCGTCCCTCACCCTTGTGAAGTAGAAAGAAAAAGAAAGGGCATAAAATTAGTATGTCTTCATTAATGGATGGAATGAAAAGGAAGCAATCAAGTTATTAAAAACATATAATATATTCAAGTTATTTACCAGTTTTATGAAGTAGCTCAAGGTCCTCCATGCTGATGCTTGTTGAATGTTCCACATTTCTTATCTTGACAACCGTCAATGAGCAGGTAACTGAAGAGCAGTTTTAGCTTGATATGCATCTTAGGCATGCATGCAATAATTTTCATATTCTTTCAGTTTAATTTCCTTTCTCTGCTGCAGATCTGCCTAAAATTGCAAAAATAAAAATAAAAATATAAATCCTAGTTATACAGTAGAACAATTAGAATTACCAAAACGATGATTAAGTTTTCTGGTCAAATGAAAAGGCCAACTTGGAAATTTTGCTATTTATTAATATTATTATACATGAATGCCAATTTCAAACACATTATGTGGACTTACCAGTTTCAGGTTCAAATCAGAGATTGTCTGCTGTCTTTGAGAAGCAAAAAACTTCAGTGACTGAAGCAACAGAAATCAAATCAGACTTCAGAGGAGGAAACTTATTTGAAGGAAAATACATATAAAGGAACTGGATGTGAATTTCTACAGAAAAAATAAGAGAATGTGGATGCAAAAGAAAGCTATCACTTACTCCAATTCTCTGTATTTCAAGAGACCTAGCCAATGCTTTTCTTTTGGTTAAAAGATTTTTCGCTAACTTCCCTGAAGGCCGTCTATAGTTTTTTCCACGGTAAATAATAATAGCATGGCCCTCTTTCAGTTTATCAATTGAAACTAAAATTCCACCACTCTCTGTCTCCAGAAATTCTGCAGTGTACATGACCTGACGGAATAGTCTCTGCATCGTAATAACCTTCACTACTTCTCTGTGTTTCCAATGCTGATGTAGACCTTCCAATACCCCATCAAAGACTCCACGCCTGCCTGCATTAAGTATTTAGAGCAGGAAAAGTTAGTGAAGCTTTACCAGCTAAAAGAGCTACTTAACTATTTTGGTAAAATTGCTTAGACTCTGCAAATGTGCATTAAGGAATACTAAATTTGAAATAGAATAAACCCTCAATTTGATTCTCCAAAGATTAAGATGTTGCCATGTTAGTCCTCAAAATATTGTAATTGAATGGAGCAATATAATTTTATTTCTTGAATCAAAATTACAAAGTGATTACATTATATAAAAGAAAACTAAATATGTATTTAATCTCCTAATAAGAGAACAAATCTCTTAATAATGAAAATTTTCTCCTAATAATAAAAACAAATATTCTACAATTAAACCTAATTACAACATATCACAACACTCCCCCTCAAGCTGGTGAATAGATATCTATCATTCTCAGCTTGTAAGTAAGATCTCGAAATCGTTCCAAGGGAAGTCCTTTGGTGAGCACATCAGTCAACTGTAGTCTTGAGAGGATGTACTGTGTAGAAATAAGACCACTATCTAATTTCTCTTTGATGAAATGCCGGACTATCCCTATGTGTTTTGTTCTGTCATATTGGACTGGATTGAGAGTAATACTAATGGTAGACTTATTATCACAAAAAAGTCTCATGGGAGCTTCATACTTTATCTTCAAGTTATCTAGTATGATCTTCATCCACAACAACTCACAAACTCCTTGAGCCATGGCTCTGAATTCTGCCTCTGCACTTGATCTGGCAACGACATTTTGCTTCTTGCTCCTCCATGTCACCAAATTTCCACCCAAGAACATGCAGTATCCTGTAGTGGACCTCTTGTCATCAATTAATCCTGCATAATCTGCACTTGTATAAACTTCCATAGACAACTGCTCATTTTTCTTGAACAATAGACCTCTCCCTTGACTTGCCTTCAGATACTGCAAGATTCTATCCATAACCCGTAAGTGCCTCTCCTGTGGGTCATGCATGAATTGACTGACAACACTAAGAATCCGTGACTTATCAATAAATTGAGCCAACGTCGTGGAGTCATTGTCACACTCATCTTCAAATTTTGATAGTGGTCCAATTCCATCCAGAGACCATTCAGAATCCCATAGTATTCTGACACAGAAAGATTTCCTTGATTCGAATTGAAAATTTTATTTTCCAATGCATAGCAGGCTGAGAGGTTTTGTTTCTTGGAATATGCCTGTGCCAGGTTCTTCCAAATCTCCTGAGCAGTAGGAAAAATAATATAGTTTCGACTAATCTCCGGAATCATGGAGTGCCAAAACCAAGCCATAATAAGAGAATTCTCTTCACGCCATGTATCATACTTGGGATCAGTTAGAGCAGGAGTTTTTCCTTCAATATAACTGATTATCTTGCGGCTTATGAGAGTGTGACGAACCATCTCGGACCATTGGAGGTAATTGGCCCATCCAGGCTATATGATCCTTGCAATATCGGGAGATCATTGTGAGACAAGGGTGGAAGAGATGTGGTATTCCCACCTGAGGTGATTTTCTCCGGTTCAGACTTGAATATCTCCTCTTCTCCTGACATAGTGAGGATAAAAGGACCTGCAATAGAGTGAAAAAAACAAAGCAAAACAGAGACACGAGGGTCTTTCACGTCCTCAAAGAAGGAGGAAGAGCCAAACGTCAATAACGGCCAGCAACGAAGACTGATCTGAACAAAAGGACCCTTGGAACGGATCATGGGGGGGCCGACAAACCATTCAGTGCAGGAGTGGACGCGAACGGAGGCTGGGAAGCAGCGCGTCAGCTGCACGCGCCGGGAACGAGGCCGCAAGTGGATCTTACTCGCGGAAGGAGAAGCGGCGCGTGGAGGCTTCTCTGGAAGTGCAGCACCGGTGAAGGGCCGATTTGGGCGGATGTGGCGGTGGCACACGCTGGTGGTCGGAACAGCGACGGTGAAGGTGGCACGATGGTGGCTGTAAGGGAACTAAAGCTCCAAGGCTGTAAGGGGGGAAAAAACCTCAGGTTTCAGAACTGTGCCGCAGTAAGACGGCTAGGGTTTAGACGCGGAAGCAAAGCCCTCAGAATCGAGAGCCCTGATACCAACTTGAATGGAGAAATATAATTTTATTTCTTGAACCAAAACTACAAAGTACATAATATAAAAGAAAACTAAATATGTACTCAATCTCCTAATAAGAGAACAAATCTGTTAATAATGACAAATATCTCCTGATAATAAAAACAAATATTCTACAATTAAACCTAATTACAATATAACACAACAATTGTTACACCAAATTAGTCCCTCAAAGCTAAAAGTTCCATATTATTAGTCCTCCAAATATTTTTTACACCAAATAAGTCCTTCAAAGATACAAAATTTGTTCACATCAAGGACGAGGTGACACAAAATCACACAATTATGTATTTTTGGGGGATGAATTCAGGTGAACAAAGTTTGAAGAACCAATATGGTGGAAATTAAATCTGAGGGGCTGATTTAGTGACAAGAAACTTTGGAGGACTAATGTAGCAACACCCTAATTTGTAAATAACCAAATTGAGGGTTTACTCTTAAAAATAATATAGGCAATTTGACATATGCATAATAGAAAAATGCTAGCAACACTCTCTTTTCAACATTCTCTTATTGATTGGTTAAAATTCATGTGGAGTCAACTAAAAATATAGGTCTCACTTTCAATTTAATGGGATCCACATGAACTTCAACCAATCAATGAGAGAGTGTTGAATAAAGAGTGTTAAAGTGAGTGCTAGCACTCCTCATTCATAACAATCAGTTCTATCTGAATGCTCGAAATTGCAGGTAAGGTTTGTCAAGGACCCACTTTCACTGTGTATATGAATATAAACTATTACCAAGTGATAGTTTATAATTATCAAAGAGACTACCTAACAGAAATTTCTCAATGTATTTAACTAAGTGAAACTATAACCAAAACATTGAGTATTTAGCAAAAAAGCATTTGATTACAGTTAAAACTGAAAAACAAAAAACAAAAACCATGTCACGCAGACACACATAAAGTGAAGGGGATTGATTTACCAAGCACTAAGCTACTTCTCATCTTCAGTCCTATCTTTCGGAAACATTCTCTCTCCTCATCTGTCATTATTTCCAAGTCTGCGTCATGCTCAGCAGGCGTCCATCGAGCATTTAACTTTGATAATTCCCTTGTTGATCTCTCTATTTTTTTTTCAAGCTGCAGAATCCATATAGTTGATTTAAGAGAGTATCAGGATATGACAAATGCAAGAGGAAAAGGAAAATTCAATAAACCAAATCTCACAATGAAAGCTTTGTGTTGTTCCTCTTTCAATTCCCTCTCCAGTCTATAGATCTCTGCTTCCAGTGGAATGTTTAAATCTACATTGACCTTTTGAATATCCTCATGCTTTGTTTGGATTTTCCTAAATTCGGTTAATGTTCCACTTGTACTAGTTTGTTGTGGCAGTTCATCAATAGAACAAAAGGCTTGAATTGCTTTCGTCCGTGCAACTTCTTCATGAAGTTGACAACTTTGAAGCTCCAATTCTCTCTTTTCCACCAAAGCTGCAACTCTTATAGGAAGGAAATCTTTTCCCCTATACAATATTATGTAAAACTTGTTGCGCAACAAGAGAACTCCTCCAGTGAGCCGCTGCATTGCAGACACCAAAGTTATTCACATATGTTTCTGGATACATAAACTGAACCAGTACAAAAACTAATATACACGCTTAAAACAGGACCAAATCCACCAGCCTCCAATGACCATTGAACAGAACGTATATATACAAGCTACTCTTGAAAAAATATTGCTGGTATAACAAGTAACTTTAGCTTTCTATATAAATTCTGAAATGGTTTCCAATCACTCAATTAAATTACTATAGGCCTTAACATTATAGTCATCTATACAGCCATTCTTGTATAAGGCTACTTTTTAAGTGAGGAACCAAAGTGAAAATTATTCCCCCCAAAAAGTTAGTCAGGGCAATCGTTAATAAAATCCAACTCAATGCAACATGCAAAACCAAGCTCGTGTACGTAACATCATGAACTAAATCTACACCTATGGTGTCGGATGTCTTGCATCTAACTCTCACATACATTGAACAGTAAATTCTATATGAAACTTGCCTTCAGTTCATTGGCTATTGCTTCATTGTCAGTATTTGGAACTCCATACTTGATAGCAATTTTTGCTATCGGACTCTTCTGCCATAACTTTAATATAGCAGCAGCTAAGCCCTGAAGCCTTTTGTTTTTTCCTTCATAATAAAGAGACAAAATGAATTGATTAGCCTTATGCATACTAGGATAAGAATGAAATTAGTCCTGTGGTTTTCAGAAGCTATTATTAATCTACAACAAACTAATTATGATTTCAAAGTTATTGGTCGAATCATCATTCTTCAACCAATTACTACTTGATACAGATACTGCTTGACCATGTAAAAGTAGTAGATCAATATTGAAGAACTCAGCTTCTTAAGGTATGCTTTCTAAATTGATACCAATGACAATGAGGTCATCTGATTAAGAAGTGACAACTAAAACAAATCAAGACAACTAACTAAGGAGAAATGAACATAGTATAGAGTTACTTCCATTATACCTAATGAACAGACTCTATCTTTGGACTTAGTCTCTAGGAATAAAATATGTCACAAAAATAAAACATGGCTCCTCATGGTTATAAAGATATGGTGTCTTACGCATCATGTTAGAAATATAATATAAGAAGTTATGAACCACACCACAAAGTAAATTGTTGACCATATGTCTATAAACTACCTCTAAGCTACCTATGTTTAAAACTAAGGTTATCCATATTATATGATAACTCCTCCACCATATTAGGGGAAAGAAGGATGATGGAACTAGAAATGACACACACATCAATGTTCAATTCTGGATAGGCAAAAATTTATTATGATAGGCATACCGTAAGGTACTGAAAAGAATACAGCCAGTGAAAGATATTTCTAGATGATAATAATAACATAAAAAATAACTAATAGAATAAAGTAATGACCGAAAGCAAACCCAAAGCAGATAAAAGACAGAATATATTTCTTTTTTAAGATGGTTCATACCGGTCACTATAAATATTTTGTAAAAAGGGCACCAATTCATTAGTATCAAGGTAAAAACTAGAAAATAAATGTGTTCTCAGCCTGAAAAAGAAATATACATCAAGCAGGAGGGTACCAAGGACAAAATGAGTCGGTAAAGGATGAGAGGTGTTCCTAAAATATGTTAGTTCATTGTCGGTCAGTTTCGCACTAGCATGAGGTGGGCAAAGCCTAGATGGAAGCTCAAATCCGGGAATCACTTCTGGAAGTAAGTCAGCATCCACCGGAAGTGGCTTGTGCATCCACCAATCAATGAATCGAGGCCCTAAGCCATCCAATAATCTATCACATTCCCTCTCATACAATGATCCCCTGACCGGTTGGCAATTCATATCTTGGATGTCAGTCGATAGAGAATCCTCATGATCAGCATTCCAGCTCAGCATCTCAATTGTACTACGGTTGGATTTAACCCAGTAAAGATCACCTTTGGTAGCTGACTTCACCCCATTCATTTCATGAGGATTTGTTCTTGAACTATGAATATAGCGAGTAGATATCTTTTGAGAACCTTTAGAGTTCAGCTGATAGTTGCCTCCTCTGTAAACCACAAGAACATCCTTCTTCCTCCATACAACCAAGCCTCCAGTCTTTGTCTGTTCACACAGAAATTGAACATTAATGCAGCCATCACATAATAGGGAAGGATAACATTATCTAAAACAAAACAGAAACTATTATCCACAAGTCAAAGCAGATTGATTAATATTAAAAGATTCATAGAACTAGTACACATACATAAGTATGGTATCAATAAGTAGGAACTAGATGTCCAGCAAGGAAAAAATGGACAGGCAACATGGCCTCATACAGCCCTTCTTTGCAGTCCTTTTCAGTCATGTACAGGTACAACATGCAAAAACATTGATTCTTACAACCAGTGCAGTAAATATCAGTAAATATAATCATTGCAAGCAGTTTAACATGGACTACCATGTGTATGTTTGGAAATACTTCTATAACTAATTCTAAATCCAAAATCAATTCTGAGAAAAAGCTTGTGTGCGTAGCTTCTGGCTGCCAGAATCGATTCGGAGGAAAAATAAACTGATCCAAACATGCTATATAACTCTACTTCAAAAAGCAACATTTTATAAAAACCACATTCCCTTTATGAGCATACAAATACAGATAAGATCAGGGACAAGCCTAACCTCAACAATTTCTTGAGCCCTATCCATGTTCCGGCACAAAGGGATGTCAAATTTAACCATGGCAAGTTCATTTGTCCTCCAAGTCCGTTTGATTTCATCCACAACAGCGAGCGTAACACCAGCTTTCTTAACCTTGACCCACGTTCTCATTGTTGCAGCCTCATCCCTCAACCTCTGAAGCAGCTCCTTATCAAGACTCAACTCAGCAGCAGTGACAGGCCTTTCCTTCCTCACCCTCACAAAACCAATCTCTCCGTCCTTCTCCCACGGCATCACTCTCCTCCTCCTACTTCCAACCTCCTCCTCCTCATTCTCTTTGAAACTCTCCAAACACGCTCTAAAGCTTCCAACTTTTTCAGAGCCCATTTCATCCTCATTTTCCTTCGAACTCTCCAAACACGCCCCAAAGCTTCCAACTTTTTCAGAACCCATTTGACCCTCATCTGAATCACGAGCCCTATGGAGATTCTCAACCCTCCGAGCAATTTTCTTCATAGCTTTCTTCCCTCTTGCCTCTTTGCCGTTCAAGGCTTTTTCAGAAGGCTCACGTTTTCCCACGTGGCCCTTGTTGTGTTTGGAGAGGTCAAGAAGGTCGTGGGGTTGGAGTAGAAGAGGACCCTTCATCCATGGAGCTGTGGGGGCTTTGATAGCAGCAACATCAGAATGGGACTTGGGAATTGGAAGGGAATTACTGGGTTGGTGGTGATTAAGGTTGTTGTTGGGGTTTGGGAGCAAGGAAGAGGAAATGTGAAAAATGTGAGAGCATGCGGAAGAGTTAAGGAACAGCATGGCGGACGCTAAACCAGGTTCAATGGCTGCTCCACTACCACCAACACAATTCTACCACATCAGGTGATGAAGCTACTTCACAATTCAGATATTCTCATTATCATTTTGATATTTTTCTCCGCTTTATTTATTTTTTATTGAAAACAATTAAAGAGCACTTCGTCACAAAGTCCGTCGCAAAAGCCAACTCCAATTCCGTCTTGTCTTATCTACTTAACTATTATTGTCTATTACTGTGTTCATATTCTTTCCCAATTCATGCAGCAACCTAAAGAAGCCCATTGGGAAGCGGGTCGTTTGATATTTGAAGTCTAATCCTGGGCTTGCATGCTGATTGGGCGAGTGGTCTTTTTCTTAGTGCTTACTTTATTTTCTTTTGTGGCTTGCATGAGCAGCCTACACTTTCTCATTCCTCAGCAGAAGCAGAGTATTGCTCTATGGTCATGGTCGTACTACTCGTGCAAGGGGATTTTATTGGATCTTGGTGTGTCTCGTAAATGAATTGATTTACATCCATCAAACTAATTAATCGTCTTACTGTCAACATACTGAGCGTTAAGAAATAGTCAAGGAGTTTTATTAATTTGACAAATGTATATTTAAATAAAAAATATTAACACTAACTTCAGAGATACAACAATTCCTTTAAAAAAATACAACAATTGTTATTTCATATTTCACTAAAGTTACATCTCTGCTTCTTGTGTGGGATTTTTCTCCTTGCACGAACATTTTATTGACGATCCAACCAATCATATTGAATATTTATGTGTTGAGAACAACTTATTAAAATTTTAGCTCGATCCAACGGTTATCAAATCCGCAAGAGTCATTTTACGATTGGAGCCCAATGTTGTTAGAGCGGGGGTGAACACGCCTGTTGTTGGGGGAGAACGGGCCCATTGTTGGGGGCGAGCACGCCCAGAGAATCAGATACCATATTTTAAATATAGCAGAACTCAACTTTTGGGCATTACTTTCACTTTCTTCTTCCATTTTCTCACTTCCTATGCTAGGGAAAACTCATTGGAGGCTCTTGGGAGGTCGGGCGGAAGCTATGAAGCTTTACTAGGGCTTGGGATGTCTTCCCAAATCATGGTCATGTCTTCCTTGGTTTCCTCTTCTCCTTCTCCCTTCATTGTATCCATGTGTAGCTAAACTCACGTGCCAGGGAGTGTTTTTGTTGATTCTATGACTATGTAATGATTATGATTCCATTTATGTATGAGTTTTCATTTTATCTTCATGAATCTCATTTCCCTTTCTTATTTGTACCTAATTTCAATTGGATTATCTTTCTAGTTCATGCTCAATTGGAAAATTGGTTTGGATTATGGTTTCAGAAAGGAGTTAATTGGAATTTTGTCATCTTAGGGATAAGAGCAATACTAGTTGTGATTGGCTTGAATGTTGAATTATTAATGCATTGGTTGAGTATATTTAAAGCCAAGGAATTGGCTCTTTTACTTTCAATTGATAGTTTCACTTAGCTAATGGATTAATAAGTGAATGGTTAGGCTTGGGACCACGGGTTAATGGAAATAACTCATATGTAATTGGGATGTGTATGAACATAGGATTAGGTCACGAAATCATTTCCTTAGCATGTTTTTTCTTGTTTTCCTTCATTCTCCTTTTGTTTGTGTCTTTTTACTTAGTTCTCTATATTGAAAAACTACAAAAACAATTTTACTTCAACATTTGAATCATCCTTCCATTACGAAACTAGCTAAATTGGTATTTAACCACAATCCTCGCAGATATGAAATCGATTGAGTCTTGAATGATATTCGAGAGTAGTTATGGTGTAGGAAAAATCTTTTTCATAAATGCGGCCCAAGTTTCTATACATGCTATAGAACAATACATCACTCACTCGATGTGGGTCGAGTCATTGTCAAGACAAACAAAAGGATCACTCGCCACGTGGAGGAACTACTCGCTAGCCAGGGAAGGCTTTGGCCGGACCTCGAAGGGTCACCCCAAGTCTCACAACATTGATCAAGCTGCTTAGGGGTTTTTACATAGCTCATACCTCCGTCAGTCTGGACATAGCTTGCCAGATATTGACATAGCCCACCAGCTACATCTTGATCTCTAGGAAGCCTCCTTGAGATTGCTTACTGGACTCATTACTCGCCACAACACAAACACACAGAGGCTATTTAAAGGAAGATTGCTTGGCTCGAGCATTATCTATGCGTGTTTCAACCAAGAAGTCTCTAACCAGTCCACAGGACACCGTGTCTAAAGTATGCAGGCTAAGTGTCTCTTAGTAGCTCATCGTGTCTTTGTTACAACTTCTCAATCTATAAATTCATCACAAATAGAGAGGCAGCCTTTCTGTTGGGTGGCTTTTTCATTACTTGGGCGAACTTTCAACTGGGAAGTCTTACCATTCCACTTCATAATTACAAAAAAAAAATTATCCATGAATGACGTCGAAAGTGCTATTCATCGAGGAGGGAAAAACATTGTTCTGAAAGATTAATTCATAATAGCCACCCTAGAACCGCCTGTCCCTATATTCTCATGGGAATTTCCATTGGAGCTCATGTGGGTTCCCTATGTGAGAAAATGAGGAGGTATTATCTTATTCATTCAGATTTAACAACCAAAGCCCATCTTCTCCTATATGAAGTATGTGTTGTTGATATGAGAATATGAACTTTTTTACAAAGTCAGCTGGAATAGGTTGTAAAAAATACATCGATTATTTTGTGTAATAATAAAATGAGAAACCAATAATTTAAACAGCCGATACACCACCAAGGGATTATTCCCATAGGAAAATTTCCTACTCATTGATTCTTTGTTGCAGGTTATCGATCAAAAATGGTGTTGGAAACATGATATCTCTCTGGAATTTTCAATGCGTTCGGCTTATGAGCTCCTACAACAAGATTTTGGGAGACAAGAGATGATTTATTACAAACATGGGTAGCTTTGGAACGTTAATGATGATTAATGGTCTTTGTGTAACCGTGGACAAGAGTCATGCTCACATTTGTTGTTTCCCTGTTCAGTATCCCAATCAGTTTGGCAACAATGTCTTAATTGGCTTGCTATATACACAACACTTCGTGTGGATTACTAGGCTAATTTTTCACACTTCACTAGGTTCTTCTATGGAAAGGGCTTGACAAAATTATGGTTTAAAATTATTTGATCTATTTGGTGTACATAATGATATCATTTTTAGGAATGTTAATTTATTTATTCATCTCTTCTTGACCGTATTAAGGTTTTATAACTTAGGGATAAACTCAAAGGTTTTACTTTTTCTTTGATCTATAAAAAAAACCAAAGCATGTGGTCCAAGTGATAGTTTGGTTATCTTTTATGCTATGCTTGTTATGGGTAAATTTGAGAAGAGAGAAATACATATGAGAGAGTTTGAGTGGTGATAACCTATCTCCATCCGCTTTGGTTTCTAAATAGGGGGAAGAGAAAGAGCTATTAAAATGAGGCCAGTATGCTTTTAGCAATCTCTCCAAGAATGAGAAGAAAGCTAGCAGAGGAGGGACCACATTTACGATTTCACCAACTTACTCTTTTATAGTTTGTTTCGTTTAAGAAAGAAAGAGATGAGAAGAGAAGAGAGAAAAGGGTAAGAGAAAACGTAAATTTTATAGACGGTTTGGTGTGATAAAAATAAAAGAAAAAGAGAATAGAAAATATGATGTGTATTAAAAGTCATTTGTACCCCTAAATATATAAATATTTATAAGTCTATTAACCTGTTAAAAAAGACCAAGATGGAAAAGCAAAAAGAATTCTGCAGAGTCTTGTAAAAGGTATAGGACAAAACAAGTTAGTTTCATCCTCTCTCCCTTATTTCTATATGTGATGTTCCTCTTTTGCATAGGTTGACCGTAACCAACAGAGTGTTTTAAAAAAAAAATTATAAAATTTCAAAAAAATATACAAACTTAATTTAAAATGGATAAAATTAAAAATAAACATCAGTTAAAATATTTATAGTTAATTATTTTATATGTAAGACAAAAACGTTAATTGTTTTCTCTTTTTTCACTCTTTCTTCAATAAAATGAGAGGAGAAGTTACTCACTGTTTGCTTTCTCTTCATTGTATCTCATACCAAACAACTTAACTTATTTACCTGGTGTTCGTGGTTTGGAGATTATCTCTTGACTCTAGGGTATCCAGTTCAATACTGTCATGCTTAACCGAAATCTACCATTTTGTTCACCTTTTACTTTCTATGCACTTTCTTTACTCCCTTCATCTCGTAAACCAAACACACTAACAATATTTTGAATTTGAGTCAAGTGATTTATGTAAATAAACAATGTTCCTTGAAATATTTAAACATGTTGATTCACGTGACTTGACTCTGTTCAGATTCAATGTAACATTCGGACATGCATGATTATTAAAAAAATGACATGAATTGATATGACACATTTTTTTTCTTCAAACCCATATTAAAATAGCGCTACTCATGCTTAATAATCACTCAACTTGTCTTGACTCTACCAAATCTCATTTAAAACATAATAATGTACGAGTTATTCTTACCATTATTTTTAAAAATCAAATTGTGAAATGTGTGTATAATACAAATTGAGTACAATTTTCTGAAGAATAATATATATATATATATATATATATATATATATAAATTAAGTACCATGTCAACACATTTTCATCTCATCCTATGAGTAGACCTCCAATAACTTATTATCTTAAAAGTGTGAGCTAACGTTTGTTTGAATTCGTGCCAACTGATAAATATATTCAATAATCCTAATTTTTTCAGAACTAAGCTGGTTTTTTTTAAAACTAAGTGCATTTACTCTTATTCACATGTACCATGCCCCATTTTTCCCATCTCTTCCACTGTTCTAATTGGGCATTGTTATTAATGTCACTCATACACCTTGTATGTCATCCCAAAATGGTGGAAAATACAAAGATACCCTAAATGAAAAAAAATCTCTACCAAACTCTCCGCCACCCACCTTCACCACTTTGCACTCACCACCCATGTTGATCGTGTTCCTTCTTCAACTCCCTTCTCCATCTCTGTTCCTCACCTTTACCACTTTGCACTTTATTCCTTTGTCTCCATCGCTCCCTCGTACCTTATCATTAGACCTCGCTCGCACTTGCTCTCGCCCTCTCGCGTCGACATCGAAGCAAGAGCAGTACACTAAGCATGTTACAAACAGAAGATTTTCATCCATATATATAGGCAAAGAAGGAAGCCTTGGATTACCAGTCTTCCACCATTAATATTTGCAAGTTTCAATATCTGTAAGTTTCAAGTCAAACTATACCGCACTTTAAAGGGTAGTACCCTGAAACCCAGGTTGCCGACCAACTACCGCATTTAAAAGTGCAGTAGTGACGCCACATTTTAAAGTGCGGTAGTGACGCACTTTAAAGTATCGCAAGTGCGGCAGTACCGCACTTTGTAAGTGCGAGTATAAAACGAAAGGACAAAAAAATAAGTCAAATAAATAAGCCTAGGAATCAACTGTCTTCCCTCGTTAATAAAAATTCGCAAGTTTCAGATTCTAATCAGTTCCAAAGGTGGTGAGTGACTAAAGTAGTAATTACAGTCAAAATTGTAAGTGTCAAAACACATAACTGCACTTTAAAGTGCGGCGGTATTATGTGTTTTACTGCACTTTGTAAGGGCGAACGAAGATATAATTAGAGTCAATTTTAGAAAAATTGGTTCTGGAGATGGCATAAGTAGGCGTCAGGGTAATATTAATAACAATGTCCATTCTAATTGGGGTTATGCGTACAACTCACCTGTCCAAGATTTACCAAATATCTTATAAAAATTATTTTGAAGATACCAAGATCTAAATTATTTGCACAACATGCCAATTGCCAACAACTTAAAAGACAGAATTGGAGAAGAGACAAAGGAAAGTGTTGACCAGTGAGACTATTATTAACAACTCTACATCACATTTGGAGATTGCTCAAATTACAAATCAACAAGAAGTGGGAGATTACAACAAATCAAAATACTCTACACCCTAAAAGCTTTAGACGTTATAATAATACACAATACAAATGATTATTTCCTTAAAAAAAAGGGAAGAAAAAAAGAATAAACCTATCGCCAAAGGTGTACCTGCTTCTTGTTTTTCTCCATCCTCTCATTCAAGTCCCTCTGTACCATCTCAAAAGGAGACAATGCTTCACCACAATTTTACCATGCTACTCTATGAGGCCAGCTTATGAGACAACTTTGGAGATATCCTTGTTAGATCTGTTGTATTTCATGTGGCTCTTTACAAGCTGTCCAGCTGCAATTGCAGACATGAGAGATAGCTCCCCAGCAAGGACTGAACCAGCTACTATGGTGGCCAGTAGCCTAGAATTTGCACCTGGAGCTTCTTTACTGGCACCCTTGACACCAAGTAAATTAAGACAAGCTGACTGAGATGCGAGTTGTGTGCCCCCTCCAACAGTACCAACCTGAATCGGAAGGAAGAATCATCTTGTCATCATACAAAAACTAGCTATGTATGGATGCAGTGAAAGTAAAGGTATTGAAAGAGACTTATTTCATGTTTAGTGTAGCAGTTGAGCACCCCCCAAAATTGGTTTTATATGTGCAAACATGATTTTCATTGTAGTATTATACTTAAATCAAGTTTGCTTCTAAAAGTTTTGGCTACAAGGGGAAAAATGCAACTTTTTGCGTTAAGTTCTGAAACTTCCTTACTAAGTTTCTGCAGGTTCATTCCAAAACGATTTTTAGAACAGAGAATTTATTGTACCTCAACTGAAGGCATGGTGACGGAAATGTGAAGGTCCTTGCCATCATTCACAGCTTCCATCATGGTGATGCACTGAGAACTCTCCACATTCTGTGCAGGATCCTGACCAGTGGCAATGTAGACAGCACTGACAATATTGCTAGCATGGGCATTGAACCCACCCAGAGCACCAGCCACTGCAGAGCCAGTAAGGTTCTTAAGCATGTTAAGCTCGACTAGGGCCTCCACGCTAGTCTTCAGTACTTTCTTCACCACATCTTCCTTAATTACAGCCTCGCAGACCACAGACTTGCCACGTCCTTCAATCCAGTTCACAGCCGCAGCTTTCTTGTCTGCGCAGAAATTTCCTGGCCCAACCAACAGGGTATAGGATGTCAATTTTAGCAACTAATTTAGATCATGACAAAAAGAACAAATTTAGGTTAAGAGATGAGTAGAGGAGAACACATGAGGAAGGCTTACCAGAGATTCCAATAACATCCATGTCAGGAAAGTCGCTCTGAAGGAAATCAAGTACATTTTGGACACCTTTTGACACCATGTTCATCCCCATGGCATCTCCGGTGCCGCAACGGAATCTAATGTACAAATTCTTGCCAGCAATAGCAGGTTGAATGCTCTGTAACCTGGCAAATCTGCTTGACCTGCACAAACGCATTAATTATTAATCAACTAATAACTAAATAAGTAATGATAGTTCCACATATGTAGTTCAATGGACACCAATTCAACAAACATCAAATAGGAAAAGAAATCCACCAGATTCCTGTTCAAAATCGTGAAGACACAGCTAGTAGAAACCAACACATGGCTATTCAAAAAATATTTCATTCTAAATTGCAGCAAAATAACATTATTTTGTTTACCTAATCTTCACACAACAGAGATCAACCTAGAAAATAGAAATTAGAATAATTCATAACCAAAAAGAACAAACCACTAAACAAAAAGCACAAAAGCAGTGATAGTTCTATACAGGTAATTCTACAGCCACCACACATCAAAGTTTCCAACACAAAACAGAATACATCAGGTAAGGTTCCTGTCAAAATCTTCAACACAGCCAAAGTCACTAACTCGTCCCTGTATTTATTCTCGATTGCTTCAAAATTAATTAGCATTTTCTAGGTAATTCTGCAGACACCGCACATCCAATTTCCAACACGACAAAATACATCAGGTTCCTGTCAAAATCTTAAACACAGCCAATGTCACAAACTTGTCCCTACAGTATTTATTTTCGATTGCAGCAAAATTAATTAGCATTTTTTATTTTTTTACACCCTTTTGTCCAACTATAATTCACTTCTTTCTATCTCTCTTCCTTCCTTTCCCACCACCAGTGTGGCTGAATCCTTAGAAAATCACTTCTCCGGTTCTCCCACTACAAAAGCTACTCCAGGTAGAATCACCTCTCCCCAACTTAAAAATCAACTAGGTTTCCAAAGAAACACGCATCTATGACATCTCTTGGTCGTATATCCACTAATCAACCAAGAACAAAAAAAGCAATTATAGATCCACAATGTAGTTCAATGGACACCATACATCCAACATGAAAAGAAATCCACCAAACTCCTGTTTAAAATCGTGAAGACACAGCCAGTAGAAACCAACACATGGCTTTTCCAAAAATATTTTATTCTAAATTGCAGCAAAATTAACATTCCATTGTTTACCTAATCTTCACACAACAGGCTTCTACCTAGAAAACAGAAAATGTGATAATTCATAACCAAAAAGAACAAATCACTAAAGAAAAAGCAGTGATAGTTCTATATAGCTAATTCTACGGACACCACAAATCAAAGTTTCCAACACAAGACAAAATACATCACGTAAGGTTCCTGTCAAAATCTTCAACCCAGCCAAACTCACCAACTTGTCCCTACAATATTTTATTCTAGATTGCAGCAAAATTAATTAGCATTGTTTTTACTTTTTTACCGACTACAATTCACTTCTTTCTATCTCTCTTCATTCCTTTCCCACCAATCAATGTGGCTGAATCCACAGTTAAACATCCCAGAATCACTTCTCCAGTTCTCCCACTACAAAAGCTACTCCGGATAGAATCACTTCTCCCCAACTTAAAAATCTACTAGGTTTGCAAACAAACTTGCATCTATGACATCTCTCGGTCTATCCACCCAAGGGTGTACAAGTATATTTATCTTATTAATGAATATCCCTTTCTTCACCTAATCATTGATCAACAAAGTTTGAACCTAGAAATCACAATCAACAACTAAAACAAAAAAATCACTAAGCAAAATAAAAAAAGACTTTTTCACCAAGAAAAACAAAAAGGAAATGAGATTTGGCACCCTACACACATAATTTCACACCACCCTCAATGTTCCGAGATTAAAACTTGAAAGCTAAATTTTCCGGGATTTTAAATAGCAAAAATTTCCGAGATTTAAAACTCAGAAAGTAACGATGAGGGGGTGCGGAATCTTGTGGTTAGGGTGCCAAATCCAATCCCAAACAAGAACAAGGCATGTTGGAAAATTACCTGTTGAAAACAACAGCGAGGGAATCAAAGTTGAGGGGATCTTCAAGGTAGAACTTCAACTGTGCAGCTCTCTTAGCAGTGGCGAAACGAACAACAGGGGCTCTAGTCATTCCATCCCTCAGCAAACACGAAGAAGCTCCACCAGAAGCGTGAATCGCCTTGCAACCTCTGTTGGTGCTGGCAACCAGACACCCCTCCGTCGTAGCCATCGGCACGGTGTACTCCTTCCCGTCCAGCAACAACGGACCCGCCACTCCCACCGGAATCTGCACAAACCCTATCGGCATCTCACAGCACTGCCCCAATATCGACGCGTAGTCGAACCCTCCCAGCGGCAAACCCTCCAATGACTTCCCTGTTATCCTCTCCACCGCCTCGCGCCGAATCGCCGCCGCCCTGCCGCAATCCCCGATCCTCGATTCCAGCGAGTACGACGGGATCGAACCCGAAACCACCGATTTCACGATCTCCTCGTCTTCTATTGATAGTTTGTCAGGCACCGCTTGGAGGATCTTGGAAGGAACTGTAACCGGCACCATCACCGCTGCCGCCGCCGCCGCTTTCTCTGGCTTCAACGGTGCGGAGTCGATGAGGGCGGCGGGGCAGGGGCCGGGGGTACGGGAGTCTTCCTTGGCGAGGATCTCGTCGTCAGAGAGGTCATCATCGGGGGAGGCGCGGAAGAAGAAGCCGAGGAGGTAGAGGGCGGAGGCGAGTAGCGAGACGATGGCGGCGGTCTCGGAGGCGGTGACGACGTGGAGAGGGGTGGAATTGCGGATCTTCGCGCGCCAGCGGTGGAGGAGGAAGTAGGCGACGGAGAAGAAGAGGGTGAAGAATACGGCGTTGGTGAGGGCAGAGGGCGGGTAGGTGGGACTTGGCTTCTGGGTTTTGAGGCGTTCGCCGGTGGCGGGTGATTGGACGGGTCTCCGGCGAATGTCCATTTTCCAACGGGCGCTGCACGCAGAAGGCGAAGGAAAATGGACAAAACCCAGAAATGGAGGGATTTTGGAAAAGGTTTTATTTGGTTATTGGGGGAGGGAAAAGCGAGGAAAAGGTTTTTATAACCGTTGGAATTGAAGGGAAGTGCGAGAGTTTAGTTCAGAACGAGTATTTTTTTATTTTTATAGAATAGAAAGACAAGTTTGGCGCGCTGCCCTCGTGTACTGCGTGGTGTGCAACCCTCTTGTTATTATTATTCTTTTTAATCGTTTGTTTTTTTGCACCGGCAAATATTGCTTCCACGTGCATTTATTTTTGCAAAATGTTTGATTTCCTAATCATTCTCCCTTATTTTTCTATTCTCTTTCAAAGCATCTGATCCATTTGATCCATCAGGAGAGATTTACTAACTTAATGTGTATTTAGAGATTCAAGACACTAATCTCATGGCCAATGGCTTTAGAGATACCTTGAAAGTCTAAAAAAACTCTTCGAGAAATGTTTATATTTTAAATACACTTACATCATGAGAATGATGTAATGATTAGCTCACTTTATCTATTAATTATGAGATTGGAGTTTGGATCATTATCCATGGGAATGAGGCGCATCTTGTAGTTGGTCGTTTACCGCTTAATATGAGCACACGCAACGAAGAGATTAGTCCTTGCTAACGATAATGGATATTCAGGATTCACAAAAAAAAATTATACTTATAATGAGAGAAATGAGAGATATGGAGAATGATATAATAGGAAAAGAGAATAAATTTATGAATGAAAATGTGAAAATTGAGATAAAATAAATGAAACTGTGAATAATCAATACTATAACTCTTTGGTCTTCACATGCAGTTTTTGACTTTTTGTGCTTTCTTAAAACGTGCATGTTCATTTTTTTGTTTTTGGTTACAAGTTACAACATGTTTTCTATGCATACTATTTAATTTATCATTGAATAGGAGGTCAATAAAAAAAAACAAATATTATTTAATCAAAGGTCCAACTGATCGCCACGTTATTATTGGAAGAGAAGTATTTATTTTGTGTTGTTATTTATTTTATGTAAAATTACTTTATTCTAAGTGACTTAATAATATTTTACAAATTCTAGTTTATGAAACATGTCAAATCATTATTAGGCCACATAAAACTAAAGTGATCTTACCTCAGCTTTATTTTGAAAGATTTAGACAATCTCACTTATTTTAATTATTGAATAATTATAAGAGGAAAATCATCAAACTTTAAAATTTCGAAAACTAGTTAGTCTACAGTGATGAGGTCTGAATAGTGAACACATACTACCTTTTTTCTAATGTTGGTTGTTTTAGTCGTTTTTATGTTTTTAAAAATATCACTTGTTTATAAATTTAAGACATTTTATTTTATTTTTTCACTCTCATTTAAAAACCTTTGTCTCACCACCTTTTATTTTGACGAACCACCATTCTTCTCTATATACTAATGAGTGAGTCTTAATCTGAATTGGTGGTGAAAAGTTGAAGCAAAATAAATGATATAGGTAGGTATAAATAAACGTATTTCAGTGAAGTTTTATATTAATAAACGATATCTTATTCTTCCTACATGACCTTAAACAAAAAGCATTCTGAAATATATGTAGTACAATAGTAATGCAATTAAAAAGCACACATTAGAGGTAATGTGAATGGAAATGTGAGTCCAATGTTTCACATTGGTTAAAATTTGGTAAGATAAAAATAATATAACAGACATGACACACATACCTAATACTAATGAAATAAAATAAATTAATACAAGAAGGAGAAATTGAATTGGTTTAAAAACTTTTTCAAAGTTGAATCAATACACTTATGAAATCTTTGAATTTTTTTTCTTAAAACCCCTTTGTTAGTTGCAGAAGAATAAATAAAGATTAAATAACAAAAATATATAAAGTTGAGAGAAAATAACACAACAAATTTTCTCACGATTCACCCTAAATCTTTGGGCTATGCCCAGTCCTTGGTACACCAAGATTATTCACTAAAACAACCAAATATTCTACAAGACTTCTTTTACCGGTATTCTATGGGACTTCTCATTTCACAAGTATTCTACAGGACTTCCCATTTCACAAGTATTCTGCAAGACTTTTCCTTTCACAAACTACGAAAGAATGAGTTTTGTTCTACTCTGAAATTCTTTAGCAAGAGATGATAGCATAGATATTAAAGCTCAAATACTCTTATGTATGTATTGAGAGTTGTAAAATGAAGTGCACACTAAGAGTGTTACAAAAATAGAGGTTTGAGAGACTTAATAAATTGAAAGAGCTCATGTGAATATGCAATCTAAAATTCTCGTCTCCAAACTTTCTCTATGTCCTTTTTGTATAGTCCTAGTATGAATATGACTATATGGCTATTAGGGATTAGGTTTAGGACTTGTACTCTTTGGTCTTCAGTAATTGCTCTTCGTATCGCAGTTGCGGTACCAATGTCATCGCATCTGCGGTACACCAAAAATACTGTCTCGTCAAAATGTAGCCCATCGCAGCAGCGGTCATAACCATCGTTGCAGCGATATTAAGGTGTTAACGCTGCAACGATATAAGATATTGCAACAGCGATATAAGATATCGCAACAGCGATAAGAGCTCCAGTACGATAGGTCTCATCGCAGCTGTGATGGACGCCTGACATTCAATTTGCTCCAATTGTACAACAACTTCACTTGTTTAAGCTGCAATTCACAGATCAAACTCCAAGAGAGGTAAACAGATCATTAGCACCTAACAAGACTTTGACCTAAAAACCACTACGACTCAACTAGACTCAAATTAGCTTAAAAACCACTAAAAGACTAGAAAAATAACTAAGTGCTAAAATAACATACGAATGCAAAAGATGCATGAAACCTAGGGTTAAAACACTATATGCGACTCCAAAAATGCAAAACACAGATGAAAAGACTCTTAAAACATCAATAAACCCTCGGGTTATCAATGGTGGGTGGGGGGGAAGGAGATAGGGGAAGGGGAAGTTTAGGGGGAGGGGTTGTGGGTGAGGGAGAATGAGGTGGAGGGATGGGCAACACTGGGGGTAGAAGAAGGTGGAGGAGAAGACAGTGGGTGGGGAAGAAAGTTGCGGGGTGACGAGGCAACAATAGGTGGAGAAGGAGGTGGGGGATGATTTTTGGGTTTTTCTTGGTTTTGAATGTTTAAGGTTATGGGAATATGCTCTAGTTAGGGGTGAAAGAAGATGGGAAATGGTAAAAGGAAAGGTGGGGGTGGGGAAAAGGGAGGAGTTGGTGAGGAGGATGACAACAATGTGGGGAGGTGAAGGTGATAGAGGAAGGACAGAGGTGGGGGTGGGAGGGGAAGGGAGAGAAGTGGGGGAGATGATTGATGACATGATAGTAAAACTAATATGAGGAACTAATAATGAAACTACTAATTCAGGAGGGATGAAAAAAAAAATTACACATGTACAATTGACTTTAACTTTTATTTGTTTGGATGAAAAAACATAGGTATGAACAAAAATAAAAATAAAAATTTTAGATACAGAAAAAAAATTACAATGACTAAATTCAGAAATGGATATATTACGGGGACCAAAAAGTTATTTAAGAAAGGGTGTTAGATTTAACACCTCCAATACTTAATTTTGCACCCCAGTTTCGTATAGTAAATGTCTTAAATACCCTTTTTCTTTTTTCGTTCCAGGATTTTTAAAACCGGAATGTATGGTGACAAAATTTCGAGTTTTGTTTTCCCGGAATGTGGTTGATGACTTGTGTTTCGGTTTATATATCTCGGAATGGAATTTTTCCAATTCGTTTCGTGCTATAAAACCCGGAATAAATTTTAGTGACAATAGGCGTCTTCCGGGATTTGTAAACACGGAATGTATGCTCACTACTACTGAGTTTATAAAACCCGGAAGGCTAAATAAATGGGTTTTGGGAACAGTAATCTCGGAAAGTTATTAGGTTCCGGGATATACAATTTGGAATAGTTATTTAAGTTGTGAAACATGTGTAAGTGTTTCACTACACAATTGCTTCCGGATTTTATATCCTGGAATGCAATTTTATTGTTTTCCGGGTTTTATATCCCGGAAAACAACTGCAAAGTGAATGTATATTTCGAGATATAAATCCCGGAATGTTGTTTTAAATAATAAAATTCGGGGTTTTAAAACCCGGAATTTGGAAAAGTTTTGTGTTATTCAAGCAGTGCTTGAGGGTGGTGAAAGCTTCAAGGGTTGCTGAATGGCGGTAACAAGGAGCACAACAATGAGATTTGGAGGTCCAAACTAGTGATGGGTAATGGTGGTGGTGTGGCTGGGAGAACCAGAAGAATGAAGAACGAAGAAGAATGAAGAACAGAGGGGGTAAGAATGGTGAAGAAAACAAAGTTCAGTAT
Source organism: Acmispon strigosus (assembly GCA_030819835.1). NCBI lineage: Eukaryota > Viridiplantae > Streptophyta > Magnoliopsida > Fabales > Fabaceae > Acmispon > Acmispon strigosus. The sequence continues at coordinate 289,676 of JAUAMA010000002.1, forward strand.
TATATATACTGCAATTACCATTCCGGGTTTTAAATCCCGAAATGCCGACCAAGTTCCGAGATATATATCCCGGTAAACCGAATTTAAAAACCTAAACTACCGGGTTGTATATCCTGATAATACTATTGTACAACCTATATTTTGTGTTTTAAAATCCGAAAAGGGGTATTATTGATATTTTGAAAATACCTTGGGCTTTAGAATTAGGTGAAGGGAGTGCCAATTCTAACCCCTTTAAAAAAATGTAAAATTGGTCCCACTTGGCTAGTGTTGGAAGAAGTTGCTGCACTGCTGTGGTGTGCTGTACTGTGTTTCGTTGGTTGGGTTTCCTTCGCGTCGGATCCGATCTGAAGGAAGCAAAAAGAACAATGGAAGAGTACCCGGAAGAGTTACGCACTCCGCCGGTGACACTGGTCTCCTTGGTGGGTTGCCCCGACCTCCACCCTCTCATCTCCACCTACCTCCTCTCCCAGCAGCCTCCCATCAACACCCTCGCCCTCCCCGATCTCTCCAAAATCCACCTCTTCAAGAAGAAGAACGATCCCGAAAACAACGCCGCCGCCACCCCAGCGCTCTCTCCCTCCCCCTCCTCCCCCTTCGGCATCTTGAAGCGCGATTGGTTCCTCAAACACCGCACCAAGGTCCCCGCCGTCCTCGCCGCTCTCTTCCCCTCTCACCTCCTCCTCGCCGATCCCGCTCTCTGGCAACAACTCTGCTCCGATCTCGATTCCATCAAGTAACCACCCCTTCCCCCCCTCCCCCCTCTCTCTCTTCAATTCCATTAAACGATGCTGCGTTTCGTGCTTGTAGGTCTGTGATTCGTGCCAGGAACATCAAGTTAGTTGTTGTTGTCGTCCACACCAATCCACAAGGTTAGCTTATTACCTTGAAATGTTATTTTTTTGATTTTTGTTGTTGTTGCTGCAATTGATAGTTGAATTGAATACAAATGCGCGGTGGTTATGTGTTTGAGGGTTTTGGTTGCAGATGAGATCAGTGAAGATAAAATGATTGCGTTACGGAAGCGAGCAGAAGTAGAAGCTAAGTATGTGGTTGTATTGAATCCCAATGACGATTCTGAGCTTCAACTCTCTCTCAACAGGCAAGTACTGTTTTACTGGAAATTTGTATGTATTTATTTTTGCCTGCAACACGGCAACATTGTTCACGTTTTTTGTTTTTGGGTTCAGGCTTGCAAATACGTTTTCGGAATTAGCCGGTGCGTATTACAGGGAAGAAGGAAGGAGGGTTAAGCAGCGGATTGAGAAGAAGAATGTCAGCTCTGTTGAATTGATTGTTCGTTACTGCTTCAAAGTACGGATCCTTTCTTCTTTTTTTGGTTTATTGTTGTGCCAATCAACTGAGGTTCAATGTAGTTCTATGCTGTTTCTGAATTTTCTGTGGTGTTGTTAGTTCCAGAATAGGTGCATCATCTAATTTCTAGTCATTTTAAGAATTAGTTGTTTTTGTTAAAAGCAGAAATTAGTTGTAGAGACTTGAATTAGATTGGTCGTGCTCTGTGATGGCTGGTGCTAGTTTCATAAGCAGTTTATTCACGTATGAACTTTTGCAAGTGTGCATGGTTTATATTTTTATCAGAATAATTTTGCTTTATTTATCTAGATGCCATGAATTGCTAGGTTGCTGTATATGCAGAATTTCGATGTGACTGGGCTGAAGCGTTGAAATTTTATGAGGAGGCCTATCACACACTGCGAGAGGTGCGTGTAAATATTTATAAATTTTTCTGTTCTATTCATAATTTATTATATATCCCTGTCTAGAGGCTAGAGTGCAGATTCTATTATTAGTGTAATGCGTAACCCCTCTGTCTGTTGGTTAAGTCAATTAATATAAGAAAAACTTATCATCATGCCCAGTATTCTGCTCTCAGTAGTCAGAGCCTTGAGTTATGAGGGGCATTTTTTCAGATCCTCTAAGAGCATCTGTAGCAAATGATTTTGTACATATGGTAAACATGGGGACTCATATTTCTATTAGCCTTAATTCTTTTAGACTCTGGAAAATGCTAATGTACTGTCTCACCTATGATTTCCAGTGATTGAATAGAGTTGCATGTGCTCAAACTTTTGTATGTTTAATTTTTTCACATGCATTTTCTGTTCATGACACTACAGATTGTTGGAGTGACAACAAGGTTACCACCAGTACAACGCTTAGTTGAGATAAAATCTATTTCCGAACAATTGCATTTCAAGATATCAACATTGTTACTGCATAGTGGAAAGGTTACAGAAGCAGTGACGTGGTTCCGCCAACACAAGAATACATATAAAAGGCTTGTTGGTGCCCCAGAAGCAACATTTCTTCACTTGGAGTGGATTAGTAGACAATTCTTGGTATTTGGTGAGCTGTTGGAGACAAGTTCAAAAACCACTCAAAGTCTTTTGCCTGTTATTCTAGGCTCTTCATCCAAACCTCTGACTGAGTGGGAATATTATCCTGCTTATTACTACCAAGTGAGCACCTTTCTTTAACTATCTAGCTTGCTCACATGTTGAGAAAGGCATATGACTTAACCATTTGTATTAGTTTTCACCAAAATAGCTCTCAGTCATTGAGATTCCAATTGTAGTCTGAAAGTTTCTTTGTATTATAATAAATGATCCAAAAGTAAAATTCATGCATGATAGCATTATTGGAATAAGGATGCTAACCATCATATTGACATTTTTGAGAAAGTTGGTTCCCTATAACAGTATTCAAAATGGAATCTGTATGACCTTTATTTAAAAGAAGTAGAAGTGGACAATAAATGCCTTGATGATATCCTTTAGACAGTTTCATTTTCATCACAATTAGTTTATTAGAATCTACTATAAAGTTCAAATTAATATTGTGATTAATAAAATTATCCAATAAAAGCTAGTGTTATTATTTTTTATGAAAAAGCTTATAACTACCAAGTGAGCACCTTTCTTTAACTATCTATCTTGCTCACATGTTGAGAAAGGCATATCCGCATATGACTTAACCATTTGTATTAGTTTTCACCAAAATAGCTTTCAGTCATTGAGATTCCAATTGTAGTCTGAAACTTTCTTTGTATTATAATAAATGATCCAAAAGTAAAATTCACACATGATAGCATTATTGGAATAATGATGCTTACCATCATATTGACATTTTTGAGAAAGTTGGTTCCCTATAACAGTATTCAAAATGGAATCTGTATGACCTTTATTTGAAAGAAGTAGAAGTGGACAATAAATGCCTTGGTGATATCTTTTAGACAGTTTCGTTTTCATCATAATTAGTTTATTAGAATCTACTAAAAAGTTCAAATTAATATTGTGATTAATAAAATTATCCAATTAAAGGTAGTGTTATTAACAATATTTTGATAGAGTAAGAGTTCGTGTTGATTGCTGAGCAGACTGGAATTCCTGTCAGCATATTTCTTATGTCTGTCAAGTATGCCTGCCTTTACAATTGATTTACACATGTATGTTTGGTTTTGCTTTACCTAATATCAATAAATCCATTTAATTCATGTTTCGGATTTCATATGTACTTATGAACAACAACAACATGTCAACAACAATAACAAAAATAAAGTCCTTATCCCCCTAGCTGAGGTTAGCTGTATGGATTAACATGTTCTATCAAAAACTAAATTTCAGAATGATCCCCCTTATTCCCCTCACATTCCTCTTATAGGAATGTAACTAACTGACTTAACAGCCTAAAAATTTGGCTGTTATATTGGCCCATTAATTCAGGACCCCTAGCAACTAAATCTAGGTTTCCTATTATGTAGGCCTTGTCCCTATATCATTCCCTTTCTTATTTCTTCTATGTTACACTTTATGAATAGGTGGTCTATTACTATCAATAAGTTGATAGAACTGGACCAGTAAACAGGAAATAAAAGTGAGAATTTCTCTTATTGCAAAGAATGAAAAATGGTGTATGACTAACTTTCGAGAGGTCAGAAACTCTCCTTAAACTAAATGACTAATTTCAGATTTCAGAATGATCTCCTTTATTCCCCTCAAATTCCTCTTATGGGGTGGTTTGGGAGATGGTTTTTGGAGGGAAATGGAGGGGATGGGTTAGTTTTTATTTTCAAATAAATAGTATCTAATTTTATAATTTTTGAAAATTTAAGTGAAATGATAAATTAATACAAATATAATACACTGATGATTTATTTATTTTCATATATATTATATAATTCTCTTAATTTGAGAATATAAAGCAAGCCCTCCCTTCCCTTTCCCTCCAAAAACCATCTCCCAAACTACCCCTATAGGACTGTAACTGACTTAGCAGCCTAACAACTGGCTGCTACATTGGCGCTTTAATTCAGGCCCGCTATCAATTAACTCTAGGTTTCCTATTACATAAGCCTTGGCCCAATACAATGTTGTTAATGGCGGACCATGGCAGAGAGCCAAAAGCCCGCCATAGTTGACAAATAATGATGGCGGATTATGGCAGAATATGGCGAGATATTGGCCATGACGGAGAGACAAAAACCCGCCATGAGATTCCGCCGTGGCGGCACCTTGGCGGATATTTGATAACACTGGCCTGGCCCAATATCATTCCCTTTCTTATTTCTTTGACACACCTTATGAATAGGTGGTCTGTTTGTATCAGTTTTCATCAACATTCTGGTAAGAACATGTTATCTTATTAGAAATTAAGAACCCTGCAAAACTTGATGGTTTGAAAAGCTCCCTACCCAAAGGCCCTAATTCTCACTCATGCTTTATCCGTTTTTTGCTTGTTTCTTTGTCTGGTTTAATGATACTGCTTATCCTAATGAATGACTGGATACCTCTCCCTCTCAACCCGTCCTCTCATTTATAGGCAGTATCAGCATGCCTTTTTTCTTCAACTGTATCTAACTAACTAACTAACTAACTAACTCTCACTCACAATCAAATGACCTATTACCTTACTCTCTCTTTTAGTTGAACTATGGTTGTGTTTGATCCACTTTTCTCATTAGCCTTTGCCGTCTTCTCATTACATGGCTAAATATTCTTTACTGAATTTCTATATGCTTCTCAGCACCTGCTAAATCCCACTTACTCTTGAATATATTCATTCCTGACCTTAATTTTTCTTGTATATCCTCTTACTCTTTAATTTTTGTTGTTGCCATGTGACTGAGGTCAAGGGTTCAAGTCCTAGAAACAGACTCTTGTGTGAAAAACAAGGTAAGGTTGCGTACAATACACCAAATGGTGGGACCCCTTCCCGGACCCTGCTCATGCGGGAGCTTTGTGCACCGGGCTGCCCCTATCCACTTATCTACGGCAACAGTCTAACCTCTTCTGCACTTATTTATTATTTAGATCTACTCTGCAATACCAATCCTTTCCTCAATTTTTTGTGGCCTTTTTAGTCAGAGTACCCTAACTTCTTACTCAGCAGTGATGCCCACCTAGAAATGAAACTTCCAAGTCATGTGAGTTGAAAATTTTATCTGATTACCTTGTGTACTCATACTGCTTTGGTTTGTTTACTTAAATGATGGTGCTAGAACATTTAAAGGTTAACTAAAATGAATTTTCAAACAACCACTTTCATTCACTTCAAGTTGAAACCTTTATCAATTTCTCTGATTTAGAGATATTCCAGGTGGTTTTTGGTAAATCAGATAATCTTTTACGAACCACAAACAAGAATTGAAGAGTAGTATGAGAGGTAGAAAGAAAGAGAATGAACCTGTTATTGACGTCTGGAATTTAAACAGAAAAATGAGATAAATCTCCTTCCAAGGGCTTTTCTTTCCTACCACAGAGCAAACGCTCAGTTCCCAAAAGCTAACTATTCAGAATAAGTTTTATACTTACCTCCTACTAATTAAACAGCCTCGTAACCAATTCTGTAACTAACTACTCATAACCAACAGTGAGTAGTTGTGTAAGTATAACTACTTTGCCTTGTTTTCCTTTTTTGCTGTCCTGGGCCCTATCAGATAATGTTGGTCCTTGGATATCCCATAGTTATGGCGTAACTTGCTTTTTGTTGTTCTTATGAGTGAGTTCGGTCTCTATCAATCCTATGATTTATTTATTTAATTTTCTTATGTTCTCTTGATGGTTTAACTTGAGAAAATTATGGGTGTGTTTGGCTGGATAATATGGGATGCAGGAGAGTGCTGTGATGAAACTCTCCAAAAATCAGGGGAAGGGAAATAAAGGGTTGTTACTAACCCTCCAAGATCATCAATCATTACTTTGTTAAGTTCGCTTTCCCCTTTTTTGGGGGGAGGGGGGTTGGAGGAGAAACTGACTATGCTACTATTATATAGCCTTTTTAATATTTCTAATTTAATTGTTAATGTAGAATTTCAATTTTAATTTATTAATGAACTAATAAAAATGTGTTGTGATTATTATTTTCTAACTCTGTTTTCTGCCCCCTTTTCATTTTGTTTAGATAGTGTGAAAAATATCTTAATCCTTGTTAGAATTTGGGCTATATCTAACTTTAAAGGTTATCTCAAGGAATGAGGATTACTGAACCCTTATAAGAACCACCTAACCATATCTCTAGTCTATGTGGGATCTCAACACCCCCCCCCCCTCATGTCTAGAATTAGACATGTGGAGAATGGCTTGGAAAAATGAACATTTGCAAGTGGCACAACATTAGATTAATAAGCTCTAATACCATATCTTGAACCAACAATCTTATAAGCTATTGAGTGAAGACACATGAATGGTTATGTATTATATTTTTAATATACCCCCTCACACAAGAGCCGTTTGGGCTATAAGCATGGATATTGCACATACCTTATGCTGAAATTTAATTTTGTAATAGAAGAAAGGGATGGTAAGGATCGAACCCTAGACCAGTTATCGTAGAGGCTTTGTTACTATGTCAAATTTTGGGCTAGGCCTAACTCAATCCCATAAGTTAGCTCAAGGGGTGAGTTGCCTAAGCCTTATAAAAGATCTACTCGACTATATCTCTAGTCTGTGGAATCTCAACAATATTCACGAGTATCTTAGATTATCTCTTAGGATTGGTTCCATATCTTGCGAGTAACATCTACTTGGCTATATCGTGTAATGGTGAACTGTGCTATGTCTTGCCTTGCTTTGGTGACCTAAGAAGAGCAATATACATATTGGTGTGTTTGCAAATGCATGTGTGCTTCTATGAGATTCTGATGTTATCTTTACCATTCTGTGTGTGCTAAGTTGTTTTGTGAATCAGTTTGTGTGTTATATAAACTTAACTGGTAATCTTGATTCATCTGAGACAGTTAGCTGCTCAGTACATGAGTGAGAAGAGGTCAGCTCTGGAACTTATAATTTCAATGTCAGAAACTTCCAACGAAATTGATAGTGTTGCTGATTCAGTAGTTCCTTCTGCTTATGTGGGTCAGTTTGCTCAGTTACTTGAGCAAGGAGATAATGCTGATATGCTACCGTAAGTCTTAATTTATTGTAAATAAGTTTATGTTTTAAATTATATCATCTTTTATAATTATTGTTTTTCATTTGGATTCTCAGTCTCACTGATGAAGAGTACACCCGATATGCTGTTTCCGAAGGAAAAAGGTTCCGGGATTCACTTGAAATCATTGCTCTTCTTAAAAAAGCATATGAATCCTACAGTAGCTTCAAAAGTCAGAGGATGAGCTCTTTTTGCGGATTCCAGATGGCCAAAGAATATTTTGCTGAAGGTGATATTGGTAATGCAAAGCAGATTTTTTATAATATTGCTAGCCTATACAGAAAAGAGGGATGGGTAACTTTGTTATGGGATGTCCTGGGCTACTTGCGAGAGTGCTCACGGAAAAATGGTACTATTAAAGATTTTGTTGAGTATTCCCTTGAAATGGCTGCACTCCCGATATTATTTGATACTGGTGTCCAGAGAGACAGTGGTCCAGCTGGTCCTGCTAATCCACAGCAAAGAGAAAATGTACACAAAGAAGCTTTTCAGCTTGTCAGTGAAGCTCCTGAGTTGGCAACAAATGAGCACTCTAGTAATTTCAAGATCAGTGGAGATGAATCACTTCAGCTTGAGGTTGATCTTGTCAGTCCTCTTAGGTTGGTGATGCTTGCATCTGTTGCTTTCCATGAACAGACAATCAAGCCTGGGACATCAACTTTGATTACAGTATCACTTCTTTCGCACTTACCCCTTACTGTAGAGATTGATCGATTAGAAATCCAGTTCAACCAATCTCAATGTAATTTCTTCATTGCAAGTGCCCAAAAACCTCGATCAGTAGAAGTTAGTGGTATTCAGCAGCACCGGACGGAGACAGCACCTTCCCTTTCACTTGAATCAAACAAATGGCTAAGGTTAACCTATGACATCCAGTCTGGTAAGTCAGATACTCCCAATCAATTTACTTTTTCAGCTAGCAGTCAAGTTCATTCATTACACCTTATAATGTTTCTATAAGCACATAACCCAGGCATGTTACATTTCAAACTTTCTATATTATCTTACCCTCCCCACCCTAGTACTTGTGATATTGTACAACCAACTTCCATTTAATTGTGCAAGTAACAATGGGATGATTGTTCATTTATGAATTGTATGAATGGTGTTATCTCTCTTCCAAATTTGGTATGTATTTATAGTACTCCTCTCCGAATAAGATATGGCTATTATCTTGGTTCAGAAGTATGGTCTATGGCTCTATGCCTAACATAGTATACACCTTGACTCATGCATATAATTTACTATTAGAAATATTGCTTTAACTCTATCCATTATTTGTAGATTTTGATTTGAGTTACTGTATGGTTTTCTAGGTCAAAGTGGAAAACTTGAATGTCTGTCTGTTGTTGCAAAAATTGGATCACGCTTCACAATCTGCTGCAGAGCTGAAAGCCCTGCATCACTGGATAGTTTACCTCTCAGGACATTGGAGGACTGTATACAAACTGTTCCAATGAAAGATCCAATTCTTGTGTTCTCAGGTCAGAAGTATACCCAAGTTGAAGAACCAGACCCACAGGTTGATCTGTATCTTGGTGCCTCTGGTCCTGCATTGGTGGGTGAGGTTTTCTTGGTACCTGTAACGTTGGTCTCCAAAGGTCATGATGTCTGCTCAGGTGAGTTGAAGATCAATCTTGTGGATGTGAAGGGAGGAGGCTTGTTTAGTCCGAGGGACTCCGAGCCAGACTCTACGGATAGTCATCATGTCCAGCTGCTTGGTATATCTGGACCAGAAGGGCAAGATGATTCTCAGTTAGATCCTGACAAAATAAAGAAAATACAACAATCTTTTGGATTAATTTCAGTTCCCTTTCTTAAAACTGGAGACTCTTGGTCATGCAACCTAGAAATCAAGTGGCACCGACCAAAACCTATCATGCTTTATGTATCCTTGGGTTATACTCCATATCGTGATGAATCAAATTCGCAGATGGTCCATGTCCACAGGAACTTGCAAATTGAAGGGCACACTGCAATTGTTCTTAACCATCGTTATTTGATGCCATTCAGACGAGATCCGTTGTTACTTTCTGAGAACAAGCAAGCCTCAGAGTCTGATCAGTCAGAATCACTCCCCTTGAACCAGAATACTGTGCTCATCGTTAGCGCCAAGAACTGCACCGAGTTGCCATTAAGATTAAAGACAATTTCCATAGAAGTAGAGGATGACATTGAAAGGACGTGTTCTATTCAACATGGAAATGAGGAGCTTTCAAACTCCGCACTTCTTGTTCCTGGGGAAGAGTTCAAGAAGGTATTCTCAGTCAGTTCCAATTTGAACATTTCAAAGCTCAAACCAACTGTGTGTTTTAGATGGAGGAGGGACTTGGGAGCTGAAGAGCAATCTGCTTCTACCCCAACATTGTCTTGGGTTGTGACTACACAAAAGCTGCCAGATATGAATGTGGAGTTACCACCATTGATTGTGAGTTTGGAATGCCCCCCTTATGCCATCCTGGGAGATCCCTTCACATACTATATTAGAATTTTGAACCAGACACCATTACTACAAGAAGTCAAATACTCACTAGCAGACTCACAAAGTTTTGTATTATGTGGATATCATAATGACACTGTGTATGTTCTTCCGAAATCCGAGCAGATTCTCAGCTACAAACTTGTCCCGCTTGCCTCAGGCATGCAACAGTTACCCAGATTTTCCATGACTTCAGTGCGATATTCAGCATCGTATCAGCCTTCGAATTCTTCTAATTCTGTTTTTGTTTTCCCTTCTAAGCCTCATTTCAAAACTGCAGCATCCACGAACAGGGTGGAATCAGTTGCTATTGAATAAATGTTGTACATCATCATTTCCCCCCCCCCCCTTATTATCATGTAAACCCCCTCCCTTTCTCTCTGTCTCTGGATCCCGTGTTTGAGGGAGACCACAGACGTTATGGTTCTGGATTCGTTGTTACTAATTCATCATGGACCGGGATTGCAAGTTTTATACTTAAAGATTATGTTCTTCACTAGGTATACATCAACACTAAAGCTTCGAATTATATGTAATATCATATTCTAAACTAATTTGTATTTGATGATTTTGGTGTTGGAATTTTGTAAAGCACTGGTGGAAATGAATTTTTCTCCACTAATGTGAGACGAGCTTTTGATGAGAAGGTATGGAAATTTTTAATTTTGAGATTCTGATTATGTGTCTATCTATGTATGTATTAATGACAAAATAAAGTTAAAATTAACACTGCTAAATTTTAGGCTTAATTACTTGTGGTCTCTCATCTATCGTGATTGTACAATTTGGGTTCTTGATGTCTAAAATGAGTGATTTTGGCCATTGAATATTATGGCTTGTGAAAATCAAGTCATTCTGTCCAATTGGTAATGTAAATTGTTGAAATCCTGAAACACTTAATTAGCTTATGTGGCACAATTATCTTTAGGGCCATGTTTGTGTAACACTGAGAGTTTTCGGGCCTGTTTGATTTCTGTTTTTAAAAACAGTTTTCTGTTTTATAAAATTAAAAAACAAAAAAACTTGTTTGGTAAAGATGTTTTCTTAAAATTAATTTAAAAACAGTTTCCTGTTTTTTTGTTTTTAAAACAGAAAAACCAAAACAGAAAAAAGTTGTTTTTGTTTTTTATTTTCAGCTTTGTTTCATTAATGGCATTACTGTAATTAAAAAGAATTAGAAAGTAAGGGTTTTTTATTTTTTTATTTTCAAAAATGTTTTTAAAATCATATTACCAAACAAGTTTTTTTCTTTTATTGTTCTAAAAAGTAGTTCTTAAAAACTATTTTAGAAAACAATTTTGAAAACAAAAAAATCGAAAACACAATCAAACACACCCTTCATCGCGGTTCTATATATTCTTACAGAAAGGAGATACAATGGATAACCCTCTTTAATTGGGTATTAGTAAGCAACGTTGATAAGATTCCAACGCTGTAATATAACGTTGCTGACACTCAAACTATGCAGCTCCTCCCAGCACTCGGGCGTTGTCCTGAAAAAAAAAAATAGTAAAAATTCTTAGAAAATAACTAAAACTTTTAAACTAATCTACAAACATGAAAATTTACTAAACTAACAAAAAATAGCCAATAAATGATTAACATGACCTAAAAAGTGAAATATAACAAAGTAACACAAGAAATGAAGTTGAATTGTGTTTTTTTTATTTTATTTTTTTGCAAAAACTAAGTGAAAGAACTTAATCTCTTTAAAAAATATTTTCTTTTAAACATTTTGTTAGTGGCACCGAATAAGTATAAGAGTAAATAATAAAGAGATAGGATAAAGAAAAAGTCACGAGATTTTATCGTGGTTCAACCTTAATTCTTGGGCTACGTCCAGCTTTTAGTCTCCTACTAAGATTATCCACTAAAACAATCAAGTATTCTCCAGAACTTCTCATCTTACAAGTATTGTAAAAAACTTCTCGTTCACCAAGTATTCCAAGGACTTCTCCTCTTACAAACTTAGAAAGAGTGGCTTTGCTCTACTTGAAGTTCTCTTTACAAGAGATGGTAGCAGAAGTTTTAAGCTCAAGTATATGTACTAAGTGATAGAAAATGGAGAGCACACTAAGGTCCGTTTGGTGGACTGGATGAGGAGACATAATATGATAGTGTAATTATATCTGGTTATATCTGGTTGCAATTCGTTGTTTCTTGCGCCACCAGGATAGGATAATGCAATCATGTCCCTTATCATATAATGACAATCATGTGTAAATTTTATCCTGGGTTGGCTTAGAAACCAGCAGAATATGATAGCAGTTTATATTCCTTTTGAGTACCCTCACACCAAATTAAAATTATTTCCATGTTTATATTTTTTTTTATAAATTTTGCTCATAAATTTAATTAAAAATGAATTAATGTGTAAATGGTGAAAATATTAGTTGTAGTCCTACAAAAGTAGATATTTTTTTCCTTAGATATTGTTTGGTCGGAGGGGAATGGAGGAGAAGGGGGGAAGGGGTTTTTAAAAACAAATCTTGTTTGGTTCAAATTTTTGGAGGGGAGAAGAGAGGAGAGGAGCGGACTAAAATCCTTCCTAGCTCTCTTTTTTGTTCCCTCCAATTACGGGGATTGGGAGAGAAATATTTTTTTGGATAAAAATATCCTTACAGAAATATAAGAATTCCAAGTTTATTAAAAATGTATCTAGGTCGACTCATTCACGTCTCCACCACCGTCGGCCGCCGCTCTTTGTCCTCGCCGACGACGTCACCACCACAGGTATGTTTCTGTTGCGATTTTTTTCCTCAGATGAATCAAACTGCAAAATTCGCTAAGTATTGTTGAAAACCGAAACTCACGGCATGAAAGAGAGGATTCGAGTAGAATTACCAGGGTTCCGTGCTTTTGTGAAGATTCGAGGACTGGAATAAACTGGGTTATGTTTGAAGAGGGGAAGAAAAGAAATGTTTAATAACAGGTTCTTATTTTTGTGTAGCATTATTTCATTCTATATATTTTGGAATCAAAGATGAATCATCACCAATTGCATAATTCCGTTGCCTACGCGTATGAATCATCAACAAAGATTCTACCCATACAAAGAGCACACTTCGTTCTCTATTTTAGTGCTCTGGTTCTCACTAAATGTAAACATGTTTGAAATACAAGTAAATTTATAAAGGGTATAAAAGTAATTTAATTATAAAACGTCTCCCTCGCCTCGTGAATCAAATAGACAAAGAATTATTTCCCCTCCTCTCCTCTCCTACGAACCAAACATAATAAGTATTAAAACTCCTCCTCTCCCCTCATTTGAATCAAACAAACCATTAGGGTAGTTCAAATTTCTAGAGACACTAATAAGTGGCGGATTGAAAACTTTGAGTTGGGTGGTGCCAATATGGACAACATAATTTTTCTATAAAAAGTGTGTGAAACCCACAAGTAATTTTATATAAAGTGAATGAAACCAATAAAAAATTTTATACAAAATGAATGAAACTAATAAGTAGTGACGGGCCATGGCATGCCATGTCCCCTCCCCGCCACTGAATATGATTGTTGATTGGTGGGCTAAGTGTGACTCAAGAGGCTTGGATCGAGATGTTTTCGTGGATGTTCCTCGGCTAGAAGTGGAGGCTTTACTTTTGCAGGATTATTACTATGTGTTAGTTTAGTTTTGCTCTTATGTTTACATTTCCAATGTACCCGAAAAGTCATACAAAAGTAGATAATTTTTTCCTTATCACTTGTTATTATTCAGTTAACATTATTTCGTTATTTAAAAAATATTATGTACTTTTATCGGGATGAAAATTCCATTCATTTATCATTATTTATATCATATTGTATCACTACCATGTCTACGTCAAACACATGATGTGATAAAAGTTTATCATGTTTTTATCATATCACGCCCTTATCTAACTCTCTTACCATATTCTGTCTTATCCTATCCTGACCACCAAACGGACCTTAAGAGTTTTGCGATAATGAAAGATTGAAATACTTTAGCAAGATAAGCAGCTCGTGTGAATGTGCAATTATGAATTCTTATCTTCAACTTTCTTCACCCCCTCTGTTTATGTCTTAGTAGGAGATGACTCTTAAAAAAAATCTGGACATGCTTCACTTCAACCTACAACCTACAACCTACAACCTACAACCTTGGCTTAAAACGACTATAAAACGACTTCTGATGTGCATTTAGTGCTCTTGACCCTTCTAATTACTTGATATCTTCAGTTTTGTTTCTTTTCATAAAATGGTCATACAAAGTGCACTGTGCAGAAGATCTTTATACCAAACTTTCCATTTTTGTGCAAGCTTTGAGTTGACTCTACTTTTTATTCTGATTGTCTGCTAAAAAGTGGATGTTACTTTTTAGACCTATGATAGATGTCACTGTCACTCTAATATGTACTCGGCCTAGGTTTTCAGTATACTTGATTAAACGAAGATACTATAAACGATCTTGCGGCTTGGGGTAAGACGTTCTTACACACTTGATCAAAAGACCCATGCTTTTATATTCAAACAATGTCTTTACTTTGAGATGTAAGACGTTGTGAGATTTCTTCAGTAAGACGATGTCATCATCAAGTGTTGTTGAGAGATCTCAAAGACTTAGTATTTTAAGAAAAAAAGTTCTTGAAATTTCAAAATACCGTAGTCAAGTTATTCCTTATATGATGTACTTATAACTCTCACATTGTTATCATCAAAACTAACTGAAGGGAATTTAGTTAATAAAAATCATTATACATTCAAAGATTAACACCCCCTTATACTAAGACGATTGCTTGTCTTCAAGCAGGGGACAATATCCTTAAGAATGATGCAACCCAAACATTTCAAAACATCTAGATCAATAAAATCAAGTGGTTTGTGAGGTACCAAGCTAAGAGAGTGAGCAAACCCTAGTGAGAGTGAGAGGTGAGGAAAAATTCAAGATAAGAGACTTTTGCAAGCTTCATATGTTCGCTCACCCTCACATACATAATCCATCAAAAATACCTAAAGCGGTTAATGTTTGAAAAATATTTTTCTATTTTGTTTATTTGAGTTGTTGGAGTATATGTAAATGTTGAGAACATGCCTCATTATCTTGCTTACTCCTAACATTTAGATTGATTGGGAGATATTGTGGTTGGTTTAAGACCCTTATTCTCTTACTCAACCTTAAACTTAGTAAATAAGTTAATGAAGTAATTGGGGAGTATAGTGGTTGGTGTAAGACTCTCATTCCCTTACTCACCTCATCTCGTTATAATTTTTTTTATGTAGCTAATTCAACCCTTTTTAACCAGATATAAGCAACGCTGCAAAGTTGATAAGTTTCCAACACTGCAACACTGTTTAGCACTCAAACATTGCAGCTCCTCAATGCTGAGGTGTTGAATGAATCCCAAATGTTGCCGCATTTCTCACCGCACTAACATTGTGAATGTCCTATGCTTAGGTGTTGCTTTACATGCACAAAAAGTTTGAAAAATAAGTAAAAATTCCTTAGAAAATAACAAAAATTCATAAACTAATATACAAAAATGAAAAATGACTAAAATAACCAAAAATAGCAAATACAAGATTAATATGACCTAAAAAGTGCTAAACTAACTAAACTATAAACCAAAAGAAAATCACTACACATCCAAAGGTCATGCACCACTAGAAATCGCAAATTCTGAATATTGAAACAAGAGCGAATGTAGGGATGAAAGGGAAGGAGGCGAATGATGCCCTTTTTTTGGACTTAAAGACTCTAGACCGTTGGCAAATGCAAATTTTCACCTCCCAAGTGAGGCTAATGACAATCTTTCAATCTTTGCATTCCATCATTACTCAACTTTTTGGTCATCACGTCGATTATTTCTCATCAGTGGAAGAGACACATACAATTACCACCTTGTCAAATGATCACTCCATGATGAGGCATAATCTTTCTCATTCCAATGACCTTGGACTACACGTCTTTCCAAAAAGACATGTGCTTATGGTCAAACCAAACTAGCAACATCGATCTCAAGCACTTGCCTCTAGAGCTATTATACTTGCTTTGGATCACGAGTATACTAGATAGGGCACCCTCTGAATTGCCTCGAACTAGAGAAACTACCTAGGATATTGGCAGCCCATAAATCTCATGCCTAGAGTACTCAGTCTGGGGGCAACTGTCACAGAATAATGATATAGGCCCAATTGGAAGAGGTCCTTCATGATTAAGAGGATAAGAATTACTAATTAAGATAATATTTAATATTAATATATATTTGTTACAAGATTATATCATATCTCTGCATGATTTTCTCCAGATTTGCAACAACTCTATGTTTATATACACAAACGAGAGATGTCTCTCAGGTACAAAATCTTTCTACTCTAATTTTAATTCTCTCTACGCCTTGTTGACTTGAGGGTTAGAGTGCAGGCAAGCACGGATCCACGTGCAGCTTAGGGGGGCAAGTGCCCCACAGGATTTAAAAAAAAAAATAGTAATATTACTTATTTGCCCCTTCTATTTCCCAACCCTAATTCCTCTTTCAATTTCATTGAGCTTCCACGGTTCTGCCTCTGCCTCCTTCTCTCGCCTCTGCCTCCTCACGCCGCGCCGTCGCGCGCCTCTGCCCCTCACGCCGCGCCGTTGCGCGCCTCTGCCTCCTCACGCCGTTCGCGGCTCTGCCTCCTCCGCCAGTCCGCGGCTCCTCTGCTCGTCTGCCTCCGCGGCTCTCCCTCCTTCTCCACCTGCTCTGCTTCAAACCCTCTTCTCCCCTTCGCGTCGCCGCCGCTCCAGAGTCCAGCCTCCTTCGCGCGGTCTCTTCCTGAACAACCAGTGAGCAAGCCAGCAAGGTAACCCAATCCATTGTTTACTTTACTTGCTCCCTTTACTATTCAATATGTACTGGTTAAGGGGGGAAATATGTGAAGAAGGAGGTTATAGACTATTTTTTTTTTACTGCGTTGAATTTTGCAAGTTTGTGTATTGTTTCAACTGTTGTGAACTGAAAGTGCTCGTTTGAGCATACTTTTTATTCTTTCTTTGGAGAGAGTTTTTCACTCCTTTATAAAATGTATCCAACATTTACTTGTTTGAAATTCAGGAAAGGAATTGTAGTTTTGGTCCCTCTACTGTGACCTCTGATAATTCGTGACTCCAATTTAATCCCCATTTCAGTTGTTACATTTTTAGCTTTTAAGTCCAGAGAATCCTTATTACTTGATATGCATTTTGAGTGTGCTGATTCATAACTTGAAGTTTTGCTGTGCACTTGGTTCTTTTGTTATTTAGGCTCCCTTGTCTTTTGATATCTTCCCATTTCAGAATGTGTATCTTACTTTTAAAGATAAAAAACATGTTAGTGCTTGTAGCCGGTAGTTGCGGGGATAGGAAGCTTTGTCTAGTTACAAACTTCAATGGTTCTTTAGCATTTAGCAATGAGTTCAAACTGATGTGTGATGTGCTCATCCAATGCAACTTTGCACCATTGAATCAGAGATTATTAGCTTGCTGTAATTTAAGGTTGAAAGTTACCTGTGAAACAGGTAACTAAGATCAGACTAGAAATGAACATCTTCTGATGATCTACTCTCCTCTTGGTCTTCTTTGAGAAGCCCATCGATGACATGGTGAACTAGGTTTGTTTCCTTTCGTTACGTGTGATTCATGTTTTTTGAGTTTTCTTTTTGTCATCCCATTCGATTTGTTATCTGTTCCACCGCTGCCTGCAATTTGAGTTGCTGTAAGGCTGATTCCATCTACCCACTTTGTGCTCAAGTTGCTGCTGACCTCAGGGACTGCACTTTTCTTGTGTGCTTTCCCCCCTAAAACCTGCATGTTCTATTTGTCCTACTTATATAGAGAAAGATATATTTGATAGTGTTGAGAATGAAAAGATAGTGCAGAGTTTTCAAAATATGAAAACTCGTAGGGAACAATTGTGATGTACTTCCAAATTTTTAATAGTACTATGTTATATTTTCCATGTTACAAATTTATGTGTATATTGCCCCCACATGTTCAAATTTCTGGATCCGTGCCTGAGCGCAGGTACCCATTTTTTCACCGGATACTTAGAAGAAGGAGCTCTTGCCTAGTGAAGCATTCTAATTCGCAGGACACAAAACATTCACCACAATCCCCTTATTAAGGTTCGATAGTTTTACCTTGAACAAACTTTTCTTGTGAGAAAGTCAAAGAAAGATTCAAACGGAAACATGTTTTTTATGCATATCAACAATTTGATATGGCCAAAGTTTGGATTTTGCTGAAAGTTTTTTATGCATAAGCCATGATTCTAAAGTTTTCTTAACCAAGCTATGAATGTCAGCCGTGTGGTTAGAGATTTGGTGCAACATACATCCAAATGGCGCAAAAAAGATATGCAAAAGAAAGACAATGCAACATGCTTCAGAGTTTCAAAAAAATTAAGCAAGATGTTTGGTTTACAAATGACGTACTATATACATTACATTGTTAGGGAAGAAAATGGTAGACGAATTTTACTTTTACTTAACTAAAGTGAGCAGGTAAAATATGAGTTATAATAGTTCACTTAAGAATTAATACAAATTAAGCTTAAAATTAAAAGTATATAGTTAACATACATTAACACGATAAAGTTGAAAAAATTAATAGAAAATCTAACAATCTTAAAGTATATTCCCATTTTTGTAAGCCGTTATTGGACAATTATTTTATAAGCACTTATAGGAGAATAATTCATCAGAGAAGCTATGTTGTGATTTACGAGAATAATTCAACCCTCTGCCCTCCTGCCGCCGCCGCCACTTCGAACGACGCTTCCTCCGCCGCCGCCCACCCTCTGCCCCTGCGTCTGCGTTTTCCCATCACAAAGGTAAGAACTTTTGTCATGATTTTCTCCTCCCCTTGCTTTTCTCCTGATTGTTGATGGTTTGATTGAAGTTTGAACTGAATACCCCTATGTTTCTGGCTCTTAAAGTGTTGTGTTGTTCCTGTGAACTTTTCCCCCTTGCTTCCTCCCCTGTTTTTTTTCCCTATGATTTCACAGAACAGTAATGATCATCCTTACATGATTTCACGTTCCTGGTCCTTGTCTATTTTTTCTCATAATTTTCTATTCCTGGTTGGCTGGTCCTTGGCTTTTACACAGTAATTTTCCTATGATTTATTTAGGCTATGTAGGTCTGCGTTTATGTTAGTGTTTTCATGTTTCCCATGATTTTTTCTCATGTTCCCTTAATTTTATGAATATAATTTTCTTTTTACATTTTTTATTTTTTAATATATATATATATATGCCCCGTCCCCGTGTCCTACTTTTGGGTGTTAGTCGTCCCCGTGTCCTACTTTTGGGTGTTAGTCGTCAGTGTCCGCGTCCGCGTCCGTGTCGGTGTCCTTGTCGTGCTTCATAGTATATATATATATATATATATATATATATATATTCTCAAGATTTTTTTTATAAATTTTTTTATTAAGGCTGCCATGGCATCCGCCATAGATTATGGTGGTATTTTGGCTTCCCGCCATCCGCAATTGATAACACTGCCTATGCGAGAAATCCGTAAAGTAAAAATGAAAGTTTTATATGTTATATATGCAACTGAAAGCTGTTCCTGAAAGTATTGGAACTGATTAAAAAAGTGCTTTGAGAAACACTTCTACTTTGCAAGTCAGCATCTTATAGGTTTGGCTTTATGCTAAATTTGTACAGTGGCATTTATTTTTCTTCATTTTTATGTGCAGCTGTGAATTTCTTTAATCAAGTGAATATCCTGTTTGGTATGCTTACAGAATTCTGCACGCCAAATAACTGTCCTTCATTGACTGAAGGACCAAAGTATAGTTTGATCCTACAACCAAAATTTTCTTATTTTAGTTTCATATTGTTGTTGCAGCTAGAGCAGTGAAGCTCTGCTGGTCAAGGCAACAGATACTTTATTTTGCGATTGTATTTCCTCTGGACCTCCTCAGACTCTGTAATTTGGTTTAGGCTAAATGTTCTATCTCAGTAGAATTGAGCATAAATTGCCCTTGCCTCCTCCTCTTCTCACCCTTCCCCTCCAAGAAGGCATACACTTGGAGCTTGAGAAGCTTTTCTTGGATAAGGTTTTCTGTTGCTACTATCCTCAGTTTCCTTTTCGACCCATTTTATATAATATGTTTGACTTAATTCCCTTTGGCTTCATTTTGGCTGTCTGTAATCATGTCAGGTTATTGCAAACTTGGGCCTTTGCATATCTGTTTATGATATCAGATCCATTGAGGGTGGATTCATCTACCCAGGTGATGGTGCTCCGACTTATAAGGTATGAATTGTTTTGAACTTCTTATCCTAACATTGAATTTAAAGTTCTACATGATGGAAGTGCGAAACTAAATGCAGGTCTAAGTTTTGTAAATTATTCTTTCTGCTCTTAACTGAATAGTTTAGCTTTATTTTTTACTTTATCCGGAGAAAAATCACCAACTCAAGTTTTCTGTATGGACACAAAAGTGTTGTTATGTTTACTTTAAATTTTTATTTATGGACACAAAACTGTTATTATGCTTTTGTGCTGTTATTATAATGAGTTATTTTTTGTATCTTTGGAAGATACAAAACCTTTTAGCTCCCCACATTTACTACTATTTTCAGATGTATAAGGCAATGTTTTTTAGATTGATATAGAAGTGGGTGGTGTATTTGATTGTTTATGTATATACAATAACTGTATTCTGGCATTTCTGGCAGGTGGTATTCAATTTGATTATGTTTCGTCCATTTGAAGGGGAGATTATTACTGCAAAACTTCTGTCGTCTGATGCTGAAGGCGTACGCTGTATGTATTCAATTTTCAGCTGGTTCCCTTATTGTAAATTTCAGTCGATATACGTTATTGAGTTCCATAAAAGATGGTTATAACATACAGGATAGTACAAGATCAGTTAGTTTAATTCATCTGCTTGGCACAGTAAATGAAGTTTTATTTCATGCTGTTAGTCTGTTAGTCAGTATCCATTTTTCATCTACTTTCAGATGAGATGCGGCTTTAGAATCTCGCTACTTTGATGAGAGCTCTGCCCTGATGTCTTTGCTATTTCTTTTTTCCCATGTGTTCTTAATGAGTCAATCATGTGTGATTTATTTGAAGCTCCAATAATGTCAAGACTAGAATAATGTGACCCTTCAAGTTGAATTGTTATCAAAGCTAATCTTCCTGCTTTTGACATGTATACTCATATCATGACACTTAGAATGACCTACTTTGCATCATGTAGCAATGCCTTCCAAGATTTGCATCCTCTAAAAATTTAACTGGTTGTCTTATGTTGATGTGTTTTAAACTAGTCCTGCTAATGCTGAAACTGTTGTTGGCAGTATCCCTTGGATTCTTTGATGATATTTATATTCCTGCTCACAACCTGCCCAGCCCAAACCACTTTGTGGCTGAACCAATAAATAGGTGACGTTGCCTCTATTTACTTTTTACTTTGAACTTTGGATGTAATACAAAAGTATATCCTTTTATTTTTATATACATAATGCATTCTTTCATTATGTATGTTCAACATTATGCTTATACGGTTTAGATGAAAATTACAGCAATAACGGCACATGGTATTGGAATTATGAAGACCAATCTTTTCCTATTGATGATATTGATGAGGTTAGCCTCCTTTGCCTGTTATCTTAATTGTATATTTGGAAGATGAAGATCACACTATATTTTGATTGCGAATGTAGCCGATCAAGTTCCGAATTCAAAGTGTGAGTTACCCACCGATTCCAGTTGTGCAACCAAAAGAACCCAATCAACCAAACGAATCCAATCAACCAAAAGACTCCAAGCCATTTGCCCCTATGTTGGTCACTGTAAGTACTTTGTTGTTCACCTGTCACCATTTTTCTTCTGCTTTCTTTATTACCTTTGTTTATTAAGAGTTTTAACTTTATATTTTGATGTTATATTTAGGATGGTTTTTTCACTTATGATTCGAGTAATTTAATTCCGATAGCTTTTATAACTTCACATATAACAAGCAATTTGTTATAATGTATTGTTTGCTTAGTTCCTTGATGAATAGTTGATGATGAATTGTTGTGCACTTCCATTTTTTGTTACCTGGGCCTAGGAGCAGCAAGCAACTTGGATAGTATTAGGCTTAATAGCACTTTTAATCCCTAACAAAAAAAAAATAGCCTAGATGGTCCCTCACTTTGTCAAACGACGGCAGTTTTAATCCCTCGTTACTATTCTGTTAAAAATTAACATTTTCTGTTAAAAAATTTAACAGTTTTTGGAAAAAAAAATAAAAAATAACAGAGGACAGAAACCCAAAAAAGCCTAGATTCTACATCAACATCTTCATCCTTCATCTTCATCTCCTTCATCATCTTCAACATCATCATCCACAATTACACAAACCACAAAACTAGCAACCTCAACTCCAAAGCCTACCATAATGTGAAAAATGATCAACCGGGAATTGTCGTCTTTCATTTTTCTGATTAACCTTCAACATTCTAGAGTTTCAAAATTAACAAAATTCAAATTGACCCCACGATCCAGAATCAGAATGAGGTGAAATAAGGTTAAACAATAAATTTCCCCCCCAAAAAAACACATCAAAACTCCCACACATCGCAAATTTTCGCATAAAGCTTGAAACTTTCCCTCACAACCTGGTAGATCACAAACCCTAGATCACCAATTTGGGGAAGAACGAACCCTAGGTTGCAATTTTGGGGAAGAATTCTCTAATCGTTCAAAATCTACATCGCAAACGTCAATAACAAACCAATTTGTACGTGCACGACGGTGAAGAGGTTTCTGGTGGTGGGTGGCAATGAAGAGGAGGAAACCCATGACCCAACACCAATGCTTCAACATCAGATGCATTGGTTTCAACATTAGATCTTCGCACCTCTCAGCTCGCAACCCAAACCTTCGCACCATGGATCTCTATCTGAGATGCATGCAGTCATAGCAATCATAGAGTGCCGCTCGTCTTCGTCCATGAACACGCTCTGCTGCTCCTTCATGCCTACATCCAGGGGTTGTTCGTCTTCCTCCGTCACTTGGGTTCGTCTTCGTCGCGGTGGGAAGCCGCGTCTTCGTCTTTGTCGTCATGATAGGCGGGTGGTGGTGGTAAGGAGGACCATTTGGTGGGAGAAGGGGCTGTGAATGTGATTTGGAGAGAAGAGAAGGAATTGAGAGTGAGAAGGGGAAGGGGAAGGGGAAGAAAGGGTTTTTCTAAATTCTGGGTTTTTTCTATTATTATTATTTTTTTTCTAGGCTTTTCTGGGTTTCTGATCCTGATTTTTTTTTTTTCAAAAACTGTTATTTTTTTTTTACAGAATTCGTTAATTTTAACAGAATAGTGACAGAGGACTAAAACTGCCGTCGTTTGACAAAGTGAGAGACTTTAGGCTAATTTTTTTTGTTATGGACTAAAAATGCCAAATCGTGATAAGTGAAGGACCAAAAGTGCTATTAAGCCATAGCATTATCACACCCACGTCATTGTTTACTTCTGAACTGTCTGCCATATTATTCATATTAGTCCAATCACTTTATATAGAGAATTATACTCCCCTAACTTGAGAGAAGCTGAATTACACTTGTTGGTATATAAGCATGTCTGTTTCTAGCATTGCCCATTAATGGAAGATTAACCTGATCTCTATTTTATAGGGATCAATAGATTATGATGGTCTGGGCCCTGCTTCTTGGTGGCCTACAGAAGAGGTTGAGGACGAGCAAACATAAGTTGAAGAATCAAATGACGAATTCATTGCAAGTTTATGTTCAGTCTTCAATAATAGGCTTTTAGAAGAAATTGGTCACTGGTAGGAATGATCCAATGCATTTTTGAAGATTATTTATTATTTATCAGTAGTGTATAATATATACTAAAAAATTATAAGAGAAGTTTGGATGAGGTAAAATGGTAATTCCGAGTAATTGATATTTTGGCTTGGTACAATTGTCCAATCAATTTTTTTTTTTGAATGAATACAATTAAAAACTGCAAAAATTCTTAGTTCTCAAATGTTCACAATGATTAATTTTAAATATTCACAATGAATCCTCCTAATGGCTGTCTATAAAAGATAATTTTTTATTTTTTTTGGTCTTGAACTGCTTGTTACAGACAATTTTTTTTGGCTAAAAAAAATTAGGGTGAGGGGATGATACCTGGTTCAAGGAAGGAAGAATTAGTGTGTTTGGATTTTGAGTCAATGTGAGTTTGCAAAACAGAGTTCGAGTCAATGCGGTTTTTTTATAATGTGATTTATGTTTGGATGCTTTTATTTTAGAAGTAGGTTTGATAAATTAATCTTAGTTGGACAATATTAGCTAAAAACACTTTCAAATGGGTGTAATTACTAAAGAAGGTGACAATTGAGTTGGGTACACATGAATGTGGGTTTTGAGATGTAAGACAATAAAGGTCATATATGTCACAAGATAAGCCAAACTGGGTTTAACTCTTCAATTGGATTGAGATGAGTGTGGATTTAGAAGTGTAACTAAAGTTGATGAATGTACTTTTAAAATTGCCGAACATGATGGCACGTTAGATGGAAGCAAACTAGGTTTGACCCTACCCAACATATAACCAAACATAGCGGCACGTGAGAGTTAAAGGAGAGGTAGAGGAGTCACCTTGTTTGGCAAAGCAGAGTGAGGAGGTCAGTGTAAATTGAAGAGAAAAACATGGGGGAAGAGAGTTATTTTTCCACATTTTCATATTTTATCTTTCTATCACTCTATTTCAAAAAAAAACTATCACTATTTTACTTAATTGTTAATATTTATAGATTTATAGATGTAGAGCAGTGTAATTGAATGGCAGCTATAGCGGCGTCGCGGCGCTATAGCGTAGCGGATTTCAGGGCCACAGCGATCACTCTGCCGCTACGTAACGTTATCGCGGCCGCAAAGGGCATAGTGGCGGCGGATGGTGAGGCGGCAATAGTGGCCAAAAGGAATTCGCACGTTTTTATTTTATTTTAGGATTTCACGCACAAAATTGAGAACCCTTATGTATAATATTCTCATTCTCCCTTCCTCCTTCGACCAACCCTTCTTCTCCGGGTTATGATTCATGAACACTCTACAGTGCAGACACCTCTTTTTTCTTTCTATCTCTCCCTTCTGCACACATCACATCATATATCAAATCTGTCACTTATCTCTCATCTCTTCCTATCTCTCTCTAGTGGTCTATACCCAAAGGGTGTACACCAATCTTTATCCCTTCTTCTCCCCATTGAAGTTCTCAAGCGACCTTCTCTTGCGAATCTTCGACGTCTTTCCGGTGAGTAGCAGCCACCCTCTTTCCCTGTTAACATCAAGCTCTGTTTTTTGGTTTTTTTGAAATTTCTTTCTTCTCCCTTTACCTTCTCTTCTAATAGCTATTTTGTTTATCATCTCTTTCCTTATTCTGCCTTCATACTATTCATTCACATGTTTCATTTTTTCATTTTCTTTTTTCTGTTCTTCTTCCTTAAACAGGAAGCCTCTGTTTTTGCATTCACTTTTCACACTCTATTTTTGTATTTTGTATTCACAGAAACTGTCATTAAGTTTTCATCCTTATGTTATGTCTTCTTTTCTCTTAACTTGTTTTGTTCTCTTTTGAAACCTCAACTAGCATGGTTGCACAAGGTTCAAATGCACACCAGCTCTTTCTCTTTCAAGGGCTGACCCTGGATGGAAATTTTGTAAACCATTTGACAAGAACGACACTAGTCGCTGTGTTTGCAATTTATGTGCAAAGTCAAAAAGGGTGGAACTACAAGAATGAAGGAGCACTCGATGGGGAAGAAAGGGAATGTTGCACCTTGTCCTAAGTGTCCAAAAGAGGTTTGAGATGAATTGTGGGGATATTTGAAGGATAAAAAGCAAAAGGACAGCGAAGCATATCAAAGGGTTCGCCTTGATCTTCTTGACGATCGTTGTAATCGCGGTGATAATGATGAAGGACGTGCTATGTGTGAAGGATTCGAGATTGCAACTAGGGGAGGAGATGGAAAGAAAAAGGCTCCAAAGGGCCAGATTGATTTGTTTTTCCGAAAACCAGAAATCGCTATTGCAAAGAAGAGAAATGAGAAGTTAAGGCAGGCAAGTATAAGAGCCTCATTTGATAAGGAGGCTACAACAAGATTCATCAGTATATTGCTCGTTTTTGGTATCAAGTTGGCTTGTCTTTTAATATGGTTAAGTTGTAAAGCTTTCATGACATGCTTGCGGCTGTTGGAAGATTCAGACCTCATTTGTCTGCGCCTTCGTATCATGACATGAGGGTTTGAGCAACGTTAAAGTTATTGTATTTATACATATCCTTCAATCTCTCTCTCTCTCACTATCTGTTTTTTTAGTTTTATTTTTTTGACAAATATTATTTTATGTTAAGATTTGATGAGCCTTTTGGGTGTGGAAGGCCCACTGTTTTAAGCTCGTCGAATGTTGGGCTCCATTTGGGCTTTAATAATGAGTTGTGTTGCAACATTAGCCTAACAGACAAAAAATTAAGTATGGACGAAGATGGTTGGTTTATAAGGAAGATGTAAAAGCAATGTTACTCACCAATTGCAACAGCACGCCGATGGACAGGGGCGTCAGAGATAAAGGTTTAGCCAATGGCACTCACGACAGGAAAAGAAGGGCTGGCAAGTGTATACGATGACGGCGCAAAGATGTGCGAGGCTATGTGGCTGTGTGCGGTATTTCACTTTCACCGTGGAGACAAAACCAATGTATGAAATCGGTGGGTGGAGGTGCAGGGTCTCATTCAGGAAACACTTCAATGAGCGAGTTTCTCAAAATCGAGCTCCTAGACCTGGCGGTCCAGGCCCACCACATCAGCGAGCTCTTGATGGACCCTCTTGAGTTCTTCTAGGCTTCTCATTAAATCCGCCATGACTCACTCAATTGCAGACGCTGCTAGCTCTATACTCCAAGGTATTGTTTGGTTGGAGGGGAACAGAAGGAAGGGGAGGGGAGGGGAGGGTTTTTTTAAACTTTAGTTGTTTGGTTCAATTTTTAGGAGGGGAGGGGAGGGGAATGGAGGGGACCAAAACCCCTCCTAACTCAATTTTGTGTCCCCTCCAAAAGTGGGGGGAATTAGAGGGGAAACATTTTGTTGGACAAAAATAACCTTATTTAATAAAAGAAAAATATTAAATGCAAACATGTTTAAAATACAAGTAAATTTATAAAGGGTATAAAAGTAATTTAATCATAAAATCCCTCCCCTCCCCTTGTGAACCAAACAAAAAAAGAGTTATTTCTCCTCCCCTCCCCTCCTATGAACCAAACATAATAAGGATTAAAATCCCTCCCCTCCCTTCCCCTCCCCTCCATTAAAATCCCTCCCCTCCCCTACCATTCCCTTCCCTCATTTGAACCAAACAGACCCCAAATGTCACATCCTTTCACCATAAGGACATTTTATTTAATTATTTACCATATTCGAGTGTCACAACTAAATAACAAAAAAATCGTAGTGCTGAGTTTTTTAGCCAAATCATAGGTTTTTTTTAGTAATGTGGAAAAAAAGAAGCCAAACTAGGTAAAATAAAAAAGAACTTAGCTCTATGGGTAAAAAAACACATTAATAGGAATCATCTTTTCAGAAATAGTTAAATATATCAAAAATGTAAAATATTTTTATTTCATAAAATAAAGATACAATTGCAAGACAACTCATATACATAACCTTGATAACATAAACAAAAGACAATACCACCACAGACAAAATAATAAAAACTGTTACAAAGAAAAAGCCACATATTATGGTGATGCTGTCACAATAACCAGCTAAGATATATTGTTCCATCCATGCATGATCCACATGTTTGAGTTTCATTGGCATCAACCTAGACGAAGCTCCAAATCGACTTCTCCATTAGCACTAGGAGTCAAGGAAGTGCTTGAACCACCTGAAAGCATCTTCAACCCAGAGGTCATGTTGTTGTTATTACTACATTCTCGACTTGATGGAATATGAAGGACATTAGTTTTCTCTGGGAAAAGAGTGAGTGTATATAGTGATTCATTAAGAACCATAGGCATGGAAGATGAGGCAGGTGCTTTGATGAAGTTTCTGCTTCTTTCATAGCTATGAATTTGCTGTGGTGTCCTGCTCAATAAAAAATCTTTAGAAAATTTGCTCCAATCCCCTCTTCCAAACTTGACTGCCCCATATAAAATAGTCTAAGATCAATATATATTATGAAATTCAATTAACGTAGTGACAAGATAACATAAAATGAAAATACAAAAATAATTATATTAAAAGTTGAAAAACACAAACTCATGCTCTGTTTGAGTCCGTGGCTCCTTGAACCTAGCTCCATGAGAAAACAGAAGTGCGTTTGATTCAAGAGCTGGTTCAGAAATGGTAACAACTTGATCACCATGCATGTTAGGTCGAAACCCGATGGCAACTTGAGATGGATCATAAGCATGTCTTGATGACGGCCAAAGAGTAGTATGGTGATGGTTTGTATGATTCACATTAGCCCATAAGGGTATATGAACATTTTCGAATTGAATAACTTTTCCATAAGTAGGCCCAAAAGCGAGTATCATTGGTGTGTTAGATGATGACCTGGGTGATGATGGAGGGGAGTCTGTAAGATCAATGATTTCTGAAGCCATTTAAAAAAATAGCAAGAAAGAGAGGAAAAGAGAAGGTGAGAGTGAGAGAGAGAAAGACCAAGTAGAGATGGAAATGAGTATATTATTAACAGGTTACTGAAATTGTACTGAAGTTTGGAACAACTTACGTCTTGATTTATAGATCTCGGTGACCATTGTATAATTACCAAAATGTCAATAGAATTACATACCTCTTTGTTAAATTACTCCCATATCCCTTAAATTTAATATATATTTACACTTGCTGCCACTGTTTTGAAAATTGATTATGACATCCCTATCTTATATATTAACATGCCTCCCTTACATTAGTTATCTAAATTAAATATTAAATATGAATAACATAACAACTAGACCTAGGTTTGAGTTGGAAATTAGTTCTCTCTTAATTGATGATTTTTTAAATTTTTTCAACTCGGGAGATAGAGTAATAAGAAATTGAAAATTTGAAATGAAAATTGAATATGTAAATGACAGATTTAGCTCATCTAGTGAGGTATAGTTTTTCAAAGGATAAAGTGTAGAATCATAAATATTGCTAAGAAACTTAATGGAAAGAATCAAAATTTATAGCTTTTAGAATTGGAAGAACAAAGTCTCAATTTTAACTATGAAATAACTCAATAAGGAGCGAAACATGGTTATCCGAGTTTCCGACACTGTAAAGTATTATATAAAATGAATACGAATATTAGTACAACTAAGATAAATAATATAATAAGCCAGAGCATGTACTTTCACAAAAAGAAACAATATTACAATTTTGTATTTTTCCTGGTTAATGGTCTACAGGGTTCATGTAGTTGTATCAAAATTTATCTTTGGTCCCTCGTCAGAAAAAAGTTTGCTATAGGTCCCTGTAGTTGCACCAAGTTTGCTATAAATTCCTGTCGGAGATCGAAGCTCCGGCGAGTGCATATGTGGCATGATGACTGTATTAATGAAGATTATATGGAATTTTTATTTTTTTTTAATAGGAAAACAAGTCAGAAAATTCTTTTAATTTTTAAAACCCCTATTTTGACGAACTCTCGCTTTAACTCTTCAATTTCCCATCTTTTTAAAACATGACCAAACAACTAAACCCATATTTCAACCTCTAATGAAGACAAAGGAACAACAAAAGAGAGCGTGAGTATGAGGATATTGCAGACAGAGGTAGCAACGATGAAGAAAATGGGTCAACTCGAAAGAAACTCAGACTCTCTAAACAACAATCAGCTTTCAGTGAAGAGTTCTTCAAAGAACACACCACTCTCAATCCCATAATAATTCTGTTCTTTCCCTGTTTTTTCCAACCCATCAATTTCTCACCATCACCAACACAGATTCCAGGAAAAAGAACAAACACATTCTAGAAAAAAGACATAGATCTTGATTGGATCTCGATTTCGATCCCGATCTTTCTCCCTCGATGGTGGTTGTTGGTTGAACAAATAGACCTTGACTATTCCTCTTCAAATCACAGCTACAATCAACCCATGACCCAGCCTTTTCCCAATCGCGCTGCTGCTCTCGCTGTCACAGCCTCAGTCGTGCGGTGGATGGTCGTTCCAATGAGAAACAGCGGCGGATGGCGCAAGGAATCAGGTGTCACGAGCTTGATAATGGTGGCAACCCAAGGCCATCAGTGGTCACGGTTTGGTGATGGATTTCGAATTGGGGAAGAAGGGTTTCGAATGGGCAGCATTTCTGGTGGTGGGTTTTGAAGAGAAGGTGGAGGTGACAAGGGGGTTTTCGGGTGGTGGTGAGTTTCGAGGGGGAGGAAGGGATTTCTGGTGTTGGGTAGAGAGGATGAAGATTCAATGGTCTCATAAACGGAGGATGAGTGGTGGTCGGAGAAAAGGTGAAGAGGACGAGGGTGAAGGGCGAGTGAGGAGCGACAACGGCGATCTAGAGGGGGCTTAGAGGAGATGAGGAGAAAGGGGTTTCTGGTGGAGAGGGTTTGAAGAAGAGGTGAGGAAGAGAAGATGAGTGGTAGGTGGCAGCTGTGTTCAAAGGAGAAAATGAGTCTAGGGTTTTGTCTTGGGGAAAAAAGTGAAGAGGATGATGGGGAGTGTGGCGGCTGAGTGAGAGATTGATGGGTTGGAGGTTGAAATCTGGGTTTGGTGGTTTGGAGATGGACATTGATGGTGGATGGAGATGAATAGTCATGTTTTAAAAAGATGAGAAATTGAGAGGTTAAAGTGAGAGTTAGTAAAAATAGGAGTTTTAAAAATTAAAAGAATATTCTGTCATGTTTTCCCATTAAAAAAACAAAAATTTCACATAATCTTCATTAATACAGTCGGCATGCCACATATGCATTCGCCGGAGCTCAGGTCTCCGGCAGGGACTTATAGCAAACTTTGTGCAATTACAGGAACCTATAGCAAACTTTTTTCCGACGAGGGACCAACAATAGATTTTGGTACAACTACAGGGTCCTCGTAGACCATTAACCCTATTTTTCTTGTAATTTTTTTCTCAACTTCTTGTCAAACAACTTTTCAAGGTGGGCTTTTATGGTTTTAACATTATATACAAAACTTGAGTTTACATTTTTCAATTCAATTTTCAGTTGAAAAAGCTAGATTTCCAAATTTCTTAAAATTCATAGATGTAAAATTAATTATTTTCATTCATAACATGCTTAATATGTTGCATTTTGTGATATTTAGGAAATCTCATGAAAATTGGAGTTGAAATTGATAAAAAAGATTTTGAAGAAGTTAGTGCGAATCTACTTTTACTTTTTAAATAGCTACTTTGATTTCTTAAGTAGCTACTTTCATTTTGAAGGAAATTAAAGTTGGCCAAAAAAAAATCCCATAAAGAATGTGCACAAGAAGCTTGTGCACAACACTACATCCAAGCACACTTCCCTCCAAAAATTTGTTAAATTAGAGAAAAATTGGTTTGAGGAGAAAAAAAAAAGTGTGCATATCAACTTCCAAATTGCAAGTAGCTACATTCATAAACATCATATAAATGCATTTTATGGTGCAAATTTCAATAATTTCTCTCTCATTAAAGATCAGAGTTAGAAACATCAACAGGAAGTAGAAAGGAGGAGGATCTAAATGCTAGTGGTGTTATCATGTTGACAGGACACGAGTCCTCCACTTCCACTAAAGTCTCTATCATCCGACAAAAGTAACCATCCCCTCAACCTGAAGATGCTCATACAATTGGTGCTTCACTTGTAGAGGAGATCCCACCAGCAATTGCCCAAAGGCTAGATGCCACCGATGAGCGTGTCAATACAAGGATGAACGCTATGGACCAGAACATGTAGAAGCTCTTTGAGACACTCTCACAACACTTTAATCCTCCTCCTTCTTAGATTTTCTTTTTATGCACTCTTTATGTGTTTCAGTCTTACTTTAATATAATGAGTTGTGGACTGGGCAAGCCCTTTGCCCAATATGGTGAGTCATTCTAAGAACTATGAACTTGAGAAGACACTCTTAGTCTTCACTTTTCAGATACGGTGTCTTGTGGGCTCGTGGACTGGGCGAGTCCCTTGCCTAGTTTGGCGGGTCGGGCTGTCTATGGGAGACTCGCCTTTCAAGGCTTCTACATAGCATCAGGAGGGTCTAAAGTAAGATCAATTCCTAAAAAGGGTCTAATTTCCCGTGTAAAGACCGTTGGGCCGAGATATAAGGCCCAATGGTCCGTAGATTAGGGAGCCTCAGCCTCAGCCTCAACCTGAGGTTCCTCCACTTGTTCTTCAGTGGGACCTTCCTTTTCCACGAGGCCCTGAGGACCTGTCGCTGCTCCGCAACTACCCAGAGCACGTAGTCCCCATTTTGTGGGAATCCTACCTAGGGACCCATCCGATATGCATTATATAATCCATCTTTATTTATTGTTTTAACTATATGATATTAACGCTGAATTGTCTAAACATATTTTCAGGAGTACGTCGATAAAGGAGACCTCACACTCACCACTTGTGGGCACAAGCTAGCGAATCTTTCTTGTGAGGATGTGCCTTAGGTGCTTGAGATAGTGCAACGGTCCACTCTCTATCCCTTTGTCTCGTGCTCATACACTATGATGGACAAGGGGCTTGTATCTGCTTTTCTGGAGAGGTGGCACTCAGAGACATCTTCCTTCCACATGCCTTTCAGGGAGATGACTGTCACTCTAGATGACGTGTCCTATTTGCTTCACATACCAGTGATTGAGAAGATCTTTTCGCAGCCGGTGATCGATGAGGCTATAACGGTAGAGGCATGCGAGAGGTTATCGGGTGCTGATCGAGAGGGTGTGCGGGGGAGTTTAGGAAGACGGGGGGGGGGGTTTAATATTAGGTTCTCATGGCTTGTCGAGCATTACACGAAGGCAGTTGCAAGTATGATTTTCAAATTTTATTGATTTCTGCATGGTAGGTTTGCGATATCTGACGCATGATGTTTATATGCTTTCGGACATATGATGGGACCATGCTACTCGACTATACCTGCTACATCTTGTTGGTGTGACGTTGTTCCCCAACAAGAGTCATAATTTTAGCAACGTGACCTACTTGACCGCATTTGAGGACCTTAACACGGTGGGCATGTACGCTTGGGGACGCTGGCCATATTTTATGATCAGCTTGGAGTTGCGAGCCACCACAAGACAAAGCAACTGGTGGATACACCTAACTCTTGCAGGCATGGATTTACAAGCATTTCCCACCCAACCTCTTCTATAGACACACGGTGGAGGGTTACACAGAGGATCGTGCTAGGGCGACCAGGTGGAGATGCGGTAAGTAAGGGACTATTCCATGTTGCACGCGGAGGGAGCATCTGGATGACATTGACGCCCGTGCCGTCATTTGGACCCCCTACGCTAGGCAGAGAGACCATCGACCACGGCAGGAGGTTGCACTTTTTTCGGCTTACATTCGTGGACCAAATGCTATTCGACCTTACCTTCTGGAGAGGGTCCTCCGCCAGTTCGGACACATCCAGACGGTCCCTCGAGCACCCCCTGGCCCACCTCCCTTCGCTGAAGAGATAGATGTTGCGTTCCTTGCATTCATTGACGTCGTCATCCCTCTAGGGTTTCATGTTTCTTTTCCTGCTGAGACGACCCCCGATTACATGCCAGGGTTTTCGCAACATTCACATCAATGCCTCATCCTAGAGTGTAGACGTGGGAATGTTGGTGTAGTGGTAAGTTCATTGTCTAAGTCACATCTCGGTGTAATTAATTAAGTTTTTACTTTAACAATTCACTAACATTATATATTGCATTCTTTCAGGTTATGTTGAGGAGGATGGAGGTGTGGTTGGCACAATCTCTAGCTGCTCATGATGCACCTCCTGTCGGGAGACCAGCAGAGCTGCATTGCAGAGAACATTAGACTTCGCCCGGCAGGGGACCATGTCCAATTTCGTGTATCAAATGAGGAGTAGGGGAAGGGGATCCACATCGACATCGAGTGGACCTAGATGATTAGTACTATTATGTTTTGATTTGGACAAAAATTATTATGCAACTTCGATTATCTAGTGGATTTAATGTTTTTGAATGCATGTATGATTCTAGAATATTCTTTTTACTTTAGACAAGTTTTAACATGATTTTCCATTTTAACATAGTTTCTAATTTTTTTCTGTTAAATTCCAAGTTCTAGAACACGGAAACTAAATAACATTACGGGATTTAATTTCCCGAATGTTATTTTATTTTATCTTTCGGGATTTCAAATCCCGAAATATAAAGTTTGTTTTGCATTCCGGATTTTAAAACCCGGTTTGTATACAAATTTTATGGGTTTACAATTCCCGTAAAATTGTCAATATTGCTTTAATATCATTTCGAGAAATAGAAACCGGTATACAAAATTCAATTCACATTCCAATTTATAAAATCCAGTATTTACATCAACTTTAATTCCGGGAATAGAAGAAAAAATATGAGTAATTGTGATGATTACTACGTTAAGTGTGATTTATAATTGGATGTTTGAAGTGTCAAATCTAACACCATTAAAACAAACCCCTGCTTGCTTCTCTTGTCTAACACCCTTAAAATAAACCCATACTTGCTTCTCTTGAAGAGGCGCGGCCCATTACAAATTTGAATGTCCTCACAAACATTCATTTGCCGCCATTTTTCAATTTCTATTGCAGTGCCTATCTTGAAAAGAAAAACGAAAAAGAAAAAAGAAAAACAAGAACATCATTTGGCGTTTGATTTGTGCCCTAAATTCCCAAATCAACCAAATTGAACTCGATTCAACGACTCTACTCAAATTCCTTCTTTGATTTTCACCACCCAGAGTTCAACAACTCGAGCGCTTCGCCCTAGTTGACCCGTTCCTCTATCAATGGAACCGCAAGGTGAGTCCGCACCCGACCCAGCTCGCGCTCCGTCTCCGCGCCCCAGGCTCTTCATCAAGGAGATGGTGATGCGGAACTTCAAGTCCTACGCTGGTGAACAGCGCGTGGGCCCTTTCCACAAGGTTTGAGTTTTTCCAGTTTTCACTCAATTGCTTCGAATTTCTCCTTATGAATTTGAAATGGGGTTTAATTGAAAACCAAAAAGGACCAAGCTTGAAAAGAAAAAAAAACGTTTCGTTTCTGGGTTTTGGCTTTCAGAGTTTTTCGGCTGTGGTTGGACCCAATGGGAGCGGGAAGAGCAACGTGATTGACGCGATGCTGTTTGTGTTCGGGAAGCGAGCCAAGCAGGTACGAGTGTT
Organism: Acmispon strigosus; assembly: GCA_030819835.1. Lineage (NCBI taxonomy): Eukaryota > Viridiplantae > Streptophyta > Magnoliopsida > Fabales > Fabaceae > Acmispon > Acmispon strigosus. Next base: position 324,874 of record JAUAMA010000002.1, read on the forward strand.
TGTAATGTTTTTATTTTTCTACATTTTTTATTTCTTGTTGTGCTTCTTTCATTTGGGAAATCGGTACTTGCAGATGCGACTTAACAAAGTTTCGGAGCTTATACACAATTCCACCAATCACCAGAATTTGGATAGTGCTGGGGTTTCTGTTCATTTTCAGGAGATTGTCGATTCGGTAGCGTTTCTTATTAACCTTGTTGTTAATTTTTAGGTTATCATTATTGTTTTCTTGTAAGGTGAGATGAGATAGAATAAGGCAAAATATAAAGCCATTCAATTTGATTTTTTATGCTTGTTTTTATCCAAACTGAGAAGCTGATGCATGTTTTATTTTTAAATTTCAGTTGGTGTGTTTTTACTAGTAATTCCAAAGTGGTACCATTTTTTCCCATTTCGTAGAATTTACAAAGGTAAATGGGAAAGAAAGTGAAAACAAAATGTGAATAAGAATTGAAGTGAAAACAAAATTGTATCTAGTAGTGACAACTTATCGATAAAAAATAACAGAACAAATGCACCCTTACTGTATACAGGACTCCCATATTCGTTTGCTAAGTTTTATTTTATACATTTTTTTTACTTTCATGGGCTTGCATTTAAGTTGAGCTTTATGCCACAGTGACTTAATGTGCACCCTTATTGTGCATGTTCGCATACACGGTGGAGAACCACAATGAAGCCAGAATCACGATGGATGACCACAAAAGCTAAGGGAAGAAGTCCATCGTGATTTTTGGCTCACCGTGGTTTTCCACCGTGTATTGAAAAGAGTTTTCAGAGTTCCGGTTTTATTGCCCTTCTGTTGTTTTCCATCTTTGCTTGAAAAAGAACTAAATTTTCTATGGTTGCAGGATGATGGAACATATGAGGCTGTTCCAGGAAGTGATTTTGTGATTACCAGGGTGGCTTTACGGGATAACTCCTCTAAGTATTACATTAATGACCGTTCGAGTAACTTTACTGAAGTCACCAAGAAACTGAAAGGGAAAGGTGTTGACCTTGACAATAATAGGTTTCTGATCCTTCAGGTTGGGTATTTATTTAATGGTGTTTTTTAGTTTTCCAGAAGGCTTTTCCTAGTTAACTCTATTGATGAGTGATCTGTTTCTTATCAGGGTGAAGTTGAACAGATCTCACTTATGAAACCAAAAGCTCAAGGACCTCATGATGAAGGTTTTCTAGAATATCTGGAGGATATCATTGGGACCAACAAATATGTTGAAAAAATTGATGAATCATTTAAACAGTGAGCACTCTCTACATTTCAATTCAGAAGGACTGCAAACTTTCTCGGTCAACAACACCAAAGCATATATACTTGATGCTGTTGTTGCCTGATTTGATTTGATTTCATTATATTTATATGTTTAGTACTTTTGGGTTTTGTTATTTGTTTCAAAACAGCTTATAATCGAAATCATACGGAGCAAGTTTTTGAGAAATCCAATTTCTCCCTTAAGGTTAGGGGTTATTTTGGTTTTGATTTGTGGGGGAAATGATTGCTTTTGTCTTTTTTCTTGCTCTCAGTTAACTATTGATTATAAGTGTTTTCAACTCAAAATAAGCTAATTAAAATGCACCCCAAGTAAAAACAAGCACACTCTCAATATTTCTTGTATTGTAAGTTGTAAGTTGTAACTATTCTTTTTGAGTTCTGCTGCCACCTGTAAGATCGTTTACAATTTTTCTAGTGATACTGTATATAAGTAACCACTTGGATTCCAAATTTGACAGATAACTTCTATTGATTGAGATGACTTTGTTAATGTCTTAGGTTAGAATCCTTGAATGACAGAAGATCTGGGGTGGTACAAATGGTTAAGCTATCTGAGAAAGAAAGAGACAGCTTGGAGGTTGTAAAGTTGTGCTTGTATGAACATTTGATTTGATGTTTGAGCAGCTCCTAACAGATATTTTGGAACAGGATGTGAAGAATGAGGCAGAAGGATACATGCTGAAAGAGTTGTCTCACTTGAAATGGCAGGAAAAAGCTGCAAAGTTAGCTCTTGATGATACGGCCGGAAGAATGGATGAGTTACAAGTGAATGTTGCTAGCGTAGAAGAAAATCTCAAGGCAGAAAGGTACATTTGAATATCACCTAGTAATTTGTTTCTCTCTTTGTATTCTTGCCTCATGATGAACTTAGTGATATCTTATTACAGGGATAAAATTCAAGAAAGTAAACAAGCTCTGAAGGAGCTTGAAACTAAGCACAACAATTATATGAAAAGACAAGAGGTTTGCATGACATGGGTTCTGAAGTTACAATTTGGATGATGGCATAGCTGGGCATTTTATGCTTAATGATAAGCTCAGCAGGTAGTAGTCTAGTTATTATTATTTTTCTTTCTTTTTCTTGCAACAGGAGCTAGATAATGATATGAGGAAGTGTAAGGAGGAATTCAAGGAGTTTGAAAGGCAGGATGTGAAGTATCGGGAAGATTGTAAACACTTAAAGCAGAAGATCAAGAAGCTCGAGGATAAAGTGGAAAAGGTACATGGAAGGCCGAGTTTTTGCTTCTGAAAGTATGCATGTGTGAGATACCTTATCCATTTGTTTCTATTTTAGGATTCATTAAAAAATGAAGCTCTGGTAAAAGAGGGTGAAGACTCAACTAATCTGATACCAAAACTTGAGAATGATATTCCAAAACTGCAAAAATTGTTGCTTGATGAGGAGAAGGTCTTAGAAGAAATCACAGAGAGTTCCAAAGGTGGATCCTTGTCTTTTTTTTTCAAGTCGAATATATTGGGAATTGCTTTTAGTCAATATATTGCTTTGCTGTAGTGGTGATGCATCTCTATCTTATGGTTTTAATCAGAGAACCTGATTAAAACTTTTCAGTTCTTACCGTACTTTCTTAGCTGACTCTCAGTGGTTTTAGGTTCTCCAGATTTGGTACCACCTTTATTGTGTTAAATACAAATAAATAGACAATGGTTTTAGACTTAAATATGTTTTTGGTCCCTATAATATAGGAAATGTTTGGTTTGGTCCTTAATTTATAGAAACTACCTTAATTTAGTTCTTATTGTTTTTCTTTTGTGTCCCTTGCCACAAAGAGCAAAAGGACTAAATTATGGTGATTTCTAAAAATTAGGGACTCCAACAAAAAAAATGTAAGGACCAAAAAACCAAACATTTCCTATATTATAGAGGCGAAAAACTTATTTAAGGCATGATTTCTATATGGTATATTGAAACATGCTCTGCTATTTTTTTCTTTCCTTGTTTGGTTCAGTCTACTATGTATAATTATGCCTCAGGTCTAAGTTCTTTTTCTGATTTTCAATGTCTTCAATAAATTATGCTGATTTCTAGCAGTTTACAGTGGCGGAGGCTGGTCTCTATTTGTTTAATTAATTATTACATTCCATGTTCACAAATGGAGCTGATATTCTGTGTGCAATAGCGGGGTTTTAGCCGGTTTCTTGTACAGACTTTCCTTTTTCTTAACACAGTAAAATTAATTTTTGTTGATTTGTATGCAGTTGAAACTGAGAAATTTCGCGCTGAGCTTGCTAAAGTTCGGGCAGAGCTTGAACCTTGGGAAAAAGATTTGATTGAGCACAAGGGGAAACTTGAAGTTGCATGTGCTGAGGCTAAGCTTTTAAATGACAAGGTGAGAATGGCTTTTGTTATTTTACGTACTCTTAATCAGTCTCGGCTTTAACGCAGTGATTTAGGCTTTTGTTTTGAAAAATTTTCGTATATTCAAATCATGGTAACTACTTATATGTCATGTTAAGTATTTTTAGTAACTATAGAAGGATAGTTTCTTATAAGCTTAAGTACCTATGATTACAGTTAAGTTTTCAGCTATCATATAATATGAATAATTTCTGAGAACTGAGAACAAAGAAAACTGAATGTGCAAATATAAGTACCTTAATTTAGTCTCTCACATTATTAATTATACCTCTCCTATAAACTTGTTTTGTGAATGTTATTTTTCGGATTTTTAAGAGCTATTTTTTATTTGGAAACTCAAGCTTTGTTTCTGGTTTCTATGAAATCATAAATGGACAAGCACATGCAGAAAGCGTCGCTTCTCCCCAAGAAGATCTCTTGTATTTCCCTTTTCTGAGGCAAGTGGACAAAAAGTGTTGACACTTCCATAATTCAACTCTTTTGGTCCACACTTTTTTTGGTGCAGTTTTCTATCTCTTTAGCATTGTAAATGAGAAATTTTGGGATAAATCTTTGAATTTGGTGTTTCAAAAATTTCTTGTATTCTCTCTAAGTTGATCTCGTTATCTGATGGTGATACTTTTTGATTTCTTGGAGGGATCACTGTCTATGCTTATGCTATCAAATTGTTAATCCCTTCTCGTGGTAGATTAAATTTAGATCTCACTTCTGTTGTGAGATTCCCCAAATTTTGTGCCCATATACAACTTAATATTCTTGTTCTGCATTTTATTGATGTATGCATACTGCATAGCTAGTCATAGAAGATATGTTAGATCCGTCCAGCTATGGTAGCTTACGCATGCAACAAAGCCAAAAGTAGGTTGAACTTATCAAATGGGATAGATAGAAAACTATTAACACAAACCTCAGTTTTGCTTTCAATGAAAAATAAAAAAGGCAATTTTTCTCATGCTCAGGATTCATGGAGCTTATTTATAATGTTCTGCCATAAACATGTAGAGCAGCTTCCATGATATCCAGTAGAAGGATGTTTGCTATTAGAAGGTGATTCTTGATTCTTTTTTTTTCAGCATGAAGGCGCATGTAAAGCTTTTGAAGATGCTCACAAGCAGATGAAAAGTATATCAGAAACAATTAAATCAAAAACTGCTAGCATTTCTCAAATTAAGAGTGACATAGAAAAGAGCAAGCGTGAAGCATCAGAAGCTCACCAAGTAGAAGAAGTGAGCATTTTTTCCTTGTGAATTCCATTTCTTTAACATTTTTGTATCACAGGCTTATGGTGATCTGGAATTTGTTTCTTAAGGAGTGTATCAAAGAACAAGATGCTTTGATTCCTCTCGAACTAAGTGCAAGACAGAAGGTTGCAGAGCTGAAGTCTGTTCTGGATTCTGAGAAGAGTCAGGGATCAGTTCTAAAAGCAGTCTTGAAAGCAAAGGAAACCAAACAAATAGAAGGAATATATGGCCGCATGGGTGATTTAGGTGCCATTGATGGTAATATTTTTTACTTGCAATCTTTTTGCTTCACAATGTTCTTTTTAAGTTTCTAAATTGCATTCCTTTCATGGTGTGTAAACTATTAGAAAACCTGGTTTTGGATGGCCCAAATTTTATCTAGTTTTAAGAATTTATGGTGGTATATTTCAAAAACAACTGCATCTTGTTTTTATGAAATCAAAATGAAATAGGCTTGTTGAACTATTTGCTAAAGGTGAGGTTTTTCCTTCAGCCTATTCCTTAATCATTCATATTTGGAACTTTAATTAAAGAGGAATGCAATCAACACTCACTTTAACACTCTCTTTCTAACACTCTCATTGATTGGTTGAAATTCATGTCAGTTCCACAAAATTAGAAGTGGGACCTATATCTTTAGTGGACCTCACATGAATTTCAACCAATCAATGAGAGAGTGTTGGAAATAGAGTGTTAAAGTAAATGTTTCTAGCATTTTTCTTAATTAAAATCAAGGAGGGGGAGTAATGAGTGTTAGAATATGAAAAAAATCTTATGATATCTTAGAGTAATTAAGGTTGTTTAGAATATTCTTTAGATTGATTTTTTTATTTTCTTATTGATATTGATTTGTTTCCTTATTTCATTTAGATTAGGAGTCTTAATTAGTTTTCTTATTTACCTAGAATTAGGAGTCTACACAGTACTATAAATAAGGGTATGTATTTTACTTTTTGTAAGATTACACCCAAATACTAATATTCTTTGTATTTTCCTGGTGTATGTCGGTTATCAAACTCAGAGTAATGTTGTCTTAAAATTGTTGTTTGGTTAATAGTTGTACTATGGTAGCGGTTGTGGTTAGTTTGTGATAGAAGTTATTGGAAGTTATGAACCAGGCTATTAGGAATACTTATTGTAGTGTGGTTCGGGAAGGGTATGTATGTTGTCATTTGTAAAGTTGGACAGAGAATGGTCTCTGTAAGAGTCTTGCTGGCTCTGGGACAGCAATTATTGGCTGTACTGTTTGTGAATTGTGTGATTCAATAACTGTTATTATCACTTTTATCAATTGTTGCTCTATCAATGAGCAATTTTGTCTCCTAAATTTGAACAAGTTTTTACCTACCTCAAAAGTATATTATTTAAAAAGCATATTCTAATATCCAAATGTAATTAATGGCATCTATCCATTATTAATATTTAACATTCAAACAGCAAATATATAACTTTCTTTGCCTTTCAAAAAAATATTAACATTCAAACAGCAAATAGAGAATCAATATCAGACCTTGTTGAGAGGGCCCATATTGACTAGAGATATGGCTAAATAAGTTCTTATATAGGGTGGAGCAATCCTCACCCCTGACCTAGCATTTGAGGTAGAGTTAGGCCTAACCCAAATTCTAAGATGGTATTGGAGCCTATCATAGATCTGTTTATTTGGGCCACCCACAAACGTTCAGTCCTGTAAACTTCACGCTCTAGATGTCTAACCCTAGGCGTGAGAGGGGTGTGTTGAGAAATCCCACATTGACTAGAGAAATGTCTAAATAAGTTCTTATATAGGGTAGAGCAATCCTTACCCTTGAGCTAGATTTTGGGGTAGAGTTAGGTCTAACCCGATTTCTAAGAGACATGTTATCTATCCCATGGTCTGAGAACTGAGAAGCATTATTTCTAGTCTTGGCTTTAACATTTAATTGTTTGATGGCTTTTACCCTAGTCATAAAGGCATATGGTTAAAAGTGAGATTATTGTACAGTAGACATTTGTAGTTCAACTTGTCTTCTGGATCTGTTTCTTCTGTTGTTTCTTTGGAGTTTATTAGTAGTTCAACATGCTCCAAATTTTTTTGGTTTAGTTATTTGCTCTTAGAGCGATGTTAGATTAGATTATGAACTAATAAATATCTTCTATCCACTCTGAAACCTTGCCAATAGTGATTATATACCACTCAATGCTTTGTATGCCATCAAACTATTAACTAACTAAAATCTGATCATTGCAGCTAAATATGACATTGCAATATCAACAGCATGTGCTGGGCTTGATTATATTGTGGTGGAAACAACAAGTGCAGCACAAGCCTGTGTTGAGTTACTTCGCAGGGAGAATCTTGGTGTTGCTACTTTCATGATATTGGTATTCTTTGTTATATTTTTTAATAGGTTTCTGTCTTGGGTAACTGTTTAATAGTTTGAATGGAATAAATAAATTTGCTCAGTTTATTTCCTGGACTAGTCCCCTTGGATTTGCATAAACATTGCTGAATTCACTACTTAGCTACTGTGTGCCATTTTATGTTTTCTCACTTTAATTTCTAACTCTGCTTGACTCTCTGTTAATAGCAATTAAGTATGATACTCTACTTCAATGGTTCTTTTTACTTCAACCTGTTGATTATACCTTACCAACTGAATCAAATTAATTTTGAACTAGCAAACATGTTTAACGATGTAAAATGACAGTTATGGGCTGAGGAGGGGCAAATGATCTGGATTGATAGATTCTTGGAGGCAAACACAAGTTACTATCAGATACATAAAATTATTCTGTTAGGTGCATTGATACTTGATCCAGTATCAGATCTTCTATAGTATGAAATCGTTATTGTAAATAGTTGGCCTTTTAGTTTTAAACTAGTTGAATTTTAGAAACTAGTCAATAGCAATTTGTAATAGGTTTTAAGGTGTACTCCCAGGAGCTATTTAACTTCTTGTAGGGGGCTGAAGGCAAGCAAGTTTCAGTTTATAAAATAATAATATGGATTTGCTTAAATACAATGTCCCAGCAACTAATTATCTGTTTTGTTTTTTTAATATTTTTTGGTACACTGATAATAACTTATTTGAAACTGAATTTGATAAATATAATAAGGATATCATCTTTTTTCTTAATTCAGGAGAAGCAAATTCATCTCCTTCCAATGTTGAAAAAGAATGTAAGCACTCCAGAGGGGGTTCCCCGCCTTTTTGATTTAGTAAAGGTTCAAGATGAAAGAATGAAGCTTGCTTTCTTTGCAACACTTAGAAACACAGTTGTTGCAAAGGATCTTGACCAGGTCAGTTCCACTTTCCTGGTAGATAACTCTGTTCTGATCATAAATATTCAGGACTAATCATTATTATATTTTTCAGATATGAAAATCATCATACTAACGATTTTAAAGCGTGGCAGATAAGCAAATCTTGTTATGGATTAATTTGGAACTTTTGATGCTTCTTATATCATAAGCTCATCTGGATTGTTTAAGAAACAAGGAAATAATTAAATTGTGGGGCTTAACATACTTATTATTCACTTGAAAAGAATATAAAATCCATGACTCAAATTTTGAAAAGTAGTTTGCAACTAATCATATCTGTGTGAAGGAAACAACTAAATAACAACTTTTTTTTCACTCCTGTGAATTTTAGGCAACACGCATAGCATATGGTGGAAACAATGAGTTTCGGAGAGTTGTTACTCTTGATGGTGCACTCTTTGAAAAGTCTGGAACAATGAGTGGTGGGGGTAGTAAGCCTCGGGGTGGGAAGATAGGGACATCTATTCGAGCTACAAGTGTGTCTGTAGAAGCTGTAACAAATGCTGAGAGGAAGTTGTCTGAATTGGCTGATAAATTGAATGCAATTCGCCAAAGAATCATGGATGCTGTGCGACGATATCAGGCCTCAGAAAAAACAGTAGGGGCTTTGGAAATGGAGTTAGCTAAATGCCAGAAGGAGGTAATGCTTAGTTCTGAGTCTGATAAGATACTTTCCTGGGATTTGTTGGTACTGGGCATTGATTTTTTCCCCCTTCCTCTACAGGTCGACAGTTTGAATTCTCAACATAGTTATATTGAAAAACAACTTGATTCCCTCAAAGCTGCGTCAATGCCAAAGGAGGATGAGCTTGTCAGGTTGAAAGGGCTGAAGGAGATTATTGTTGCAGAAGAAAAGGAGATTAAAAGACTTACTGATGGATCTAAACAGCTGAAGGAAAAGGTTGGCTTTGAACTTCCTTACCTTTGAATTCCTTTGAAAGTTGAGCGTTGATTGACAGGTCTTGCGTTTATTTTTATTTCTAGAGGTGTCTGCATGTTGAAATCAAAGGTTATATATTTATTTAACTCCAGTTAGCTCGACTTAACATTGACCATTTTCAGGCATCTGATCTTCAAAGAAATATAGAAAATGCTGGGGGTGAAAAATTAAAAAATCAGAAGTCAAAGGTTCAGAAAATTCAGTCTGTAAGCATCTTGGATATTGAGAAGAACTTTCAATTCAATATGATGCTGTGTCTGTACTAATTGTTCACATTTACTAGGATATTGACAAGAACAGCTCAGAGGTTAACCGTCTCAAGGTCCTAATAGAGACTGGACAAAAGATGATGAAGAAGTTGACCAAGGGAATTGAGGATTCAAAGAAGGAGAAAGAACGGCTAACTGAGGAAAAGGAAAAGTTTAATTCGATCTTCAAAGAAATAGAACAGAAAGCATATCTTGTTCAAGAGAACTATAAGAAGACACAAGAGGTTAATCCTCCTTTTGCATTTTTGGTTATGTAAAATTGTGCATCCGTAATAAAATGCATTAAAAATGGATAGTATAACATTCCTTTTCAATGTTTTTATAGTTGTATATACAACATAGTGATTGTTGTTGTATCGTCATGTATTATTTATTTTACTGTGTAGATGATTGATAAACATAGGGATGTCTTGGAGGAAGCTAAATCGGAACATGATAAGATGAAAAAAGTAGTGGACGAATTGCGTGCATCTGAGGTACTTCTTGTTTCTGTTAATTTTTCATTTCTCTTGAAAGTTAACAGTTTTCTCATTGTAGTCCTTATTTTGCAGGTTGATGCTGACTTCAAATTAAAAGACATGAAGAAAGCATACAAAGAATTGGAAATAAAAGGGAAAGGCTACAAGAAAAGACTAGATGAGTTGCAAACTGTTATTTGCAAGCATCTTGAACAGTATGTCTTTAGATAATTGTTTGGAAATAGTGTTTATCAGTCTGAGGTTCTTATGGGGTTGTGAATTTGATGCAGAATTCAGGCAGATTTACTGGACCATGAAAAGCTACAGGCTACATTGGCCGATGAACATCTTAATGCTGCTTGTGACCTGAAAAGGGCGTGTGAAATGGTCACATTGCTTGAAGCACAGCTGAAGGAGATGAATCCAAATCTTGATTCAATTTCAGAGTATGAGCTTTTCTAATTTTTTACCATGATTTTCTTTCCTTTTGTTGTTGTGTTGGAAAACTTTCTTACTTTCATCTGATTATCAGGTATCGGAAGAAAGTAGCTTTGTACAATGAGCGAGTTGAAGAACTTAATACAGTCACACAGGAGCGTGATGATATAAAGAAGCAGTATGATGAATGGAGAAAAAAGAGGTGTGCATATTATTTTTGTTTATAAGGCTCCTCTAAAGTAACTTATCTCTAAACAAAGCAAGGTTACATCCACTGTTAACTTAGTTTGAAGTGTATTGTAATTGTAATATAAAATTCCAAGGGCTAATTCACATTTAGTCACTTCATAGACAATTGCTTTAGAGGAGTTTTTTTCCTTTTATTCGTATCATTAAACTTATTATATGATTTTCTTTAAAATAAAATATAAGATGAATGTGTTATTTCAGGTTGGATGAGTTCATGGAAGGATTTAATGCCATATCATTAAAGTTGAAAGAAATGTACCAGGTTTGGGAATCTGCTCTCTCTTTCGCTCTGCGTTTGTGTTTGTTTGTACTTTTCTCTTGACATAGGCATCTGAATTTGTGCTTTGCTTTGCAGTATAGTTTACTAAGCTCTTTACTTGTTATAGATCCAATAGTCTTTCTTATGAGCTTTAGACCAGTATATTAGCATGATCTTTTATACTAATAAGATTGTGGTTTATATTTCTTGATATAAAATGGTGCTGTGCGCCTGTGCCAAATGCATTTAAATATTTAAGGGGTGAATCTAGTGTTGCAGAGAGATATGTACATTTACTTAAATTCTTGTCATGATCCAAAAACTTAAGCTGTTGGGTGCAGATACATGTATGATTTTCTATTATATTTCTAACAAAACTATCCTGCAAAATGGTAAGAATAAGGAGAATAAAATAGTATTAGAAGTGTCCTCTCCTATTCTGAGTCAACAGATTATGATTATCCTGGTTTTAAGAGAAAAATGGTTGAGCACTCCTCACTCAGGAATTCAAGAACCTGAGCCATCCTTCCAAAACTAACTACCATTCAAAAGTAGGGTGCCTTATATTTGTCACCAGTTGGCTTTTACTGTTTTGTTAGAGGTCTAGCCTATTATTATATGCGTTAGGAATGAAAAAGGTATCTTATAATATGTCAATCATATCTTAGAGTATGACAAAAGGGTGAATCACAAGGTCAAGTTGCTATATCCTGAGCAAAGGTGAAGCAATACAGTATTCCTCAATGTTCTTGTAGAGAATGGAATATTGTATTCAAGGTGAGAGTGGAAAATACTCACTAATTCGAGTGAGTGTGAACAACCGTGTATAGTCCATAAAATATTCTAAGAAATTTTAATGATAAATATAAGCCGCGTTTAGAAGAGCTTATTTGAGTTTATCTTATAATATAAACACTTATGCAAATGTTGAATAAGCTTATGACCCACTTATAACCTCTTTTGAGCTTATTTTTATAAGCTGCTGAGATTAGCTAATTAATAAGTGTGCCTACCTATTAGTTCTTTTAAGCTTATCAAATAAGCTCATGAATATGCGCTTGTCATCAGTACTTATTGCCATAATCATTTAATTAATCAGTCTACCCCAACACACTCATAGTGTATTCTAAGAACCAGGGTTGTCCTCAACCTGGATTTTCCCCTGCCATGCACCATTCTGTTGTTCGTGACGTGTTGCCTCCCAAATCCTGACGTGTTACCACTTGCAAACAGGCCATCTTTTATGGTCTCCATTGTCTAGGAACTTTTACATCAATACTTTAGTTTATGTTCTAGTTCATTCTCCAATATGGCTATACATAGTTGTCTGCTTTGCTTTCTCTCCGGTATGTCTCGTTTTCTTAAATTGTCGTATAAATCCTAATTGGAAGTCACGGCTTGTGAAGCCTTTGTGGTAGTTTAACAAGTAGAGAGCTTTGTAAATTTCAAATTGAGCGGGAGTGTTGATAGATCTAAATGATTTGAAACCTGCAAACTTTTGGTTAAGTAAGCCGAAACTTGTGGACACTGAGCAAAAGATAATTTTTGCTTCATTTTATTTTTAATTTTGTAATCATAGTTTATTATTCGTAGTGTGATGTTTTTTGAATTTGTTTGTCGGTGTTTTGTTTGCAAATATTCAGTGTCTTGTAAGTAAATTGTATTTGTGTACCCTCTGTTTTTGTCTCTCTTTCCCCTTACAGAATCCAATACCTATAATTTCAGCAGTTATGTGACTGTGCTGCATTGGGTAGTAGTGATCATTAACATGTAAGCTTCTTAACGTTTGCAGATGATTACACTTGGAGGTGATGCAGAGCTCGAGCTTGTGGATTCTTTGGATCCTTTCTCTGAAGGTGTTGTGTTCAGTGTCAGACCACCAAAGAAAAGCTGGAAAAATATTGCTAATTTATCTGGGGGTGAAAAGGTCATCGTTTTTCTTTTGTTGGTTCTCTTCTTGATTTGAACTCAATTCATGCACATTGCAAATCATTTTGTATGAGCAAGCATTCCATTTTCTGGTTTGAACCTGTATGGAAGCCTTCATATTTTCTTGATAACAATGGGCATAAAAAAATAAAACTGCCTTCATGAACACTACTATGATCTTCCTCCCCTTTAAAATTGCATGACATGTTTGTTATTTATTTTGCAGACTCTTAGCTCGTTGGCTCTTGTTTTTGCTCTTCATCATTACAAGCCTACCCCACTTTATGTAATGGATGAAATCGATGCTGCCTTGGGTACTTGCTATTGACTTCATAGCTAAATTATTTGATTATATTTGTTATGAGTTTGGAATGCACTAAACTCCATTTGTTATATGGTTTTGCAGACTTCAAGAATGTATCTATTGTTGGGCATTACGTGAAAGACAGGACCAAGGATGCTCAATTCATTATCATTAGGTACTTCAAAAATGCATTTTCTTAGATTCTTAGAAAATCTATGCTTGGTCTGATACTTACCGTGGTATGTTTTCTTCCTTGTGCAGCCTTAGGAACAATATGTTTGAATTGGCTGATCGTCTTGTTGGTATTTTTAAAACTGACAATTGCACGAAGAGCATCACTATCGATCCGTGTAGCTTTGTTGTGTGCCAAAAAGCTGCTTGATGGATTTGTCAGTGGTGTACTACTGTTGAATGTTGATGTTAAGTAGGATCTCTTGTACTAGCTTTTTTGGTGCAAATCTCTTGTACCAGTTTGATCCTGCATATTATTGTTATTAATTTATTAGTGCTCCATATATGTTGTATATTAAATAGCATGAACATACATACAGGATATGAAATATATGTAAGTAGTTTTATCTGATAAATTGACTTGAGGTGTGTACTAGTTATACATGGTTGATGATGAATCTTGGACAGTGCGTGCCAAAATAATCAGATCGATTTCGCAACACCCTTGAATCCTCATGCTACCAGAGTCTTGCAAGGAGGAGTAGCTGCTAGTCTAGGAGAGGTTTCAAATGATAGTTAAAAGGCCTGGGACCAATTTGGATTACAGAATGCTTGAAGAGGGAAGCATGTTTTGGTAAAACACAGGGAATTGCACTTGAACATTATTGACATAGGAGGAAGAAGTGCTAGTAATTATTTATTCTATTACCACATGTTTACATAAATTTATGTTTACAACATGTTTGGATGTGTTAGCACACTTCAAAGCACATTAGCGGATAAACTCCACTGTATTGCTTGATTAATGTAATTTTAAGGTAATATGTTTTTAGTGTGCTATCAAACATGCACTTGAACTTACATTCAGAATGTTTATTTCTGAAAACTTTAAAGCCTCTGGAAAATAATTTTTGAAATGAAATTCAACCCTACTTCCCTCCGTGGTCACTTTTAATAGTGCAAAAAATGGATAGTATATGGAGAGAAAATTAGCAGATGAATTAAAATACTTTTACGTCTCGCTCCATGAATACTGAAAGGGTCTTAATCATAAAGAGAAAAATAGACATGTAACTTTCACATGAGAAAACTATGAGACTTTCCGTAGTAGCTTTCCTCATACACAAATAGCAACAATAACCACATCACTATATAACCAACATTTGCAGAATAATATACGGTAAAAAAGAACCTTGCACTCTGTTATTGTAGCATATGAAGAGTGTACGACATTAAAATATTTATTGTGACGCAGTTAAATAAAAGTCTTGCACTCGTGGGTCCAGCTCTAATTCTTGTTAAAATGCATTAAATTGACATGCGGAAAACCATAAGTTGAATATGATAACGATTATTGATTAAGTAGGTAAATATCAAGTCGTTTTACTTTGTCTCGAGTTCTGAGAAACCAAAAATCTACAAATGAGGATTTTTGAAGAGTATGAAAGGATATCTTACAGTAAAAAACACTTCAATAAATCGTTGATTAAACTTGTAGAAAAGAAACAAACTTGCATATTTTAACAAACAACATATTTCAGTTTTTCTTTCTTTCAATAATTTACAAGATAGCGAGTTGGTGGGGCAAGTATCTAAAGGTTGGCTGCTTCAATTAACTTACAACAGAAAGAAATGATAGTAAAAACTAAAAAGTGAAAAAAAAAAAAGAGAAAATGCTATATAACCATATAAAACTTACAATTACCCCAATATCAAATATCATTTTCTCATAGCACACCCTTTAGATGAGTAGTTTCTACTTCCTACCCTAAACATGACAAAATTAACAGGCTTCCTATCAAGTAGAGATAACAAGCACATGTTTCAAACTACAAACTACAAAGACTCTGGACTAGTGGATGGTCTGATTCTTGCTGGCATTCTTGTTGACCCTAACCCATGTTTCAAAGAGTTGTTTTTTGGCGTAATAGACATTTTGTTCAAGTCAGGGTCAAAATCAAGACCTTCAATGCTCACCATCATATCCAGTTCCTTCGCATTCCTGTCAACAAAATCATCGTCTGACATTTCACTGCCACCTTCTTCATCGTCATCGCTATCGTATGTAGTTCTCACTCTTGACCACCGGACAAAATGAGGCCTTATGTAGCTGGAGACAGTCAACAAAGACAATCAGAAAAGAGTTTCACAAGAAAAATGTTTGTAAAATCAGACAATTTTTCAGTTCAATAATATCTCTTTGTTTTATGCAGAAACTGAAGGTTACAAACCTTTCGCTCTTCTTTAATAGACATGGATCAAATGGGAAGAACATGTCAAGTCTATCCATCCCACCAAAGGAGCTGGAAGGATCAGACTCGAGCAAATTATTGAAAACAAATGTATCTGAGGACATGAAAAGTTGAGCAGCCTTTGCCTGTCTGAGAAATTCCTCTACTACAGTAGGCAAACACACCTGTCACAAGTTTATATCATCAGGCTTCAAAAAATTTGTTTCATTATAAGAGAAAAGTTCAAATAATATGCAGTCATCACTCACTAAAAGGTTAGAAGGACGCGAGTAGTCTTATGAAAAATGCTAACACACTCTTCAACACTTCATGTGATTGGTTTCTGTTTTAAAAAATCCACATATTTAAAAAGAGAAATAAATTGACTATTTTGAAAATAGACCAACCATAGGAGAGTGTATCGAAAAATTTGTTACTAGCAATTCCCATACATCCGCGGATTACTACGTAAACCATGACAGCTTCCTCAAGTCCTTACCTTCAAGGGACTCAATTTATGTTTCCAGATTTGCTCCATGGGCATATTGAGAAGTTGCAACTTAAGCCTTGGAATATCCACCAATGATCTCATGCGAAAGCAAAGAACATACATGATGGCCTGCTCACACCCAAAACAAACAGCAAATTTAGAAGTTCTGCTAAAAAAAAAAACTGTTTCAACAGTTCAACATGAGCCAACTTTTGTAGTTAAAGGAAGTAAGGTGCTCCTACCAGGTTGAAGACAACCAACCAAAACATTTGGAAGACAACCAAAACATTTGATTATATTCAGGTAGCCAACGAATAATTTAGAACCCTGATTTTATTCACACAAATCCCTAATTCCCAGTTAGGGAATCAGAGAGAAGTACAAGAGTCGCAATCCTCTTCCTAATACCAATTCCCAAATGATACAAAAGATAACCTAACTCCTCTAACTCTAATATTTATAGGCAACATGCCTCATTAACCCCCTAACTCACTAACAATCTACTAACCATCCTAACTAACCCGAGTACCTATTACTAATCAACCAAAATAAAAGGTAAAGGGTGAAGTGGAGATGGTAATCTACATGGCTTTGCCCAAGTGATCTCTCTCTCTCTCTCTCTCTCTCTTCCTCTCTCTCTCTTTAAACCTATAAACTACACATTAACAGAAGTGCACAAGTAGTTGCATTCCCTTTCCTTAGTCAATATTGACAAAGGCACAAAATTTGCAGTCCACCATCTTATCACAAAAAGAAGTCAAATATCAA
Source organism: Acmispon strigosus (assembly GCA_030819835.1). Lineage (NCBI taxonomy): Eukaryota > Viridiplantae > Streptophyta > Magnoliopsida > Fabales > Fabaceae > Acmispon > Acmispon strigosus. The sequence goes on from JAUAMA010000002.1 coordinate 341,581, forward strand.
CAGACTCACCTGGCACCCAGAATAAAAAACTTGATGTGCTTGTGGGTTCATATCAAAATCATGCAACTTGCAGTAGTTAAAACAACAATCTACCAATCTGAAACCTCAAGAAAAGATAATCAAATCAGTTAACATAAATCAGCTTATTTCATTATAAAAGAGAAAAATCAATTTGGTCACGAATCGAACTTAACGCTGTTTCCAAACCTTTGTAAGATGCTAGCAACCAATGCAGCAGATAGAAACTTCGCACGAGACAAATAACTTGCAAGATAAGCAACAGCACTTATCCTGGAATATATGAAATAATTAACAGTGTCAAAAGTTACATTTAAACACAATACAGCATAATATGCATCACATCACAGCTTCCTCAAAAGTTCAGTTTTATGAACATCAACAAGCATTTCAAGGTTAGCAGGATCAAAGCCCATTTTACAATGGAATTCAGTAGCAACTAGTAAGGCCATCATTTTGAGACAGCAGCAAACCAAGCTATATGGCAGGATAATTAAAAAAGGTTAATTTCATTAAGCGAGGAAAATAGTTTCAACATGGCTACTGAAATTATTAATCATGAAGTAGAAGTCTTAATCCAACAGAAGCATGTATTAGGATGGTAAAATCAATTCTGCCAAATTTCACAGATGATTCACATAAAGCCCCAATCCACTTCTATAGTTCATCAATTTGTCTTGTGGATCAGGTGAAGTAATTTCCAGACACTATAATGTAACCAAAATTACCTATTAATAGCGGGGTTAACATCAGAACCAAACATCTCCGCAAGAAACATGGCAAATTTCACGCCACATCCTTCAGGATCCAGTGCACAAGCATAGAACATCACAAACTGCATTGAAAGAAATTGAAAATGCATGTCACAGAAATATTACCAAAAAAAAAACATGGCACAAGCAAGTAAGGAACAGTAAAAATTAAAAGAACAATACCTGGGTAAATTTTGACTTGTATGCATTCAGTACAGTTCTCTTAAATGATGTCAGTAGAACATTGAATACCTAATCAACGAATTTAATAAACAATTATGAAATCATGTCATTCACTGTTTAAATGTAGCAATATGTTTGTGCATGTATGTGAGCACGTGAGTGCGTGTAACAATTACATAGATGGTAATACCTGGGCTAAACGGCCACTGTTTTGACAGGTTTCAAGATGCAAAAATGTCAGTTCCATCAGGCTATCTAATTTCTCGACAATCGAGTTACCTTGTAAATTTTTCCTATTTAATAACTCTGCAGAAGACTGAAAAAATGAAGACCAAAAATCATATCATACGTATTAGTCATGGGAATACAAGTGGAAGACTCAAGATAGATAAAATCTTTTCTTAGGGCAATACCCACAAACTTGCATTACATAATTGTTAATTTTAAGTGGAAGACTCAAGATAGATAAAATGTGATAGGGCAATGGCCAATGATATAATAATTACTTACATCATCAAAAAGTTTGTTACTAATTGCTAATTTATAAAAAAGAAACAGAACTAAAACTTGCAAAAAGAGGGCTTACAATGCACAACCAGTTTGAAAGGCTTGCAATGCCAATCAATCTCTTGAAACGAGGATTAACTGTCCATTTAAGATAATACTGCTCTAAAATGCAGGGCATGGACAGTAAACCTCAAGTGATCACTGTTGATGAGAAAAACCAAATAACCGGCTCTGACACATGTGTATCCAAGTGCTTCTATTTTGTAAGACGAAATCTAAACAGATTATTTTAGCCTCCATGCCCCCACCTCCTCAAGTACAAATTACCTCCCCACAAGTGCTGCTACAAGATGCACTTCACTTTGACAGGCTATGAAGCACACCAGACACAGACATGCTGAGTCTAAAATATAGGACACGTGGATAATATAACAACGCATAAATATTTGTAAGTGAAAGAAGGGAGTTAATCTTAACTATCCATACATAATTTTGATGGTCAAGATTAGCTATCCTAGGAAGAGCCCAGTCTACAATAGATCACTATTACATTTGGGAGTGTCACTTCACACCACCCTAAGAAGGACGGTTGAAAAGTTTCTAGTATGAAGATTCACAAAAAAAATGTAAGGCCTAACAAGTCCACAATGACCACAGTACAATACTTCCAAATGTCTCGTTGACTATAACATTTACACCTTCACTATTGACGGCTTACGTTGCAATTAAGATGTGTGCATGACATCTAGAATGGTTGGATAAATACATATCAAGGAAAAAACACATGCACAATTCCTGTTAGCGTATGAAGTACAAACAGTTTTGTACCTGAGTTCAACATATGAAGTTTTGTTACTTCAAGATGCCGCTCAACCTCAACCATGGCCTAGTCAAGCCAAGTCTGGGTACTCCTCAACTCACCATGTTAGCCTGAAATAGGCAAACATCAGAATAAGCCCTTTGGGCTTCGATAGGGCAAATACCTGCTTCCACAGCCTTCTAAACATGCATACATGCTTTGACATTCTACACTACCCTACCACCAAACTATTTTAGACCAAGACTTTCAACTAGATTCAGGATCTGCCAAATTTCCCTGCCCATCCATCTTCCCTCTACTGCTTAGAAAATGATCATAGGTTCAACCAAGGAGAAAAGAGGTGCATGATCATGCAACAGATCAAACTACCAGTGATCTAACTAATTAAACTGTTGGAGGCCCGCTAAAATAAAAAAAATCACAGGAAGATTAATGTCCATTCAAAGGATAAGACATTATTAACCTTAGTAGCTTCTTTGCCAAGCACTTTTGGCAGCTGTAGTAGGGCATTGACATCTACTTCAGTACAGATTGCAATTTTCTCAATCTAATAGCTGGTTTCCTTAATTGCAAAATTTCAAACCAAAATAATGTCTAACCTATTTCCAATACATAAATAATGGACTCCAAAGAGAGGATGGGCAGTAAATTTCTACAACTAATAGAACCTGGTCTTGTAATTCAAATTATAATTGGCGATTAGGGCTAGTACTTTGTACAAGTCCATCATAAATTAGGTATTAGTTACTAGGTTATACAAGGCCCCACAGAGATTTGAACACAATCGATTCCCATATTCTCAAAACCAACCCTACCCCATGCTCCCATTATGGGGAAATTTTACTGCAACTCATCCTCAAACTAACATTTGAAGATTATAAAATTAGGAGGCCAAGATACTGATCTTAAGCTATAACACATTTATGATCTCATGAAACAACAGATAAGAGCAGGAACAAATGAACATAAAGAAAAACAGCAGTAAGAAGCAAAGAACAGGAGGATGAGATTTTTCTCCTCTGAGCACGACTTAAAAAAACGTGGCTTTAGTTTTAGAGCTGAGCAAGCAAACTCTAGATGGACTTTGTCATGAACTAACTATTTCAAAAGCTAACTGTTCGTTATATTATATATTATATTATATTTCAAAAAGACATAAATAAACTCTATCTGCAATCCAATGGAGGGCGTCTTTATAAGCTTTAAAATATCATTTGACAAGAAGAATGCAAAATGAACTATAAATAACTCTAAATTGGACCATACCACATTATCACATTTCTCATCCTCATCTGCAAATTCAGCAGCATTTTCTAAGTCCATCTCAAATATGCCTTTGCCATCTTCCTGCATAATGCCATCCCATCCAATTTCCACCTACAACCAAGTCAAATAGAATTAATTTAATGGCAGAATTGCCCATTCTTGTTTTGACTAAAAAATTGTCAGAGGCTTAACAAACTTACATCCAACTGTATCAATCTATCCACAAGTGCCGGCAGCATTGCACCACCAAAGGTTTCTCCAATTGCACCACTCTCCAGCCTTAACATATTCTCCACATACATGACAATCTCCTATAAGCAATATAAGAAGCAATTGAGCTTTGATGATAAAGATCATAATTATAAAAATAGTTTCTCCTGGTTAGATAAGTTGACAGCGCCACACAAACATAGAACACTTCTTAGCAGGAGTTCTTTCCATACCAACATATTCATAACTAATAAGTTTCATCAAAATGCTTTAAAATCAGGATCCAAACTACAAAAAAGTAAAAAAGAAATTATGACTATATATTGTTAAAGTAAAGAATAGAGAAAGTAACTAATTCTCCTACATTGAATTCATACTGAAGTTAGCATTACAGCCAAAATAAAGAAAATACTGAACAGTTCAGATGATGAATTTAAATTGCTCTGGCAAAGAATGCATATACATATACTGACAGCTGCCAATAAGCTAATAGACACCTAACATGAAACACAACAAATTCAATAAGCAGAGTAGTATCTAGCAGTCATTCATATGTTGGTGTGGAAAGAACTTATGAGTTTCAACAGGAAGTAATAATTTGTTACTTAAGTTCTTTCCATACCAAGATACTCATAACTCATAAGTTTCAACAGGAAGTGCAGATTGAACTCACATGTTCCCCACTGAAGACTTTCGGCATTTTCTGGAGAACTATTGTAGATAGACGCAAGGGTGCAAGGGGCACCAACTCAGCTATTTGTTCCAAAGCAGTATGGACCCGAGACAATACTTTATTTTTCCTGTCAAGACCATTCTTCATTCTCAGAAAAAATCTCATGTTCGGTGGCAGGAAATTTTCCACCAGCATCTCCAAACACACATCCATGTATTTTACATTAGAAGAAGCCTGCAGAAGAAAAAATCCAGATTCAGAAAACTTCAAAAAAACTTCAAACGGCTCTATGATTACAACAGGTGCCGACACACTGCCAAAAATAAAAGTGTACCAATGATACAATGAGTTCAGTCAGTGCATCCATAACATCGATTCCATAATTCCACAAGCTCATACTTGAAACCTGGACAGACAAACAATCTTCATCAGGCATCAAACATATAAATAAATAACTCCGCCTATGCTTGCATAGTCGGTCCCAAGGTGGGTAAAGTTAACACTACATATTAGGCGTAGAGTAACTTATATAGCCGACCTCACTTAGCGGGATAAAGCTGTTGTTGTTGTTGTATCAAACATATCAATAATGAATATGGAATAAAATATAAACTCATAGTTTCCAACACAGCTGAGGTAAGAAATTACAGCAAAAAGAAGAGCGTCATGATGGGAAAAATCTATGTAGGACACAGCTCCAGAGAGTGCCTTTAGAGTTGTCTGCAACCATATAATGTAATATTGATTTAGCATAATAAAGTAACAATTTTTTTTTAAAAAAAGTAACATAATTTAGGAAGTGAATAACCTACCACAAGCAGAGCAATCTCGTCATTGTTAAGATGCTCTTTCTTGAGGGTCCTTTTCAAAGGGCGGAACAAGCAACCAACAAGCTCATCGTAATTCTCTCTTTCACCCTGAGCCACAATTGAAGGAATTGAAGTATAACTATAACGATATCAAATTGATAACAAAAAGAGAGAAAAAAGTTGCAGATTCAGGTAGAATGGTTTACCAAGGTGACAGCGACAAGTGCGTCTCTGACATGATACACCAACTGCAAATCACTGAATTCAGCATTCTCCATCTCTGGATATGCTTCCTTGTCACCAATCGGAACCCTTCCCATCTCAGAAGCAGTGTCGGCGGTGCGAGACCAAAACGACGGCGTTGGTTGCTGCCGCTACCTCTTCGTGAAGGTGAAGATGACGGCTATGAAGAGGGGAACAGCGACGATGAGGGTTTGAGCAACGTTGAACTTATCGTATTTATACCTATCCTTCAATCTCTCTCTCTCACTATCTGTTTTTTTAGTTTTATTTTTTTGACAAATATATTTTTTTGTTAAGATTTGATGAGCCTTTTGGGTGTGGTAGGCCCGTTGTTTTAAGCCCGTCGAATGTTGGGCTCCGTTTGGGCTTTAATAATGAGCTGTGTTGCAAAATTAGCCTTAACTGACAAAAAATTAAGTATGGACGAAGATGGTTGGTTTGTAAGGGAGATGTAAAAGCAATGTTACTCACCAATTGCGACGGCCCGCCGATGGACAGGGGCATCAGAGATGAAGGCTTAGACAATGGCACTCACGGCAGGAGAAGAAGGGTTGGTGAGTGTATACGATGACGGCGTAAAGATGTGCGAGGCTCTGTGCGGTGTGCGGTGTTTCACTTTCACCGTAGAGACAAAATCAATGCGCGAAATCGGTGGGTGGAGGTGCAGGGTCTCTTTCAAGAGACACTTCAATGAGCGAGTTTCTCAAAATCGAGCTCCTAGACCTGGCGGTCCAGGCCCATCACGTCAACGAGCTCTTGTTGGACCCTTTTGAGTTTTTCTAGACTTCTCATTAACTCCGCCATGACCCACTCGATCGCAGACGCTACTGTCTCTGTACATCCAAACATCATATCCTTTTACCATAAGGACATTTTATTTAATTATTTACCACGTTTGAGTGTCAGAACTCAACTAAAAAAACAAACAAATCGTAGTGTTGAGCCAAATCATAGGTTTTTTTTTAGTAATGTGAAAAAAAAATTGCCAAACAAGGTAAAAAAAAAGAACTTTGCTCTATGGGTAAGAAAATACACTAAAAGGAATCATCTTTTCAGAAATAGTTAAATATATCTAAAATGTAAAATATTTTTATTTCATAAAATAAAGATACATTTGCAAGACAACTCATATACATAATCTTGATAACATAAACAAAAGACAATACCACAACAGACAAAATAATAAAAAACTGTTACAAAGAAAATGCCACATATTACGGAGATGCTATCACAATAGCCAGCTAAGATATATTGTTCCATCCATGCATGATCCACATGTTTGAGTTTCATTGGCATCAACCCAGACGAAGCTCTAAATCGACTTCTCCATTAGCACTAGGAGTCAAGGAAGTGCTTGAACCACCCGAAAGCATCTTCAACCCAGGGGCCATGTTGTTGTTATTGCTACATTTTTGACTTGATGGGATATGAATGACGTTAGTTTTCTCTGGGAAAAGAGTGAGCGTATCCGGTGATTCATTAAGAACCACAGGCATGGAAGATGAGGCAGGTGCTTTGATGAAGTTTCTGCTTCTTTCATAATTATGAATTTGTTGTGGTGTCCTGCTCAACAAAAAATGTTTAGAAATTTTGCTTCAATCCCCTCTTCCAAACTTGATTGGCCCCACACAAAATAGTATAAGATTAATATATATTATGAAATTCAATTAACATAGTGACAAGATAACATAAAATGAAAATACAAAAATAATCATATTAAAAGTTGAAAGACACAAACTCATGCTCTGTTTGAGTCCATGGCTCCTTCAACCTAGCTCCATGAGAAAACAGAAGTGTGTTTGATTCAAGAGCTGGTTCAGAAATGGTAACAACTTGATCACCATGCATGTTAGGTCGAAAACCGATAGCAACTTGAGATGGATCATAAGCATGTCCAAATGACGGCCAAAGAGTAGTATGGTGGTGGTTTGTATGATTCACATTAGCCCATAAGGGTATATGAACATTTTCGAATTGAATAACTTTTCCATAAGCATGCCCAAAAGTGAGTATCATTGGTGTGTTAGATGATGACCGGGGTGATGATGGAGGGGAGTCTGTAAGATCAATGATTTCTGAAGCCATTTAAAAAAATAGCAAGAAAGAGAGGAAAAGAGAAGATGTGTGTGTGTGAGAGAGAGAGAGACCAAGTAGAGATGGAAATGAGTATATTATCAACAGGTTACATAAATTGTATTGAAGTTTGGAACAACTTACGTCTTGATTTATAGATCTCAGTGACCATTGTACAGTTACCAAAATATCCATAAAATTACATACCTTTTTGTTAAATTACTCTCATATCCCTTAAATTTAATATATATTTACACTTGCTGCCACTGTTTTGAAAATTGATTATGACATCCCTATCTTATATATTAACATGCCTCTCTAACATTAATTATCTAAATTAAATATTAACTATGAATAACATAACAACTAGACCTAGGTTTGAGTTGGAAATTAGTTCTCTCTTAATTGATGATTTTTTTAAAAAATTCAACTCAGGAGATAGAGTATTAAGAAATCGAAAATTGAATATATAAATGACAGATTTAGCTCATCTAAAGTGAGGTATAGTTTTTCAAAGGATAAAGTGTAGAATCATAAATATTGCTAAGAAAATTAATGCAAAGAATCAAAATTAATAGCTTTTAGTATTGGAAGAACAAAGTCTCAATAATAACTAATGAAATAATACGCGAAACATGGTTATCCGAGTTTCCAACAGTATTATATAAATCGAAAATGAATATATTTTTTTTTTTTGGTCTTGACCAAGGTATCCCACACTCGATTGTCATGAGACTAATCCTTTGCCCCACGGTCAGCGCACGAAGCGGTAGAGGGCTGACCAATGAGTTTTTTCCATTCACAAGAGTTGGGAAAATGAATCGAAAATGAATATGAATATTAGTACAACTAAGATAAATAATATAATAAGCTTAAGAAACCCGTAATTTAGCAAATAGAGTCCCGTTTACACCCTCGTGTACTCCACTATAACCGGTGCATGTACTTTCACAAAAAGAAACAATATTACAATTTTGTACACTTCTGTAATTTTTTTCTCAACTTCTTCTTGTGAAACAACTTTTCAAGTTGGGCTTTTATGGTTTTAACATTATGTACAAAACTTTGAGTTTACATTTTTCAGTTGAAAAAGCTAGATTTCCAAATTTCTTAAAAATCATAGGTGTAAAATTAATTATTTTCATTCATAACATGCTTAATTTATTGTTGCATTTTTTATATTTAGGAAATATCATGAAAATTGGAGTTGAAATGGATAAAAAAGACTTTGAAGAAGTTAGTGCAAATCTACTTTCACTTCTTAAGTAGCTACTTTCATTTTGAAAGAAAATAAATTTGGCATAAAAAACAAAAAATCCTTTGAAGAGTGTGTACAAAGAGTGGCAGTACATGCCATCCACCTAAATTACAACAACGAGGACAATGTCAATAATGTCAATTAAGTGAACATTTAGCCAATTAATAGAAATGTACATATAACTCACTTCATTGCTGCGAAATGTGTCCAATATGTGCCGACTTTTCATAATTCGTCGGCACGTCATTCTACCTACGCAAAAATGAAGTATGTAATGCATATGTTACCAACGTGAAAATGTATATGTTACAATTTTTTATTTTATTTAACAAGTTTAAGAGCATACCTTATTGCGAAGGGAGGTCCGACTATAGCCTACAGTTCCTGGTCCTATGGGCCAATGCCGGGAATCCTTGACTAGGCCCACAACTGGATAAGATATGAACAACCGCTCATATCTTTTTTTTTTCCATGATTGATTGCAGCACACAACTCAAAGTACAAATGAGAAAGAAGTGCAAAACCCCAACTGTAACGTCCCGCTTCATCAAAGTCGTTTAACAGTGCAAGATATCTCATTACTATCCTTCCACCAGTGTGGTCAGCGAGCATGAAATTTCCAAGCAAAACAAGTATGTATGCTCTTGCATACCAGTCCAATCCAACTTCACCAGTCTCGTCCAACACCATATTATTCATAAGTATATTTAACCAAGACAACTTAATCGTAATTCCTTTGATATCTCTAAAATCTAGGTCCGGAGCCACACCCGGCATATTTTCCATGCGTTGTTCCCAATTAAGCCATGTGCTGCTGGTGACGGGTAGCCCATCTATTTTCAGGCCTAGAAGCACAGCCACATCTTATAACGTGATTGTGACTTCCCCGAATGACATGTGGAAGGTATGCGTCTCTGGCCTCCAACGCTCCACCAAAGTTGATACCAACTCTTTGTCCGAAGGTTGATGTCGAATTAGTGCCACCTCGTAAAGCCCAGCGCTTTGGAGGCGGCCTACAATTAGACTATGAATGTCGTGACGATTCAACCCGGGTTTTCTCAGATTCATAATTCTATTTGGTCGTTCGCTCCACACATAATTGGACATATGCTTGTGTTGTAAATGCAGAAGACTCGGATTTATAGGACTAGGATTGATAAATGTTTCATCCGTCATTTCAATTCCTACAATCAATTTTAATATATATAGTTATTAACTTAAAATGTAAAAATTTAATATTTCTAAACAATAAAATAAACAATATACAATAATCTAAACAATAATATTTCTAAACAATAAAAATTATCTAAACAATAATATTTCTAAAATTATATGTTTCTAGACAATAAACAATAATATTTATAAATTTCAAACTTCTAAACAATTTTTATTTCTAAATAATAATATAAACATTAATATTTCTATACAATAATAATATTTCTAAACAATTAAAAATAATATTTCAAAAAAATTATATTTCTAAACAATAAACAATAATATTTCTAAACAATAAACATTATCTAAACAATAATATTTCTAAAATTATATATTTCTATACAATAAACAATAAAATTTCTAAATTTAAAACTAAACAATTTTTATTTCTAAACAATAATATAAACATTAATATTTTTAAACAATAATATAAACATTAATATTTCTAACAATAAACAAATAACAATAATATTTCAAAAATTTAATATATCTAAAAAATTATATTTCTAAAAAATAAACAAAAATATTTCTAAAATGGGTATATTTCGAAACAAATAATATTTCTAAACAATAAACAATAATAATTAAAAAAATTAATATATCTAAAAAATTATTTTAGTTAACAATAAACAATTGTGACTTTCAAAAATTTTATATTTCTAAACACTTTATATTTCTAAATAATAAAAAATAATATTTCTAAAATTTAATATTTCTAAACAATTAATATTTCCAAATAATAAATTTTATTCATAAACGTTAAGGACTTCTCATCATATAAACGTTTAATACACAATGACATTTCAAAAATTTAAATATTTCTAAATAATAAACGATAATATAAACATAATATTTCTAAAATTTATGAGGACTTGAAATGTAGAATTAGGAGAGGGCTTGAGGACTTTACCTTAAAGAGAGTGAGTGAGCTTGAGGAGAGTGAGAGTACTTGAGCTTGAACTTGGGAGAATTGAGAGAAATATGAGAATTCTTGAGTGGGAAAAGTGATGAAATGGTATGAGATACATACAGGTTCCGGCGGTCATTTTATAGGGGGAGGAATCGCCAAAAAACACAACGGATGAGAGTCCCACCACACCCCGCGACTCCATGCACGTGCAACACGAAGCACGAGTCGCCTTGGTCAACGCGACTTGCTGCCGTGGGAATCGCGACCTGCCATGCGATTCCCTAACAGCCTCGTGAGTCGTGATCCCCCCTCCTCGTGTTCCCCCCACTGCCACCCGTTCCCCCACTCCTGCATGTCACCCAGGAGTCGCGTACCTGCGACTTTCACTCCCACTAGCCTACATGGCAAATACAACCGCATTCTGTTAATTCTTTTTTTTTTTAACACATTTCTCTTTTTATTTAGTATTATTAAAAAAAAGCCCCATTTTTGCAGGGCCACAATTATTTTCTCCATTTAAACAGAATCACCATTTCTTTAGGGAAAATTGATCAACTTAATCCACAACATAATAAAACAAAAAATATGTATCAATATCAATGAATTATTATAAGAATTAGGAAAAAAGATGAAGGTTTAACGGATTGTGGCAAGCCATGTTTTGCTCCTGTTATAGTGCTAATCACAAGTTCACAACAACCTTTCTGTTAAAAAATAGTAAAATATAACCGTGGTGTTTTTTCACTCACAGAAACTTTCGGAGATTTCGATTTAAACAACTAGTCACAAACACGCGAGCACCAAGAGACCAAGAATTTTGGGTTGCCATTGTTCTTTTGAATTAATTAACTGAACAAAGTCCCACTTTAACATCTTCATTGCAATACTAAAGAGAAAGTCGTACACATAACAAAAATTAACTAAAATGTGCACACTTTAGAAGTGTGTTCAAAGCTTGGTAAATTAGAGCACAATACTAGGTTTGATGTTTGCACATTAAAGATATTGCACATCAATCTGGAAAAAATTTCAAGTTCTTTATTTGATTACTTGCAAGTGATCCAAATTGTGCTCTGAGTTTGGTTGTTTGGCTACGCTTTCAGCCAAGAACAACGATGAGGGAGGTTGTAACCGTTGCACTTGCTGCTACACTTGGGAGTCTGCTTGTTGGATGGGATAGTTCAACCATTGCAGGTGGGTATTCTCTATATTATAACATCCGATCCTTTTTATCAAACAATTACATAGTATTTTATTGCATTGCTAAGTTACTCATACTAATTACTCAAAATCTAAAAAATCTTTAAGATCATATTCATTTGATTTCATGAACATTGTTTCTTTTTCGTCTCTAAATATATTTAGATTTAGAAGTAATTCAAATGGAACCAACCCCTTCATGGGTACCTGCCTGATTCACCTTAAGCGAGTTTTGAGTTTGAATCTTCTGAATGGAAAAAAATATGAACATAATTGCTTGCCATTGGATGATTACCTGCATTGGGATACATTCAGCCCTTTGGTTTCGATTCGTACAAGAAAAACATTATTTGATTTCATTGATAATCACTGCAGGGGGCATGGGTTACATCAAACAAGAATTCAACTTGGGGGCTGATCCCACACTTGAGGGGCTAATTATGTCCATGTCCTTTCTCACCGGAACTTTCGTGACAATATTCTCCGGGACAGTTTCCGACATGTTTGGAAGGCGTCCAATGCTGATAACATCATCTGTCATGTTTTTCCTCAGCGGTTTGGTGATGTTGTGGGCTCCTAATGTCTCTGTGATTCTGTTCTCAAGGCTGCTAGATGGAGTTGCCATTGCACTAGCCATAACTCTCACTCCTCTCTACATATCCGAGATAGCGCCGCCCGATATCCGTGGCACGCTGAACACTTTCACGCAGTTTTCGTGCTCCGGTGGAATGTTCGTGGCCTACATCATGGTGTTCTCCATGTCCTTGATGGATTCTCCAAGCTGGAGAGCCATGCTTGGTGTTGTTTCCATCCCTTCTGTTGCTTACTTTCTTTTCGCCGTGTTTTACCTCCCGGAAACTCCTCCATGGCTTGTTAGTAAAGGAAGGCTTGCTGAGGCTACCAAAGTTCTGCAAAGAATTCGCGGTGTTGAAGATGTTTCAGGTGTTGCCAAACTAGTTGCATCTGTTTTGATCACCATTTGTTTGAGTATATGCCAATATCAATATGGATAGTGATTTGTAGTTTGTTTTGATCTACAGGGGAAATGGCATTGCTGGCTGAGGGTATGAGTCCTGGTGGTGAAGACACAACCATAGAAGAGTACTTAGTTTCCCCTGCTATTGAGAGCATTGGAATCAAGGAAGCAGGGAAGGATTGCATAAAGCTCTATGGAGCCAATCAAGGAGGAGTTTCAATGATTGCTCAGCCAGTGAGTGGACAAGGTAGCATGATATCGCGAAGCACGCTAACGTTGTCGCGCCAGGGAAGCATTGTTGCCCAGGCAGCCCAGGCAGCTTCTAATCTCAAGGACCCTATGGTCAATCTCTTTGGGAGCATGCATGAGACTACCCCTTCTGAGTCTGGAGGTCCTTCAAGAGGTAGCATGCTAATTCACAAAGTGTCCAGTGTTTCCAGCATGGGAGGAGATCATGATCAGAGCCCTTTTGGTACCAGTGATAACCTTCATGCTCCATTGCTCAATGCTATTGACAAGGCTTTTGGATCAAAGGACACGCTAGGAAACATGGGTAGAAGTAACAGCAACTTGAGAAGTAATGCTGGAGAAGTACCTAGAAACACAAACATTGGTGGAGGTTGGCAATTGGTTTATAAATCAGTTGATCAAACAACTGGGGGTGGGAAAAAGGAAGGAGGAGGAGGGCTTCAAAGGGTTTATCTACGAGCAGATCCTACCACAGTGTCTCAGGAGCAAGGTTCACTTGCTTCAATTTCTGGTTTTGACTTGCGTGACGACGGTGGTGAAGCTTTTCCGGCGTCTGCACTCGTCAGCCGTTCAGTTCTCTGTACTAAGGATATGACAACCAAACCACAGGCTCCTCCAAAGCGTGCAGGTTGGGGAGCTTTATTAGAACCAGGAGTTAAGCGTGCATTGATTGTGGGAGTAGGACTTCAAATTCTTCAGCAGGTAAACCTAACCTAATTGGCTTTGTCTAAGGTACTGCTACACTGGTTGTAACTTATAGAGTTCAAATTGTAACTATGTGTAATAAGGTTTGTAACTTGAATTAAAGTTTGTAAAGAGACATGTTACAAACTATGAGATAAGTTGCAATATTCCTTACACATAATAATGAGTTAAACTCAATAAGTTACAAGCAGTGTACGGTAGAATGCCCCGTATTAACTAGTATTTCAATACCAGACTTAAATGCTGTTTTTCTATTGATGAACTTGATATCTTTATGGTGCAAAATTAATCTTTGTGCATTCTATATCAGTAGTTGAATAAGGAGTTAGCTCTACTGGCCTTGGAATGGGGCAACCTCTCCTCCCTCTAAATTTTTCTTCTTAAAAAAATAGATATTATGAATTCTTCTAGTTCTAAAATACTAGGACCTGTAATGACTCTATACAATAATGCTCCTACGACTTTAGTTCTAAAATATTGTGAATTCTTCTAGTTCTAAAATATTTGGCCATATGCTGAGTACATAATATTGAGTGCAGGTGTTAGTTTCCTCACATTTTAAACATGCTATAGTTAAAGATATATATTGTTGTAATTGCACAAGTTTTGTGGTTGCATTTTTTAACACAATGGCTCCTAAACTTAGATTCTAAAAATGCAATTTATGCTGCAGGCTGCTGGCATTAATGGATTTCTATACTATGCTCCCCAAATTCTTGAGGAAGCAGGAGTTGGGGCACTTCTGTCAAACTTAGGCATTAGTTCAACATCTGCTACGCTTCTCGTAAATGTCATTACAACCTTCTCCATGCTTCCTTGTATAACTATTTCCATGAGGTTAATAGATGTTGCGGGCAGAAGGTATGTTTATATTGAGACATAGCTTGAATTTCTTTTTACCTCAACTAGTACTAGATAAGCGTGCCCAAGGTACTCAGCCCTCGGGTTTGGGGAAGGTAAAGTACTCGCTGGAGGAGGAGAGAAAATGTCCCTGTGATGTACTTATAGGACATTTCCTCATCCTCTCCGGCGAGTAATTTATCTTCCCTATACTCGACCTCAGGACCTGAGAGCTAAGTAGCACGCAAGTCTAGTACCAATTGAGTTTTGTATAGACTTTACAGAGAGCTACAATTTTGACAAGGTTTGCTAATATATATTCATTTCTATTTAAAAACTAGATAGTTTCCACCTAGGGCAACATAAATCAAAATCTTTTGTCCCTAAAATGATGTCTCAATTTCTTATCCCACCAATGAAATCTTGCCATGTCAGTTAAAAAAGACATGACTGGGACATGAAATTCAGACACCATTTGAGATAAAAGGTTTCAATCCGTGCAACATATGTTTGTTAAACATCTCGTCTCCACAAATTTGTGTCACGTGTGCCTCTGTTTGTGCCTCTAAAACAATATAATGTGACAAATAATGAGAGTGTCATTGCTTATTTTCTCATGGCAGGTCACTACTTCTGTACACAGTACCCATTTTGATAGTGTCTCTCATGGTACTAGTACTCCGAGACTTGTTCCACATGAGTTCTGTCCTCAATGCAGCAATCACTGCTATAAGTGTTATGATATACGAAAGCTGCTTCTGCATGGGCCTTGGTGTGATTCCAAACATCTTATGTTCAGAAATCTTTCCGGCAAGTGTTCGCGGAATCTGTATTTCTATTTGTTCCCTTACATATTGGATCTGTACCTTGATCATTACTTCTATGTTCCCCTCTTTGCTCAATCTACTTGGTCTAACTGGGGTCTTTGGGTTATTTGTTGTGGGGTGCATCCTTACATGGATTTTTGTCTACTTGAAAGTTCCTGAAACAAAGGGCATGCCTTTGGAAGTCATCATTGAGTTCTTTGCTATTGGTGCAAAGCCTGAAACTCCCTGATCAAGCTGCTATAGTGGGAAGCAAAAGATTGAATACATGCTAATAAAATTATCATCTCTAGAAGCAAAAGAAGAAAAGGAAGTAGCAGCATTTATCCCTGATGAATTTTGAAGTTTAGTTGGTTTTATTTTCCAATCCAGTTTGAGTTGAAATTTTTTTGATGGAGGAAGATTGAAACCATGTGATGTTTGATTTGTAGAGATTAGAAGCGATTCCTCTTTAGACGTTTTGCCTCATAAGTGAAAGTCTACACTGCACATCCACACACACACTTGAGTTTCTAGTTTTGTCATTTGAAAAGAAGAGAGTACAATATAAAACTTTAGTTTGAGATAATGTAATTAGAGTTGGAGAATCGAGAATATTCATGTTCCAAGTCCTGATATGTTTGAAGGACATTTTGAGTTCTATAAAGGGTATCCCCACAGTAGTACAGAGCATAAAATTAACATCATGTTTTAGCATTCTGAAATGTTTATGTCCACTCTCTAACTCTGGTGCTATAACCGCTATTGCCTTAGCATAAGAAGATAGAGATAGACACAATATTTCAGTGAACACTATCATATGACATAAGATGATTTTAATCCCTCCTTTTATGCTTCCTCTCGGCACCGATTGGTTGCTGCTGATGGTGATTCAAGATCAATTTGTCCTGTTTTGTCACACATTTTTTTTTTTTGCAATGGAGGTGATTAGATTTGAATTTATGATCTCATATAAACTACCCTACATTTAGTTAAATACTGTTAAGGGCTTTTGTTATACACTGTTTAATAGCCAATTTGGTGGAGCAGAATATTGTGTTAACTAATCGAATATGTTTAGGCAAGTTCATGGTACTTAACATGATGGTAGTGTTGTGAAAAACGTTGGTTAGCTGTGATGTTGGGATGACCGCAATTTGTTAGTGGGAAGATTGGTAGAAAAGTGCACTTAATGTTCTAACTACGTGATATAAAGACAGTCACTGTGATTTTATTAGTATAAAAAGATCCAAAACACCCTATTGTGCTGCTAATGGACTTTAACACTACTTTCGAATTAAAAAATAAAGAAAACTCTTCTGAATTAAGAAGAAAGTTCGTACATGTTAATTCAACGGGTATGCAAAGAGAGTTACAATTACCTTCCATGTGCTGTCATTTTTGTTTCTAAAATTTGCTAACAAAGTGATTCATACGAAGAGTGTTAAGTGTTAATGTGTGATATGCATGATAGTGGTAGTGATATCACTATGGTAATAATCAAGTTTTAGATGCTTATAATATTGGAAAGGATAAGGACCATGACGTGGTGTGAACTCTGAAACTTGTCTCCCCCTTATTTACGGAATCACAGAAGGTAATGTAGGTAGCATGAGACTGTACAAGTTGCCTGCGGAGATGTCATGTTCTGATAAGCTAGGACTTGAAAAGGGCTTGGTAAAATTAGGGGAAAAGTAGGCAACTTAGCAACTTATGATGACTCTCCAACTCAACTTGGTTGAAAAGTGAAAACATTGTACCAAACTGAGGCTTGGAGCTATGATTAAAGTGCAGATTTTAAATTGACCCCTATGTTTATAGATTATTGAACATTAAATAAATAGTTGATACATGCACATCCGCCAAAATTTAGAGACGTGGGTTTGTGACGAATTTTAAACTTTAATCAGAATTTCACACAACCTCGAAGTGTTAAAAAAAAGAAGTATCGTGTATGTAGATTGTGGAGGTTAGAAATTACGACAAACTCGTATGTTTGAATGATGTTAACTTGGCATGAAATTATAGATTGTTTGCATTAGTAGTGATTATATCATTATAAAGCGTAAAACTAAACACATTAAAGGATCATAC
Source organism: Acmispon strigosus (assembly GCA_030819835.1). NCBI lineage: Eukaryota > Viridiplantae > Streptophyta > Magnoliopsida > Fabales > Fabaceae > Acmispon > Acmispon strigosus. The sequence goes on from JAUAMA010000002.1 coordinate 359,385, forward strand.
AGTCTATTAGAATTTGAGAGATTTAACTTTACTTCAAAAGTTAACTAAAAATAAAAGTTATTTAATCCTTTATGAGAATTATTTTAATTATATCTCTAATGAATGCTGTTTTTTAACAAAGTTTTCAGCCATCATGGTGCTTTCTAATAATGGATAGGGATGATATGAGGAAAATATCAGCAACTTTCAACTTTGTAGGTGAGTGTTTCACACTAATGGTGGCATGAGAGGAGAATAAAAGATAACCTAGGAAGATAAATGGTGAGAGGGACCTCTTAGTTAGCACCATCCTACTAAAAACAAAGGTATATAAGATGCTGCTATATATCAATTATCACCTTTTCTACAAGCATCAACGGTGTGAAACTCTTCTAGTCCTCCCATTATGAAAGATCTTAAGTGGAGGATGGGAATAGGAATTAGGGATAGATGCATTAGTGGGACCATTATGCCAAGTGGTATCTCTACCTTCATCATTATTTCTTGAAACCACATAATAAACATTATTTAACTGCCTTTATGTCCCTCATTTGTCTTATCCTTCCTTTAACACTTTATTTTATTTTTTTTAGCTCTGTCTTTTGGGTATTTGAGAAATTATATTTGTATATAATTTTTTTATGTATAATAAAAAAAGAGAGAAATAATTTGAAGAAAAATTTGGTGTAAGATTATTAATATGACTGAGAGAGATAGAAAAAAATATAGTAGAAGTGTTTTAAAAAATTTACATGAATAATAAGACTCTTGCTAATGATTTGCTTGATGAAGTTGTACAGAATCAACCTGCAGTGGAAATTAAGCTTGTTGCAGAAGGTTGTTTGATAAACAAATTAATAGTGATGGTTAGCAGTGAGCACTACCAAGTGCACCTTGTTCGTTCTTATTCGCTTTGACTAGAATGATCAACGTTATTCATATCCATGACTGAATTTATACAAGTTTGAGCACTTGGTATAGTTTGGGAGAAGTGTTACAAACAGGATCTTAATATGTATCTATTCACTTTCTGCTCTATCTCATTTTTAATTATTCTTTTTTATTCTACACTACTTTTGTTATCGCATCACCCTTTATATTTCTTATTTATTTCATTTTTATTTTACGTAGAGGTGAATTTGGGGTGTGAAGAAATTATTCACTCTCTTCCTCTGCTTTCTTAAGACTTCATTCATTATGTGTTGTCCAGGAAAAAAAGCATAAAAGGGGTGAAACCGGTTTTTCTTTTTCGCTGTAGAAAAGAACAAAAAGGCACAAACGAGTAGCCACACGCAGAAACTTGAAATTATTACTAGGATAAATGTATACTGAGTTCATTTCTTAGGGGTGCTTATTTTATTAATTATTAACTAATCCCGTTCAATAAAAAAACTTAAATTAATTAAATCAAAAAATAAATGAAGCACGAATGGGAAAAATTGATGTTTAGAATATTGAATCATATTTCTGATTTAACTTTGAAAATCAAACCAAACCAGACATTTATAAATATAAATAATTTTATTTATAAATATATCATATATTATTACCAACATATTTCATTCTCATATATTTATAAATTTATTATCAAGTTTATATTTATTTATTAAAATATATTAGAATAAACAGATTTTCAACTTTCAAGTAATTATTATTTTTAATTTGCTACAAGAAAATTACAGAAATAAGAAAAAGTTTCCATTGTATTTATTTATATAGACAGCCAAACTAATTAGAAAAAACTATTTCTCTTTTTCTCTATTTTTCTTTAGAAATACCATGAGGTGAAACGTACAGAAAAGTAATCATAAGGCTTGATTAGGAAAGTCCCTTTTACGAGAACATAAATATTCGTTGTTACGATACAAAATGCACGACTTAAAACAACATAATTGAGTGTTTTAAAAGTGATTAACCGCATTTTCTAAATTACTAAACATGATTGGTTTAAAGAGTCCACATAAGCATTTCTTAAGTTTCTTGGGTTGTCTATTCATAATGGATAGCACAACTCTTTGGAGAAATGCTATGAGATGAAGATTAATGAAAATAATAATGTCCACGAGCTTCTTTGATTTGAATTTGAGGTAAAATAAAAGCTCAACTAGATTTATTAGGTTGAGAGAAAATGTATATTCAAGTACCAAACTAATTAATAGATTTGGCTTGAATTAACTGTTTTATGAAGTTAATATGATATGAAGTTAATACAATCAATCAACACGTGATGATATAATTGGAGACCATGAAAAATAAGCTAGGTGTTTGGAGGTCTCATACGACCATCGAAGGTTGCATCTCATTGATATGTCGATTGGATAACTCTAACGCGTCCGATGACTAGGGTCAAGACGTTCAACAACTATGGTTGAGACATCCGGAGACTAAGGCCGAAACATACAGAGACTAAGCTGAGGTATCCAGAGATTAGGGCTGAGACATCCGGTGACTAAAGTCGAGACATAAACCTGGGTTGCCGACCTACTAGACCAGAGAAAGGCAACGAGGCTCGAGGAATAGATCCAATAGTTGATGCACACCATGATAAGCCGAGGATCGACACCAGTGTGCGGTAACTTGGCGAAATCTTGTGTAATGCCAAGTGAGTCCCTTCTCCACGCTACAAAAGCCCTAAGCAAGGGAGAATGGATACAAAACATGTATGGTGCCAGATAAAAAACCCACTAACGTTAAGTGCAAATGCAATATCCACCCTTCATCACAAACGTAGATCAAACTGAGGCACGTAAGGTGCACCATCAATGGAGGGAAAGGAAGACAGTTCCACTCTAGTAAAAGACATTGTAAAAACAAAAAACACACCATTATATATATTTTTTAAACTTACACCATTATACATTCAGTACAAAAGAGTTGTTTGAAATTCACTAATCCTACCCATCGTGTAAATACATATTTTTTTTTTGCATATTGACACTTCACAATTCATCTCAATTTCATGAATTTCACTAATTTTATGTTAATATCTCTCTATTCCCTTCTCATCATGGGTCATTATTTATCACACTTCTTATCTCTCTAGTTTTATTATATAGCTATCTCTCTAGCTCTAGCTGTGTGGTGAAATTAGGGTGTAACTGTATTTATATTTTCCAAAAAAACCTGTCTACGTGAGAAGAGGGATTAACAGAGTGTCAAACACCAAATACCTCTTATTTATGACAGTTAAAATCCGTCACAAAATTGCATATTTATAATTTTTTAACGCTTTTTGCAATTTTATGACGATTTTACCGTCACAAAAATGAGTTTTTGGTGTTTAATACTATTCATATTTCTACCCATCATTTTTGAATTAACATGACATGTGCTATGGTCGAAATGGGTGTAAAAAAGTGAAAAATTGCCCAAATTTCATTCTCTTCGGATGAGCTTAAAGTCACAAAAAAAAGTTGAAAATAAAAGAAAAAAGAATATAGACATATTACAAATTACAACTACATAAAGTGACAAGAACAGCATTCAAGGCAAGAAACCGCTATCATCACCGTGGCTATGGCTGTCGCTGCTGCTATCACAATCAGTGATAGCATTTACAGCGGCAAGGACATTGTCGCCACCTACGGACTTGGTCTCCGTTACGCCACCGCCGGCGGACACCACCGGATACTGGCCGCATTTCTGGCACCGCGCGACGGCGAAGGGGGCGCGGCAGGAGGGGCACGACGAGTGGGATCCGAGCCACGTGTCGATGCAGGGCACGTGGAAGCCGTGGCCGCACTGGGGCAACAACCGGACCTCTTCGCCGGCGGCGAACTCCGATAAGCAAATGGCGCACTCCGACGAGGCCACCCACTTACCGGCGCCGCCTCCGTCGACGTAGGTGAACTTCGGCAGGGAGTCCAGGACCTTCTTCTTGAGGCCCCTGTCTGCGGACGCCCGCCGCGGCGGGGTTCCATCGCCGGCGCCGACGGGGCCGCGGCGGAGCCAGGCGCAGCGCGCGATGGCGGTGAGGCCCACGACGCATATGAGAGCGCAAAGGAGCGCGGCCATGATGACGACGAAGTCGGACTCCACTGATGCGCCGGTGTCCGGCGGCGGCGCCGAAGCAGCGTCGTTTGAGGATTGGAGGATTCTGAGCGTGCGAGTCATGGTGTTTGTTGTGAGAGGGAACTGGGAGTGATACGTTTTGGTGAAAGGTAAAGAGCTTTGGTGGGGTACTTATAGTTGAGAAGAAGATTGTGTTGTGCGTTTTAGGATAAGAGTGAGGTCGAGAACTTGAGACTGAGAGGTTAAAATAGGAAGAAGATTTTGTTGTATAGGCAGCTAACTCCTACTCAAAATACCAATTCTCAAGGGAAATTTTGCACAAGGACTATGCTTATTGCTTAAGACTAAGAGTGTCACTTTTGGGGTAAAGTTCGTATTTACTCTTATACCCTATATTAATAATTTAGTAATGCACTCATATTACACACCATCTTCTATGTGAAACAACATCATTATTATTCTTTAAAATATATACTCTCTTTCTCTCACATTGAACTATGTAAAACACGCTCTCAACCCTCTCCTATATTTAAACTAGTGAGTAGCCCGTGCAATGCACGGGTGCTTTTTTCATACAAAATTTAAGTATTTTAATGTATTTTTAAACTAAAATTTAGTACAATAATATTTTCATATTCGTTAAGTAAAATTAAATTTATGAAAAGATGAAAATTAATTTCTTAGATTAAATTATGTTGAAAAGTTAACTCTTATATCAATAAATAGACAAAAAAAAATGTTTTATGATTTGAATTGAAAAATATAGTGCTTCTTTAAATTTAGATAATAGAGAATATACAAATCATAAGTCATTTGTGTTCAATTATGTTTCACCTGGTTATACAACATCATTATTATTCGTTAAAATATATACTCTCTTTCTCTCACATTGAACTATGTAAAACACGCTCTCAACCCTCTCCTATATTTAAATTTTGTTTCTCATTTTTTCAACTGGTACTCTCAGTATCTCTTTTCCTAAGCATTTAAAAAGTTTCACTATATCTATTTCATGCATATAAATAAAAATAAATAGAGAAATAGATAAAACACTCTCGTATAATAGCACACGTTGCCAACATACACCTCACCTCATGCCTTAATTGTTTTAACCCTCTTTTAAATTCATTCCAAGATTTAAGGAAAAATATCTCCTTCATGAATTCATTTGAATCATCATCTTTATTGTCTCCATTAAACCATCAATATCACCCACGTTTTCAGTTTTGAGAGGGTGGGTTCAACTTATTCTCAATTCTCGATGTTTCAAACTTAAGAAGTAAGTTTTAAAAATTTTGAAATTATAGTTTTTACATTCTCATAAAATACACCATTTAAGCAATTTTTTGAATACATTTTGAAATTAGTTGTTAAAATTGACCGTAAATTTAAAAACATAGAGGATAATCATGTAATCCTTCTTCAATAGACTATATTACTTCTCTATTTATATAACAAAAAAAAAATTTACGCTCCTTTGAGTCCTAACAAATTATTCGTTAAGAACTTATTCAACATCTTATTATTGAACTTAGCATTTTAAAAATATAATTAAATTTTGAACACTCATATTATTGGTTTTGAAACTAACTATTTTTTTTTTGTATTTTTAGTGTCTCATAAATGATAAACAAATATTGATTGATCAATTAAAAATGTTCATAATTAATATTTTTAATGTCATTGGCCTACCTAAAACTAGAATGATATAATCCAATTTATTTTAAAATTATTTAGACAACCTCTTAATACAAAATAAAAATTTAATTATAATAAAATTATGAACCCATGTATTACGGGCTACTTATTAGTTTGTAATATAAAGTGGAATTAGGAAGTTGGCAACTTATGAAAGAGAGAATGCACATAGGGAGGGACAAAGATAAGGGCGGTTGTCTTTGGTGCCTTTAGAAAAAAAAACGTAGGGACACCTACGACACATTCAAATTCGTGCATGTTTTAATATACTGCGGAAAAATTACGGTGAGTTAAATTACGGTAGATAGAATTAACTTCAATTAGCTTTTGTATCTGATCACCGTAATTTTGGTTTTATTGTGATTTTCCACCGTAACGAGGAAATGCACAAAGATCTTACACACGAAATTCAAGCTGGATGCTTAAAATGGAGAAACGCATCAATGATTATCTATACAATGAGATAGATATATATTGATACTTAGAGGTCTTCAACTCACATCTTATATAAGTGAGGATTTGCGCCTTTCTAGGTAGCGGGGTAAGAGGTTTGGACGCTGCTTTGACGGGATGAGGCCCTGGGTATAGTGATTGAGGATCGTCGTTGGATTGCCTTGACCGTCGTTCCATCGTATGGTTGGGGCATTAAGTTTTCATGTTGGGGTGGCTCGTCGAGCATGGCGTTTATATCTTGTGCAAAGTGTAGTGTGGTGGTTGCATTAGGCCGTGGTGTAGGGACAACAGTTTGGAGGCGCGGAGGAGTACTGAGTCAGTTGTTTCGATGTGTGGAAACCACAAGTCCTAGTTTATGCCGATTGGAAGGGTACATACGGGTAATCAGGTGATGAGGGCTCTCAAGAGTCTGATTGCTCAAGTACTCGAAATTGTCCTCCAGAACTGTAGTTCCCCAGCTCTAGCATTGAGTAAGTCCATAGCAACAGGTAAGCGTGAGTTGGGTGTATTTTGTTTACACTATGAGAGTGGTGTTCGACGATATATACGAGTTTCTCGGCAAACGGCGTATCGCGAGTGGGAATTCTTCACCAGTGCCATTGTTCAGGACATTTATTATGTGAGGTCAAAAAAAATAAACTAGTACCTATGTTGATTTTTTTGTTGAGCCCAGAGCATCCACCATTGATAACAGTGACTAATCTCCTCACCGTGAGTGTTCACACCACGCGAAAAATGTCTGCCCACAAAATGTGCTTCATTCCCATGGACAAGGCCATGACCAAACCTCTAATGTCATGATTAAGTGACGACGTGATCTAACCTCTATAGCACAACATGTGTGCTCGTACCTATGTTAATTTGATCCATTGGTTTGTTTTCATTTCTACTTTTCTCTAAATCTAAACTTATTTGATTTTAAGCCGTCTATAACAATAGTCTAAAAAAGGAAAAATTATAAGTAGTCAAAGAACTTGTTAGTGGGTGCTACAGAATACTAGAAAGCATAGGTTTATAGGGGATAGAATGACTATATTTTATTTTCTGTCATTTAAAAAGATACAGACCGAAAAACTGAATAAGGAAAAGGTATGGGAGGAAAAATAACAACATATTGTAAGAGCATTAGCATAGATGCCCTGAAACATTTAACTTTTTTTAGCAAAGATGATTACAATAATTAATAGCATTAAAGTGCAAGTTAGTTCATCATTCAAAGTCAATAAATATATTTAAACCCACACTTCATTTGAGTGTGAATATTACTTTGGCCGTTTAAAAAATCTCAGTTAAAGCTAAAGGGAATACAAGCAAGAACGGTCAATTTGAAGCCAATTGTACACACTATATTAAAAGTTCAGTCTTTGCTGCGGTATCTTCCCAACCCAGAATATGTGTTTCAACTTTCCACTTGCACTTAATTTAATTTAATTTAATAGAAACGACGTAGAAGGTTAATATTGTCCATTCATTGAAATAATGAAATGTTATTAAATAAATAGAGTTTTCTCTTAAATTCTTTTATATAAAAATTAAGACATGACTTTTGGTTACTGTTCGTCAAATAGAGAATCGTGTGGATATTTAATTCAGCTTAAAAAGTGTTGTTCTTTACAAAAAGCTAATTCTTGAACATCACCTTAAACTACAGTCTCTTGTTTTAGCCACTAGATGTCACTTCTTGAGACTAATTTTGCTCATCTATCTTGCTAAATTCGATCTTCCATTATCAAAATCTTCTTTTTCTTTTTTCTTGTGAAAACAAATTTGATTTTGGAGTCAGTTGAATGTATGAGTGGAAATAGGCTATGTTGAGTTAAGTTTTGTGTAAATATGTACCAATTTTTTTTTGTGTGTAAATAGACCTAGGCTAATTAAATTTCATGGTATGAGTACTGTTATATTTTATAGAGTTTATTTTTCTTTTTATGTTTTGTTATCCGGGTATTATATGAAAAATTATCAACTAATGCTTTCTTAGAATTTTAAGCGGACAATTATTGTGAAACAATTTTTTTTCTTTAAGTCGATAGTTATTTTAAAACGGTGGAAGTATCAAAATATTTTAATAAAAAATATAATGTAATAATATTAATAAAAAAATTTGTATTAATTTAAATAAGTCAACTTGTTAGATTTTTTTTATAAGCCAAAGTCTTATTCATGAAAAGCACAAGGAGTGTTTGACATGAAAAGGAGTGCTAGCAACACTCTCTCTAACACTCTCATTCCAACAATCTCTTATTTATTAGTTGAAACTTATGCGGATCCCACTAATTTGGAAGTGAAACTCACGTTTTAGTGATCTCCACATGAATTTCAACCAATGAATAAGAGAGTGCTCCTAACATTATTCTTAACATGTACCATTCATTTTTAAAAGATTTTTTTTTATCAATAAAAAAGAATTTTTTTTAAGATGGTACAATTTTACAGAGCTTTTGGTCTCAGTTTTTAATGAATAAATTTTATATACCGATAAAAAAATGACTTAATTGCATTTTTGGTTCATTTAGTTTCAAGGATAAGTGATTTTGGTTCATATAGTTTCAATTACTCAAATTAAGTGTTTGTACTTTCACAATTGAACAAATTTTGTCTATATGTTAACTTGTCATCCATAATTACCAAAATTGTTGATGTAGATCACAATGTTTTTTATATGAATGACAATTTAAGACAATTTATGTCACTTTCGACTTCAAAAAGTTGTGATGCATATCAATTTTTCAATATTACAGGATGACAAGCTAACAACTAGATATCTAGACCAAATTTGTTATATTTTGAAACTAGATGGACTTAATTCGACTAATTTAAACTACAAGGACTAAAACTACAAGAAAAACATTGGTTAGCGTTTGCCAAAAGCCTACGCTAACAAGAAAAAAACCGATACTATAGATAATTAAGCATCAGCTTAATGTCGATGTCGGGGTTAAAAAGGTCGAAACTAACTCATTGAGTAAGCTTTTTAGCCGACACTAACCTTTGTGTCAGTTAGGCCGACTCAAGGCTGACGCAACTTACCGGAGACTACAGCCTATGTTAAATTGTAATAATTACCGACGCTAATTATTCCCTTTTAGCGCCAACATAAATCTTTTATATTATTTTCAAAGCAGCAATGCCAAATTCATGTAGAGATTGATAAATATCTAATTTATCTCACCTTTGTTTTTCAATGATAGATAGAGCTGCATAGCTTGATTTAAAATATATATATATAAATACTTTTTATTTGTCACTGAGTACTATGCATTGTCGTTATAAGCTTTGAATTCGATCATATAACTAGGTCACTTAATTAATATGATTTCCCTATTATCTCTGCCTTCGACCGAGAATACGCAAATCAGAGCGATTAAGTGATCAAGCTACATAACCAAATTCAAAGCTTACAATGATGATGCTTGGTACTCAGTGACACATAGAAAACATTGATATAAATTTCAATGATCAAAACTATTAAGCTCTATCTACCATTGAAAAATAAAGAAGAGTTGAAATTGAATAATTATCAATCCCAACATAAATTTAGCATTATTGTGGTGAAAATAATTCTAACATATCTAATACAATTACGAGATATATTCAATAATAATCATAAGCAAAAACTAACAACAATAAGAATAAATGAATAATAATATTATATTTATTAATCAATTATTTTGTTAAAATTATTACTTTAGTCCATCACATGATCCAACATTTTCATCAATTTTTGAAGCCCTAAATGTTTTAAGCTAATCAATCGTTTATTCAAGCTTGAAAGTTCAATTATCAAAAGTAGATGGAGTTTCTTATGCTTGTCTCTCTCATTCCTCGTTATTTGTATCTAGTGTCCCAACAACAGTTTATTCCCCATCAATAGTTTCTCGCATTCCTCTATTATAATATTCCACTACTATGCAAATAATCTAATCCTTCAACTCAATATATTTTAAAGATATCTAAAGAATACTAATAAATAAATTCATTTCATAGATAATAAAACACAAATAAAAGGTCATAAATAAAATTATTAGGTGGTAATGGGTGGGTAGTGGCGGTATAGCAGTGAGCAGCTGCAATGGGGCGACAAAGGAATGAGGTCGCAATGGCAGTGGAACGCACAAAAGTGGGGTGTCTGACAGTACGACGGAGCGAGATGGGCGACAACGGCTCGGGCGGCACAGGCAAGAATGAGGTAGATCTAGAAGAGTCGTTAGAGGAATGAGGAAGAGGCTAAGAGAGAGGTAGAGAGAGGGGGGTCAAGGGGATGATGATGATGATGTTGAAGGAGGACTAGGGAGGGACTGAGGGAGAAGATGATGATAGTGACGAAGGAGGGATGGCAGAGAGAGAAGAAGAGGATGACAATGACGTAGAAGGGAGGGGCCGAAGGAGAAGAAGAAGGTGATAGTGGCGGAGGAGAAGGCAAGAGTTGACGGTGAGGGTGGCGGAGGAGAAGGGAGGAACCGACGGTGAGGGTGACAAAGGAGAAGGGAGGAACCAGTGGTGAGGGTGGCGGAAGAGAATAAGGGACAAAGGAGTGAGACAGTGAGGGTAAGGGTTTGGAGAGTGAAGGGTAAAGAGGTTTATATTGAAGGCACGGCGGAGTAATCAATGTCACATAGCATCAGCCTAGCCAATGCTAATCCTCAAGTCCTGTGAAGTGACTCGTACTTTGATAACTAAGAGTCGACACACACCTATACTAGGTTAGCCGGTGAATTTTGCGTCGACTAGCAACTGACGCTAAACACCAGACAACATTATGCTACTTTGGTTGGCGATTTTAGCGTATGCTAGAACTGACGCTAATTTAATTTGCACAAAACCGATGCAACTTGGTGTTGGCTTAGCCGATGCTACATTTTAACGAGTTTTCTCTTTTGTTGATGATCTGTGTCGACTTTGCATCGGCAAAGGTGAGGCTAACGAGCCGAATTTAGCGTCGGAGTCGTGATGAACACTAAATTTGAACTCTAAATAAGCCTATCAGTATCACACATTCCTAAAACTATATGGACTAAGCTTAAAATAATTATATCAATAACATTCAAAAGAATACGTCAAACCTTACATGTTATTAAAATTATAACTTCTTTTTTTGAAATGATTAAAATTATAACTTTCATCTATTATATTTTTAGGTGTTGAGAAATATTCAAAAGTATATAATTATAATCTAAAACATTTTGTTAATAATATTTAATACGAGCAATTTTATTTTATAAATAATTTAGAAATTTTTACAGATATAATTATACTCTAAACAAAAATTATTAAATATTACAATATTCAGATATATTATATTAAAGTATCATTATCAATCAAATATCTTTAGTCTATTAAATATCTTTACTTAAAATAATATATCGTTAAATATCTTGATTTTATAAAAATATTTTTTTAATTTAAATAATATTATTTTTTAAAATATCGATACTGACAACAACATATATATGAAGTTATAATTCACATACATTAACTTTAGTTTATCCAAAATTACCCGTGTTTTGCACGGATTAATCCAGCTATTTGTTTTATAAACTATCGATATCCTTTAAAATATCTTTGACTTTAACAAAATATCTCTACTTGTTAACTAAATATCTATGCATTTTATATTAAAAAAAATATGCACGGTGCATGAGCACCAACTTAGTTGGCAAAAAGGGTTCAGGAGAAGAAGTACAGTCATTCTAATTAAAGCATAACATTTGTTTATAGAAGAGTTCCGTGAGAGAACGAGAGTACTACGGAAAAAAAATTAGAGAAAAGAGAAGGAAAAAGAAGGAGTAAAGCATCATTTTGGTCCCTGAAAGATATCACTTATGGCAGTTTGGTCCTTGAACTATTGTTTCCCATCAAGTCAGTCCCTGAAAGATTTTCCGTCAGTCATTCAAGTCCCTGAAAGATATTTCCGTTACATCCCTGGACGGAAAAAGACACATGCCCTGTTAATGGCCACGGTGGCAAGCCATGTCAGCAGCAACGGTTACAATCTGAAGTTTTCGAATCCGTCAAACTAGTCCTTGGCTCCATATACAAGAATGACCCAAATCAGAACACCCAAAATCCCCAAATTAGAAACCCTAGGTTCTTGGATCTTCAAAATCCCTATCTGAATCCCTGCAATAACCCAAATCCACCTTCGAATCGTGGTTAATCCCCTTCGTATTTCTGGTAAGCCATGACAGCAGGCTCGAAATCTCGAGTTGAAGGGAGGGCATGGACGAGAGCTCGCGATGGAGAATCATCTTCTGTAAGTGGTGGAGGAGTTTCTTGTTACTGTGGTGTGAAGGCTAAAGTGAGGATTTCCAGAACAGAATGGAACCCAGACAGACCTTGGTATGGATGTCATTTACCCAAGGTGAGTTTCTCCTCTTCCCCTGTTATAGTTGATAGTATTCAATGTCTGAGGTATTTTGATTTGTTTGCAGAACCATCCCAAGAATTGCAATTATTTCCTCTGGGTTGGAAATGAAGATGAGGGAATCACAGAAGATACCAATGAAATGGATTCAAAGGATGATGTGGGTAAGAAGATAGAAGGTGTGATTGATGATCTGAGGATTTTGAAGGAGGCTGTGTTGAAGAATGAAGCTGTGATTGAAGAACTTAGGGTAGTGAATCGATTAATGTTGCTAAAGATTGAAAGTGTCACACAAGATCTGAGGTTATTGAGAGCAATGGTCATAGGACTAGCTTTGGTGGTGCTGTTTGTGTTTTGTGCCATGGTTTTTGTTGTTTATGTGTCTTGATTTAGGGCCTGGGTTATGGGGTTTCATTGTAGTAGGGGACATAGGCAGGTGATGTGATTAATGAAATGTATTTTCTGTTGTTATGATGAATATTAAAAGGCAGTAATTTTAAACATCTTAGTATTTGTGCTAAATTGTTCTAAAATAATAGCCTTTAATAATAGCCTTTAATAACAGAAAATGTGAAAGGTTTAGAAACAGCTTGATATGGTACTAGTATCCAAACATTTAACAATATACTTTCACAATCCAAGTATGCCATCAAAAAGCATCATGATCAGTATACATTCACAATCCAAGTATGGCATCAAAAAGCCTTTAACAGTATACTTTCACAAACCAAGTTTTAAAACAAAAAACTAACACATGTGTCACATGGTTCCCCAAAAAGTTACAATCCCATCATACTAAGGATAGGGATATCAAAAAAGCAGTGATCTTGGCATTGTCTTCTAATGTCTTCACTTCTCCTGGTCATCAGTTGGCTCATCTATTGGTTGCAGTGCAGGCGTAGGGATGAATGTCATACTTGCTCCGTTGAAATCGTGTGATATTTCAACAAATGGTGCGGGGCCTGCTGTAGTAGTTGGATTTGCTTGAGTGGAAGGCTCATTAACATGGCGTGGGGGCCTGAAAGAGGAGACTCTGCCTCTGCCTCTGCCTCTGCCTCTGCCTCTTCTGGGAGGAGGCCTAAATCCAGAAGTCTGTGGTGGTTCCATTGGCTGAAAAGGTGCACTAGGCTGCACTTGTTCACCTAGATGTTGGATGGGTGCAGTGTCAGGTACCTGCAATGTCAATTATTAATATATGCTAACTAAAGCAACAATTCAACAGCAATCTTCCGTGACTTTATGATGAATAAAAAACCTGGTACCTGAGTAGGCAGCTCTAGTATAGGTTGAGACAGGATCTCTGTGGCTGGTGCATTTTGTGAGAGATCAATCTCAGCTTGTTGCCCAACATTTGTATCTGTTTCTTCTTCACCATCTGGGTTTACCCAGTGTCTAGGCCTCTGTGGAACACCCTGGTTCATGCAACATCTTTTGTTATGGCCTACAACTCCACACCTAGAACACTGGATTTCAGCATACATTCTCTTCATCTTTGAGCCACTTGTTGTGCCTTCTGTACTATCTTTCCTCCTATTCTTCTTTGGCCTGCCACATTTTCTCTTGAATGGAGGTGGAACAGGCTTCAGATATGGAGTAGGTTCCCAGAATTCTTGGCTCAGTGTCGGATGAACAAAGAATTCGTAAGTTCTGTTATAAGCACCCAAAGTCAGCCAATCATGGCAAAAGTCTTCTGGTCTCAGATTCCTGTGAGCAATTGCAGCAATAGCATGCTTACAAGGCATGCCAGTTAGTTGCCATACTCTACAAGTGCATGTTCGAGCTTCCAAGTCAACATCAACCTTGGTCTCCCAACTCTGAACCTCATACCTCTGACTGTTGGCATCACCACACCATACAGGGGTCCACCTGTTGCTCAATCCCTTTTCTTTCTCTAGCTTATTTCGTTGAACTGGAGTAAGAGGTCCCACCTGTGATCTGAGCTTCATTTTGTTATTTGCTAGTGTCCTCATAATGTAGCATCTCACCTCCTCCAGAAGTGTGATAATAGGCTTGCCTCTATATTTGAGGATCTTGGCATTGAATACCTCACATGCATTGTTGCATATATTATCACACTTTGCTGTGTCACTGAAGTAGGCCTTGGTCCATGCTTGTTTTGGCCATTTGTCAAGGTATTTCCAAGCATTCTCACTCTTCCTCTTCATTGTTTCCATCTTGTGATTGAATTCTTGGATGGTTGTGGCCCTTGAACATTCCCATACAAGACCCTTGAGTTCCTTGTCCTTCCACTGTTTAGCAAAGTTTCTCTATAAATGCATCACACAAAACCTGTGAGGAACCCCAGGCATCACCAATTGCATTGCTGGAATTAGTCCCTGTAAGGAAAATTGCATGAAATCATAATAGAGTCTAAAAAATAAAAACCAGTCAAATTAGTCCTTAAACTATTCGTGAGTAGTCAATTTAGTCCTTCACTTACCTTTTGCATGTCAGAAATGAAATTCCAGTTGTGTTCTTTGTAATTGCCAATGTCACCATGCAAGAGTTGAAGGAACCAAGTCCAATTGTCTTTGTCTTCCACATCCACAATTGCATAAGCAACCACATAGATCTGGTTGTTTGCATCCTGTGCAACAGCTGACAGCAACTGCCCACCAAAATAGCCCTTCAGGAAGCAACCATCAAGGCCTATCAGAGGTCTGCATCCAGCCTTCTGTCCTCTCTTACATGCATCAAGACAGATGTATATCCTCCTGAATTGAGGAGCAGATCCAGCAACTGGCAGGGTATCCATCATGACAGTTGATCCAGGGTTGCTTCTTATGAGTTCATGGTTGTAGTCCCATAATTTGGCATATTGTTCTGCTTCACAGCCTTCCACTGCTTTCCTAGCCATTTTCAGAGACCTGTATATCTTGGTTTCATCCAAATGTACTCCAAAGTTTTGCTTCATATAATCAAATGCCTCAAGGTAGCTCATTAAGGGTTGAGACCTGAGCCTAACCTGTAGTTTTTGGCTGACCCATTTTGTATTTGCTTGTTTATTCTTGAAACCTCTGCTGCAGGTGTGGGTGTCTTCAAAAGTTTTAACCTGGAAGCTTTTTTGGGGCTTGCTCCAAGCACAGAGAATCCTCCACGGGCAACCCTGAACTTTGCATACTACCCTGGCCCTCTCCCTGTCATTCTTAACCCATTTAATTTGCCTCCCTAGCTCGATGGTGTAATCCTTAACAGCTCTCTTGAATGTTTGCAGGTCTGAAAATTCCATACCAACCTCTATAAACACATTGCCAAACTCTGCTTCATCTCTAAATTGGGGGAAAACAAACTTAGTGCCTGAACTGCCACCTTCATCACAGGAGCTAACAGGGCTTCTAAGCTCTTCACTGTGATAGTTCATGGTCCCTTCTTCACATGACCACTCTTGCTGCTGCACGTCTGATGGAACAACCAAACCTCCACTGTCAGAATCAGATTGGCCATCATCAGAATTAATGCCAAAGCAATTATCAGACTCTGTTTCACTACTTTCAATTTCCCTCTGCCTCTTCCCTCCCTTGCTGGTGCTGACTTGTTTACCCTTTCTTATTTTCTTTCCCTTCTCATTCACTAACTTCTTGGCCTTCCTAGCACTGTCAGTAGCCTGCTCCTCATTTTCAATGTCAGCCATCACTGCCTCTAAATCCTGTGAATATTCATTTTCAATGTCAGCCATCACAACCTCTAAATCCTGTGAATATTGGTCACCATCCACAGCCTCATCTCCACCAACACCCTCACCTCCATCCACATCCTCATCTCCACTAACAGCCTCACCTCCATCCACATCCTCATCTCCACCAACAGCCTGTTCACCATCAGTTGAAGGACCAACAAATATCAGACCATCATCATCATCATCTGCAGGATCCAGCTCATGTGGCAGTATGACTGCAATTGGTTCTGTGTCAGGAGGATGCTCAAAGAATACCTCAATATCCCCACCATTGTACTTAGCACATATTATCATGTCTCTAATATGAGCATCTCCATCAATCTTGATGAGTTCAAACCCAACATCTGTCTGAGTGTTCCTCCACCAAATGTCCTTAAATTTGTGATAACCATGGGCTTTTGCCATTCCTTCTACCACAAACAGATTAAGGGTATCACAGTCTACGTCCTCCCACACACAGGTTTGCCCACCATAGTAATTAACCCTTCCAGTGTCCTCTTCCTGGCTGAGTATTCCTCCATGGTGTAATACCAAGTTTATACTCTGTTCCATCTACATTTTGAAAAACAACCAATAGCAACCAGATTGTGAAAAACTCGGGGTTTCAACATCAATAAATATGTGTCTTTGCTAAAATCAACCTAAAGAGCAACATATCAAACTACCAGCAACAGCTATCAGAAACAACAACTATCATTCCCTATAATGTTAACCACTTTAAAACTCCAAAAATTTCCCAAGAAATCAGAAACAACAACCCTCTATTTTTGGGTTAAAACCCTAACTACATGTTGATTCTAGTTCTACATGCAACGAAAGAGATAGGAAAAACGGAAAGAAACCCAAACCCTTCCATGATCGAAAACGCGACATTGAAGGTTACGAAATTACTTACCTTGCCGTTTTCGAAAGAACACTCCACCGCCAACCTCCCACGCGCGCCGCGGAAACCGCTTCGAGCCTCTCTCCTTCTACGGCGTCCTTCCTCAATCCGGCCTTGCCGTTCCTCTTCTTCTTCCTCTGCGATGGTAGTTGCTGTTGGTGTTGCTAAACTGACATGAAGGAGTGGAAGAGTCAGTTGTTCAGTGGTTGAAGGCCAGGGACTTGTTTGCCCACCTTTTCCACCAATCAGATGATGCCATCTATCTAGGGACTACTTTGACAGTGTTTATTTGGGAGGGAACCGTTTATAATGACACGTAAGCAGCCACATGGCTTGCCACCGTGGCCATTAACAGGGCATGTGTCTTTTTCCGTCCAGGGATGTAACGGAAATATCTTTCAGGGACTTGAATGACTGACGGAAAATCTTTCAGGGACTGACTTGATGGGAAACAATAGTTCAAGGACCAAACTGCCATAAGTGATATCTTTCAGGGACCAAAATGATGCTTTACTCGAAAAAGAAGAGTAGACAAAATATGTAAAAAAAAAAAGAAGTAGACAAAATAAAAATTAATAATTATATGTATTTATTCCCGCAGATAGAAAGGCCATCAGATCTACTAGTATTCAGGTCTTATAACCAAAACGAGCATTATAGTGACGAACAAGATGACCAATGATTTACTACTGAGCAAATCAAATATACATAAAATGAGCAGTGCATATAAGATTGAAAATTGAAAAGGCGATACCACAGCAAAAGAAAAGATGTAAACATGGAAGAAAGACGCAATTTAAGACCATATAGTTTTGCTTATGTGAAATATTAAGCATGGTGAAAGCAAAAGCCAGAAACCAATCATACAAGAGTGAAGCCACCATAGTTCAACTTAGTGTTGTAAGGGGTAGTGACTGTAATGAACCCTAATAAAGGGTGATGACTACAGTGAGCAGTGAGATTTGCAATGACCCCGCAAATGTAAAAAAAGGAATGAGTCAAAAACAGTAATAACTCCAAAATCCAAACCAAAATTGGAAATGTAAAAAGAAAAAAGAAAAAAGAAGAGAACTTTACCAAAGATCACACATGAGATGTTTCTTGTAACTAAGTTCAACAAGACGAGCATGCCCATAATCACGTGGAGCATCATCACTTGTGAGCACAGGAGATGAGAGTGTTGGCGGAAGCGGCAATTGCGCCGGAGCTGCGGCGACAGAGTTAGAAGATGTAGTGGGCGCTGCAGGGGAGATATAGGTAGCAGGCAACGGGCATTGGGCCACGACAAAGCAACATCAAAGAGAGGCAGGGTAGTGGTGAAGAGGTGGGGGTGATGGATTGAAACTGTGAGAATAAATCGTGGGGCAGTGGGGGCGAGCAAAGTGTCGAGGGCAAGAGTAGCATACAGAGAGGGGGCGGAGGTGGCATCAAATAAGACACAAAGGGAGAAGGGGTGGCGGCGAAGAGGTGGGGGAGAGGTTCGACAGGGCGGACCATGGGAGGTAGGGGTAGCGGGGCGGTGCCATAGGGGAGAGGTGGTAGTCGAGGTGCGAGTGATGGGTCGTGACGCAGTGTGAGGGTAAGGTTTGAGCGGGGAAAAGGGCAACGGGGCTTAGGATGAGGTGGAGACAACCATCGAAGATTAGTATTGTCTCGACCAACGTTTCATTATGGACCTACGGGATGGGTTATTAATCTCAGTTCAACGTAGTATCGGTCCGAACTAACACTAAGTTGGCTGGGGAAATTAGCATCGGTCTTGAACCACCGCTAATTGATGTTGGACGTACTAAGTTTGCCAACGGTTCTAGCATTTGTTCAATTGATGCTAATAGTCGGTTAGGCGATGCTAATCGCCGCTAACCTTAGGTGTGACTTATTTTTCATCGGACACTTTGCCCTGGTTGAGCCAACGCTAAAGAGAGAAAATTAGCGTCGACGTCGAGTTCGACACTAACTTTTGACGCTAAAACTAACCTTTCTTGTAGTTATTAAGTCTAGCCTTCTTAAAAATATTAAGGCCTTACTCTAACTTATTACCTATCGTAGGCCTTTTTTCAGGTTTGACCTGGTCTTCTTGAACGTCTAGTCGGGCATGTAGCATATATAAAGACTTGTTTCGTAATAAGATCTTTACATAAGCCAACAAACCTATTTTTAGATTGGGCAGCATATTAATAGGCCAACTGGTTAAGATATACTAAAATAAATCTATCAATAAACAAGTGAGTAAGATTTGTTAGGATTTCTTGAAAGTCTATTTTAAATCCTACTACTTCATATATAGTAATGTATGTCCCCGAATGTTAGCTCAAGTGGAAAGAGCTAGGGGGCATAAGAGTTGGAAATGTAATATATGTTTTAGTGAATATAATAATGTATTTAAGTATGCTTTAAATATATTTTAAATAGACTTATATCCTTAATCTATTATATAGGTCAGGATGTTTAAATCCATAGATATGTGAATAAGTAAATAATGTCACAAGTAAATATGGACTAAGGCTTGAGAGCTACCTGAGGTTCGAAAGCTGCTGCAAGGGTTCGAGATTTTGAGTTTAGAAAAAAAAAATTGTTTTTTTTATTTGACAAATTTCTTTATAGCAGGTTTAAGTCAATAAAAATAGTCTAACTCTTTTTTTGAGAATTTTATTATAGCGGTTCATGCCATAGCCGTTGTAAATAGTCAAGCCTATTATATATAATTCATGACCATAACTGCTATTAATGATATATTTAGGTCGTGATTGCCTTATTAGCCGCTATAGAGGATCTTAAAACCGCTCCATGTAGTCTTTTATAACGGTTGACCTTAAACAGGTATAAAGAGACGCTATAAAAGTAGGCCTTTGCTGGTGTTGTGAAATAATGGTGATTTTTAAAAGAATAGGCACTAAATTATGGTAATTAATTTCTATAAATTTGGAACCTGAGACAAACATATATAAAAATGTAAGGGTCAATACTGTAATTGAAAAATTTATCAGGAAAATTTAAAATATTTATTTTTACCTCTAAAGATAAAATGAAATAAAATAAAACCAAAGTAAAAGATTTAAACTAGTGAGTGAGAAAATATGATTATGTGGTAAAACAAAATAACTAGTACTGCTTTTCCGGTTAAGTATTTTTTTTTTGAAAGGAGTTTTCCGGTTAAGGTTTACAGTATAGTAAGTGTGCTTTGAGAGGCAATTAAATCCATACCCGTGGGTACCCGTCCGAACTCAACCCGATTTAACGGATAAAACCCGCTTTGATTGAGTTTGGATTCGGTGATACCCGTACCCGAACCCGACCGAATCCTCCCGGTACACTTAAAATTAGAAAAATGTCGTTATATATATATATATATATATATATATATATATATAAATAAAGTTAAAGTCATATATATTCTCTTCAATCCATTCTCTATAGATAAATGAGTATTTTTTTAAATGGTTTATCTTACGATTGTTTATGCACAACTTCAATTTTAATATATATAACAAGTTTTTTTTCTCTAAATTCTAAGTGCTTCCATGTTAAAAAGTAAAGTGAGTTCGAGTAAACTCAAAACCCAACGAATTCGGGTATGAGTTTACCCGAAAGAATTGAGTTTGGATTTGGATAAAATGTAACCCAAACCCAACTCATATGTTGTCATCCCTAGAACCTGTTTAGATTTAATTTTCTTAAAGGCAACAATCACTATTACTAGTGTCATTTTATAGCTTTGGAATTCTCTTAATTTGACACTTTCGTCTTTATACTTATTGGAGATGTATGCAGCTCATGAGTCTTCAATATATGTTTCTGTTACTAATCTTTTTTTAGTTTATCTTAATTTTGAGGCCCTACAGTTATTTAGAGTGTATCTTTGCAGATTTGAGATCTACTCATATCGTTTGGCTGAATTCCAATGAGAGGTAGTGTAATGATATTGTTTTGTCTGTGATATGAAATGTAGGCCATTTTAATTGGTGTGGTTCACTAATACTAATAAGTTCTATCTTCTGAACTATATGCACATTCTTTGTTAAAATAAAATAGCACTAACTTCACTAGCTTGTGTGCATAAGAATATAAATCTTGGTTTATTAAAGATGATACACGATTGCATGAAAATAGAAAAGCTTGGTTTTATTATTTTTGTTTCCTAGAGACATGTATATACGTGCCAGAGGAGAAAAAAGATAAAAAAATAAAATAATGAATTAGTAGTATATATGCGTTAGAGGAGGGAGAGAAATATTCCTTTGAATAAAGTGGAAGTGGTGAAGAGATCAAATGTAATACATGTACAATAGGGTAATGGAGATGGAGTTAGAAAACACAAATAAGGAGAGGGGTTTGATGGTTATAAATTCATCCCTTATTGATTTATTTTCCTTTAATACATTTCCTTTTCTTTTTGTTCATTCTATTCTATTCTATTTATTTCTATTATATTTCAAAGTTGCCTACTTTTTCTTTGAGAGAGCATTGCTTAGTGTGACAATACATCACATACAACTCTTCAGATTTATCATTATTTCACTGTCATCCTATTTATTGTTTAAACATATACTAATCACTCATATTTTATCGAGACGTTGCACTGATTTTCTCTGAGTTTATCATTATTGTACCAACATTCCATAAGATTTATCATCATAACACTCACCATCCCTTTATTGTTCGACATATTATATGACGGAGGGTTGGTCAATGCATTTCACAAAACAAGAAGAGGCCAGTGCAACAGTGATAAATATCAGTGGAGGTAAGTGCAATTTGTCTAAGATTTTCTCAAGATAATGATAGCACTAGAAGCACTTCATGCACACTAATATTGACGTTAATAAACATCAGTTAGTGTCGAAAGCCGAAGCAAAACCAACTCAAAGGGTTAAAATGAGGTTTTACTTCATTTTGTCTTATTTTTTTACTCACCTCCTCGGTTTTGATGCTCTTTGCTATGGTTTCCTCGTACTTAAGAATCACAACTGAGCCCAAGTACTAAGCAACATAAGTCATCCCTAAGCTGTGTTTTCCATAAGATCAACAATTTATTGGGAGATAAAGGAGTCGAGTTGTTCATGGTCAATCTCAAACATACTAAAATCATTTTGCCTTTATAATCAATGGGTGTGTTCAGGATCTTAGAGCCCAAAGTAGGATCTTCTTCTGAACCTTCATCTCTTTCTTCTCCTTCTTTATCTCGAAAAATTCTTCATTTTCTTGATCGGAATGGGAATAGGAGAAGGGTCAACCCCATCCTCAAAATGTTGACATTCAAGGAAGCATCACTTCTAGTTTCACCAACTTTATATTTTCGCCATGCTCAGTGTCCTTAGCCTGCTCGGCATCCTTCTTAGCTTGCTCGACATCTTATCCTTGCATTTTTCTTCCAAAGTTTTTTTCGTTGTCAAATCTCACTGATTTGGCCATAAGCTCAGAAGTGACCATGTTGTTTTAATTTTGAGCTGAAAAATAAAAAGAAAAAATCAATTTTAAGTTAGAAGAAAGGAAAAATCACATGGAAGCTAATTTGTAAGGATTATTATCGTCAAGTCAGATTAAACAAGGTTGAAGTATCAATATCATCAAAATAACATGCTTGCAAATGATAAAGGACCTACATATTTGATAAGGTGACCATTATAAATATGTTTAATTACACTGCAAGTAAAAAGGGCAACTTATTTTCTCACTAATTGCTCTTCTAAAATTTAAAATTATATCTCTAATCTTAAACTAATTTAAACGTGAGAGTGTGTTTTATAAATATCTCCACGCCATGAACATAAATTGCAGCAGCATGCTTTGTGCCTAGCACCATCATATCAGTAATTAAAGTGTGACTCCACAATCTTGATTAGATAAGTTCATAGAGAGTGCCACCTTTCCATCTTGTATTCATGTAGCTTCAAAATATCTAAGTGAAAATATCTTCACAGATGACATGGCGCCTACCAACCCTAACCTTTTCTTTTTTTTTTGACAAAAAGAAGCAAAAGACTAGCTAATAGCTACATGCAACTTTTTGGTGTATGATGCTTACAAGACTGAGTGTACATTTGGATGCAATAAATCGTGATTTAATATAATGGTGTTTGATAATTTTTTATAAAAGTGATACAATTCTTAAAATTAATTTTATTTTGAAGTTAATGGAAATTGTTTGAGATATGTAGAACTAATTACCTGTTTGATTACAGTTTTTAAAAACTATTTTCTATTTTTAAAAACTGAAAAATTTAAAAACCTGCTTGGCAAAACTTGTTTTTGAAAACTATTCTTGTTTTCAGTTTTAAAAACTAAAATACTAGAACAGGTAAAAAATGTTTTCAGTTTCTAATTTTAGTTTTCAAATTTCAATTTTTTAAATGTTGATTCACCAGTTTTTTTTTCTACTGCTTTTTAAATGATAGTATCTAGGTACGCGTCTCATTATTTTCGCATCTTTACCCTCCTATAACTTAGCCCTATCTATATGTTTTTTTTCCTTAACGAGTATTAATTTACTATTTGAAATACGGTGATTGTCTCTACCAACAAATGACTTTTTCGGGGTTTGATTTTGTGATCTCACATATACGGAGATTTAGCTTACTTACTACTAGATTAACACCTTGTTGGTCCCGATATATATTTTTATTTCTGTCATTTTATTAGTATTTTAAATAATTAATATTGGATGAGCATTATCAACTTTCTTATTAAAAAAAAAACTTTCTTTTTCGTCATCTGGTTATTAATTTTTTTTTTCTTTTTATTTAACTACTTTGTAAGTGCCGATTTAATATTTTGCTGTTGATTTCATATTTACTTGTAAGTTCTTAATATCATTTTGCATTTTATTTTGATATACATTTCTTAATTTCATTAATTAAATAATCTTAAAAAAGTGCAGACCTATTTAATTTTAATTTGTTGATGTATATATATCATAGAAAAAAATTAGACGAAGAAGTTTTGTTTTTTTGACGGAGGCAAAAAAGTGTTTATGAACAATAAAAGCTCATTTTAATAATTGCACACCCAAATTTGCATTAATATATTTAAATATAAATCACCTAATTTTCAATTATTTTTAATTTCTTTTATGAAAGTCAATTCTCAAATCAATCCTTTATCAAACGGTAAGATGATGCAGCTTTAAGTGCTTAACATTGATTTGTCATAATTTATTAGGAAACCAGCCTAAGCATTACGCAGTTAAATAGTATTTTTTTTTCTAATATATCTCACCGCCGGCGGTCACGAGATTAGTTACTCGAGTATCTAAGAACATGTTAAGTGTGTAGGTCTCTCCTAACAAATTTTTCTCCACACGTACCGTCTAAAAATCAAACATTAAATTAGATGCTTAAAAAGTTTAACTATTTACCAGTTTTATTAGACCTTACTGGTAAATAGTATTTTGTCTGCGGAACTTCTATTAGGTAAATAAAAGTTGGCTATTAGTGATCTGATAAGTTCTAAAACTTACTTTATGAGCAATAGATATTAAAAATCTCATTAGAGTGCAATTGGATGATAAGGCCTGATCACATCCTTTTACATTGAGTGGAACTTTTCTCTAACTTTATCTATATTCTCCGACTTTTATTACAGGTAATCAACCATTCATTTTGTAAGAGTTTTTTTTATTTTCGTTTATGGAAGTTATTTCGGTTGGGTAGTGATTGAGCATAATCGACCAATCACTCATAAAAGTGTTTTGTTGAGAGGAACACGGTCAGAGAGGCGATCTTCTAGTAGCACCATCGTGTCCGAGCTCAAGAGGACCGATGATGAGTTGCTTGTCAATAGTGAGTATGAGGTACGAAAATTGAGGATGACCATTCGATTATATGACACGATGTGTGCAGTACCGTAGATCAAGCAGAGGGCAAAGCGCAAATTTTTTTTATTAATAAAACAATCATACAAAATTTGGTTTAGCAAAAATATTTTGTGTTAAAATGTTATCACAATTTCAACCCGGGTGTGATGAAGGTAAGGTCTCCCAAACTTTTCTTCCTACAAAAGTTGGATTTAGCAATTCAATGGTAGACATTAATATAATGCTATTATGTTAATCAGGAAAAGAGTTGGATTTGTTGTTCAAAACAGGCACATGTTTGATCAGTTTTACACTTGTTTTTACGTATAATTTAAAAAAACGAAAATTGATTGACAAAACACACCCATACGTCAAGAACAAAACATTCACTCTTTCAAAAAAGAACAAAACATTCACAGTAACATTTTTTAAAAAAGTTAATTATAAGAAGAAAAGAAAAAGCAATATGAAGTGAAGTGATCAACAAAGTAGTGGCATAAACATGCTAATCATTGTATTTTGGAATTGGACTGTAAACGTTAAAAAAAGACTAACACCAGTTCTGGATAGACTTGAAGTAATTAAAAGCTTCTCACTCTGCTAGCTTTTCCTAGAACCTAATCTTCTTTCAAGTTACCTTCAACATTCTCTTATTTGCTCTAGACATTACAGTAATCCTCAGCGGAAGACTTAGACAAGCCACAACTCCAAAGAAAAGTCGCCATGACATCTATAATTGCGGTCTCCCAACAATGGATTACTTTTGATTGGTAAAAAATGCCTGCTAGGTGGACCTTAGGAATCAAATGATAACCAAATTGAATTTCAGTGGTGAGCTGGTCTAAGATCCTCAAACACTATATAATTAACATAAACTTGACAGTAAACTTACATTTATCAATGGTGAGGTTTTGCTCTTGAGGCAAAAGTTTCAGCAACCAGCAGAGGGAATGCTATTGTTGCATCACAATGTACCTGGTTTAATGGAATTAAAAAATAAAAACACTTTTAGGGGAGACAGTATTGCTGGGTGTTTGGTACCCCAGTGTATTCTATACTTATATTATAACCTCGGTGCCAAAGTTGAGCTGTAAAAAATTTATTAAATATAACCAGCAAGCAATAAGTATTGAGCAAATCACTGTAGATATTCTACTCAATGAAAAGATGGATACCAGAGCACTTCCCAATATTTCAACTAAAGGTAGGTCATATTACCCAAAATATTATTAGTTACTGTTAGTTAACTAGTTGATGTGTCAGTTATTGTAGTTGTAACTATTTCAGTTTGTTAGATGGTTTCAGTTTCTGTATCCAGCCTGTATTCAAGTTGTATATAGAGTATAGACTACACTGATAAATAGAAGAGATCATTAATTATCAATAGTCTTCTTAATTCATCTCTAATTCTCTCAATATGGTACCAGAGTATCTAGTCACGCTTTTGTGCTTTCCTCAACTTTCAATTCCTTGCTGCAACTTCATCCTTCAAGATTCCCGTTTTTTCTCTTCTCAGCATCGTCTTTCTGCCATGGGAGACACTTCTAGCCACTTTATCTCCATCATTCCGATAGTCCAGGATTTGCGCTGGTTTCACATCCTTTGACAGGTCCCAATTACAAGCAGGACAACGGCTATAGCTCGCTCGGGGAAGAACAAAGTTGGTTTCATCAATGGCTCCCTCCCTAAGCCTGATGGATCTGATCCTCAACTCTTCAATGCATGATACTGAGAAATAATGTTGTCATATCTTGGATCTTCAATTCAGTCTCCAAGAAGATCCTTGCAACCATTATGTACTCTGAAAATGCTGTAGAAATTTGGCAAGACCTGGGGAAAGGTTTCAACAAAAGAATGGACCCAGAGTGTTCCAGCTCTGCAAGGAACTCATGAGTCTTTCACAAGGATCAGATTCAGCCAGCCAGTACTTCACCAAATCAAATTGAAGACCATTTGGAAAAAATTGGCTGCTTACAAGCCCTCTTGCTAAAGCCTTGCCTCTACCTGCCTTTCTGTCTCATGTCCACAATGAGCATCAAGAACATCAATTCCCCATCATGATGGGGGAGTATTACCCAATAAATTATAAGTCAGTTACTATTAGTTAATTAGTTTCTATGTAAGTTATTGTAGTTGCATTGTGACTATTCAATTTGTTAGATTCTGTTTCTGTATCCAGCTTGTCTTCATGTTGTATATGAAACACACTGATCAATAGAAGAGATCACTTATTCTCATTTCTCTCAATTCATCTCTCATTCTCCCAATAAGTCATGTTGGCATTGCAAAGTTGAAAAACAGATGAACCTTTCGCGTTTACCGGTATATCACTACATTGAGATTGAAGGTGCTGCTTATATATTCATGGCTACATAATGTAAAAACTGTTGATCCTTAAGGAAAAGCATGTGT
Source organism: Acmispon strigosus (assembly GCA_030819835.1). Lineage (NCBI taxonomy): Eukaryota > Viridiplantae > Streptophyta > Magnoliopsida > Fabales > Fabaceae > Acmispon > Acmispon strigosus. The sequence continues at coordinate 386,653 of JAUAMA010000002.1, forward strand.
GGCAAAGGTATAGAGGACTCAGAAAAGAAGAAAAACAGTTGTGAGAAAGTATACATAGGATGTACCTTAACAGTCTTAGCAGATCCTCGTATTTTCCCCCAAGAAACAGCCTCATCTGGACGAGCTCCAGAATCACTCCCATCAAATTCTTGTGCAGTATTGATAAAAACTGCATAGTCTGCACCATTCCGCATCATGTTGGCATTGCAAATATGATGTTTTGGAAGGCCACCTCCTAAAATAATCATGCCTGTCTTCCTAGGATTTGCATGTACAGCTTCACCATTCATGGCCCTTATGTCTGTTGCATTGCTAATTATTTGGTGAGGTTTAAAAGTTTTTTTAAATCATCCACGCAGTAAGAAGTAGAAAGAAAGTAGAAAAAACCTTGCACTATGTCTACAATCAGACCAGGGTTGCGGAAGGAATGGAAGTACAGCATGTCCCCCAATGAGCCATCAGTTAAGCCTGGACAGAAAACTGGAATGTTGTTCTGGATAACATCAAAGAAATGTTACTAATATTGTGTGCTTCCTTCTAATATCCACATTATTCAGAAAATCAGCACAAACAATAATATTGTGTTCTGTATATACACATACCACAGGAAATGTAGACATTCATGATTCAACAGTTTAATGATGATAAAAGAAACTAAAGATTTGAATCAGAAGTGAAGTGGACAGAATAACATGATTTACTGAAAATCCAAGCTAGGTCTCATTCTTGCCTTGTATGTCCAGTAAAGATAAGAACTTTCATTGTTTATTTCCTTTCCCAATCGAGCTATTAACTTGGAGGGTGTCCATATCACATTCTGCCATAAAATAAGATGATGAGGAAGGGTCAAGGAAAAAAGTTACTAGTGACAACTGAGAACAAACCTCCTTTATAGAAGGTTTGTCATTCAATGATTCACAAATTAATCTTTTAAAGAAACACTAGCATTGAAAAAGGAAAACAGAAAGAAAAACAAAATATTTCCAGCAGATTAAACGTATTGTACGAAATTTAGCACTGCCAATAAATGTCATTCCCGGATTCCACAAATTCTGAACCATGTAAGTTTTATAATGCACTGAATATAAATGTGTAAAATAGAATACCTCACTATTTTGTTCGCTCAACATTTGATCAAAAATAGGAATAATCCAGTCCTCGAATTTGCAATAGTTGTCGTTAGGGACCAATAAATTACCAATCCGATTCAATCCTTTTGAGCGAAGAGAGGCTCCAGGCAGAGAGAAATCTCCTTTAAATGTTGGTGCAAGGCACTTTATGAGATCTTCTTCAATGCCACCAGCAGTTGTAACAACCACATCAACCTGGAGAATAAAAGCAAGAAATTAATGACATAGCTACAATGACTTTTTCAATATTAAAACAAAAACTTGCATTAGCAACTTGAGTATAATACACTATATCATTGTTTCAGAAAGCCATGGCAGTTCAAATGCATATCTCATAAAAGGAAGTTCGATCTATATATTAAGAAAAGAGAATTTCTATTCCTACACATGGTTCCTTCAACTTTTCCACAACTAAAAGAGAGATGGCTCCTACAATGTTATACTTTTCAAAAATCAAATCTTTGAAAGCAAATTGGTAGGGTTCAAGAGGAAACTCACCATGTGATGCTGAACAAGATACCGAACAGTATCTCTAACACCAGAGGAGATGAGATTAGAAGTGAAACCCAAAAACACTTTACAAGTGATAGATTTTCGGTAATCCAAATCCTTCTCATCGTGGGTGCAATCCTCGGATATGGGTTCATCAGCCAGCCTCCAATCTATCTTCAACACCATGTCCCAAAACAAAAAAAGATGCAAAGATGAAAAATTTATAAGGAAAAAAAGCACATAAACAACATTACAGGGGTGGAGAAAAAGTAAGGAAGGAACCATTTGATTAACGATTTGGATGGCATCACCAAGGTTGGAGGCCTGAAAGCCAGTGGTAAGCATGGAACTTAGAAGCTGAGGATAATTAACACCATGGTTAAAATCATAGCCCTCAATCTGGACGCACTTTCCATCAAGGTTTTCTGATTTTTTAAAGACGGTGGAGTGAGCTGATGCTATAACTATATCATCTTCCTTCGACTCAGCCATCCTCCTCTTTCTCCTTTTCTTTCTCTACCCAAAGACACAACAAAAGAAAAGGAGGAGACTTTATTCGCCTACACAACCCGCTTCCAAAGTTCCAATTACTCCTTTGAATTCAGTTAGGAAAGAAGTATCTCTACCAAAAAATACATGTTACACCTGAAATTAGGGCAGTGTTGTTTCATATAGAGTTGTCAAATAGGCCCAGCCCAACCAACCCATCCCTGGCCCAGTGGGGGAAAGGCCATTAAAGCCCAAACTCTAAGTTCATAGCTTATAGCTTATATAACTAAGTGATTCTTTCTTATATACACTTATTCAAATACACGGTTAATCATATAAACTCTAAGTTCTGTGATTGCAAAAGGGTACATGTCATTTTGATATAGAAAAGGAAATCTGAAAAAGGACAGTAGAAGGATAGATAGAGTAAAGATATCCTACACACACAAAGGGTAAATTATTGAAGGGAGCATATGCAAGTAGCGAAGGTTAGGAAAACAAAAAGTTGGAGAGAACATGGAAGGAGAGAAAACTAGGAACATAGATGAAGCTCAAGGACATCCAACAAATTTTAACATTCACAAGTTCAAGTGTATGATTCCAACTTTTCAACTAGGGTGTCTGCTTAGTAACCATATGAGGATTTTTACTCACTCTAAGTAGGTATTTCTCTTTCCCTCCCTAGTGAGAGTCATTCACATTGCCACATCCCACTGTCATCATCACCTCCTCAGTTCCGCGGCTACCTAAAGCCCCCCCAATCTGTCATCTACCTTAATGCATTCTTGACCATCAGAATAGAAAAATACAAAATCCAATATTCAACAATATGAAAAACAAGTACCTGAACCTTCAAGATATGGATCGAATAGTAAGGGGCAAGTGATAATGGCGCGGAACCTCTGATGTGAGCAACAAGCTTGGGGCGAGCAAAAACAGTGGGTGCTGCGGACTGGGGGTTGCGTAAGAGAAAATGACGGCGGCAACAACGAGCGACGTTTCTGGCAGTATGTCTTGAGGTTGAAGATGATGCTTGTTAGGGTTGGGGATGGAGACACTTGATTGCTAGGGCAGAATCAAGAGCAGAGTTCACAGACGAACGAAGGAGAAGATGAAGTTGGGGGATGAAGATACCTTTATTTCCTAGCCACCCCACTTAAAAGGTGAAAAATACGAAAATACACCCGAGGACGAGGAGTTATTTTTATTGATGATTCGAGATATGAAATCCTAAAACACATTTTTTCCTCTTTTCCCTTCCGAGTTTAAAAACTCATAGCACATTTTGACAATTTTGCGTTCTGGAATTTGTTGAACCCGGAACAGAGCATCGTGTATTTTGGTATGTACAAAACTTGGAATGCAAAAATGAGAATTTGTGTTCCGAGTTATGTAATTCCCGGAATACACCGCAAATCTTTTCCGGACTTACAAAACCCGGAACAAGGTTAATGTGTCCCGGAATAAACTGAGGAATGAAAAATGCTAATTTTTTTGTTAAGAACCCAAAATCGCACAAATAGTATAAGTTTGGAACCAAAAGTGTAATTAAACCAAATTTAATTTAGTAAAATATTAGTGTTCAAAGATTGAATGACACGTATTATGATTTTATTGGTTAAATTAAAGACTATTTTGAAATTGTCTCAGTCTCAAATGAGATTATGCTCCTATTTTTTTAATGTTCATTAAATTCGAAATGAATAACAAGATGTCTTTAAAACATATAATCATCTTTTATTTTATTTATTATAATTGATGATTGAAATCCAGATTTTCATAATTAAAGTTTGAGCTCATTTACTTTGAACTTATTTATGGCTTAGAGACTCTCAACTCTTGTGAATGGAAAAAACTCATTGGTTAGCCCCTACCGCTTCGTGCGCTGACTGTGGGGTGAAGAATTAGTCTTACGATAACCGGCTGTGAGCATACCTTGGTCAAGACTAAAAAAAGAATACCAAGTTCACAATACACCTAGGGTAACACGGGTAGCGTGTGCTAGTTGAGCCAACTCCAACACACACTAATTTAAGCCCACAAATATGCAAAGTGAATTTTATTAGTTGATAGCTTTAATCTTTTACTACTTAAATTTTATTTCTTCTATTAGTGGGCCAAATGTATGAGCCTTTATTTCATTCTTGGGTAGCTTCCCTTAGCTTTAGTATAAAATAAAATGTATCTTTTATCTTTTCCACCGATAGATGGCCGGTAAATGGCATGCAGAAATTTCCAAAGTTATACTCTCTTACTCTCTATACTTAGGGTTTATACCTCATAGCTGTTGGTAGATGTAGCATCTCCCAAACATGTAATTAAAAACTGGAATTACACTCTTCTTTTTAACATTTTGCATATTATGTTTCAGCATATTATTTTTTCAATGTTCTTGTAAAATCTCGTAGGCACTTTATGGGCTTAAAAGCGAAATTCCCACAGGCTTGTTTTGATATCAAGTACTAAGCAAGGTCGCATTTTTATCTCAAGTGCCTTTAGACTGGAAAGTTATTGACAAAAAAAAATGACTAGAGAGTTAGTACTATAATAAGTTACTAACGATTGTTCAATGGGAGCTTAAAATTGAATACTGGATTTTAGAATCTCCATAGTGTTTTGTTTCTAATTCTAAAGACTTGTATAAACTCCCTCGTTATTTCCACTTGTTAGAAAAGACCATCTCATGCAATTTCATTGCCAGATTCTTCATATACACACAATGAACAAAAAACACATTTACACACAATGACAACACACATACACAAAGCATGTAAAGTTGGGTCGATTTGAACCATCCATGAAACTAATTCTCATTTAATCATGATAAGGCTTTAACCACAAGCATGTTTTGGAGCAAGGGTAAAGTTTCTAATGCATATATCAAGTGTTCTTAGAATAACAATTTACAAAACTGACTATGAATTTTGATAAGTATACCAATATCTAGAAAGATCTAACAAAAAATGGTAAACATATATGAAAATGAACAAATACTAGTTGAATGGAATAACTTGTTATGCTACTTCATGCTTCTTTCAAGGGGATCAGGCTTCACAAATTTGAAGCTACCTCTCATTGTAGGTTGTTGGTCATTGCTCTCTTCCACACTTTTGTGTTGTTCATTTTCTTTTGCTTCTTGCTCATCACTAGGATCCACTCTTACTATCAAATTCGATGTTGGTGACAGTTCAATATCAGATTGGTAATCATCTTGATCCTCATAAGCTGACATGGTGCGAGTCGAGTGGCCAGTGGTTTTGTAACGGTGCAGCGTGGGGCTGGAAGAGTGTGTGGTTGAATCAGTGATGCTTCCATCCAAGGTTCGCACACTGGTTTTTCCTAGTTTTATTCCCTGCTTCTTCTTCTTCACATTCATGTGCCATTTCTTCAAGGCTTTTGATGTTTGTTCATCAAATATTGATCTTTTCATTCTTGAGCCCATCTGCAAGTGATTATCATAGTCTATTAGTAACTTGCAAGTATAAGCTCCTGTTTGGAAATACTTCTTCATTGATCTCAAATCAGAATCAATTATGGGGAGAAGCTTATGCGAATAGCTTTTTGGTTTCAGAATTGATTTTGAGGAAAGAGAAGCTGATCCTATCATGCTATTACAGTTGGGCAATGTTACGAAGGATGGCACCATGGAAATCAAATTTCGTAAGGTATCATTTGAATGATTTTGATATATTAGCAAATAAAAGATAAGTAGGATTTATCCTCAATGTCTAATAGTATGTTTGGATCAGCTCAGTGTTGTTAATTGCGGATGGCGGGTCATGGCGGAAAGCCAAAATCCTGCCATACATGACAACTAATGGCGGAATATGACGGAATATGGCGGCCATATGGCGGGATATCAGCCATGGCGGAAAACCAAAAAACTGCCATGAGAAACTGCCAAGGCGCTGCCATAGCGGATATTTGATAACACTGGATCAGCTTCGCTTTCCTCGGAATCAATTCTGAAACTCAGAATTGATTGACTTTTAAATCAGTAGTAGAAAGATTTTCAAACATGCACCGAGTGGCACCAGGAATTGTCTTGGAATTTATATTTTTTTCTTTAAAATTTGTACCACCATCCCTACTGTTCTATTAGGATAGACAATACACCTCTACTAATGATCCCAGTTATGTTCATGCCCAATAGAAAAACTTTGATCAAAGAAAAAGAATGCCTCTGATAAAATAATAGAAGATAAGGAAACAAAAAGCATGTAGCACCTGAGTAACAAGAGCATACAATGGAAGGGTGATGTAGCTGCAGAGGCATAGTGCTCCAACCCTGAAACCAAACAAGAATTCATAACATTATTTCATGCGCATTTAAGCATTTCAATTTACTGCAAAAGTGAATTTAAGATCTAACACTTACCCCAAAGCTACTTTTACTATAGCGAGCTTGTAGTCAGCATGGAAACAATTTAACAGCCCAAAACAATACTGCAAATAAGAAATCATTCATTTATTATTCAGTCATTTACCATAATTTACATAAACTACCAAAGGACATTATTTAATATTGAGGTGTAAAGGTTTCAGTACCCATATCCACAAGAAATATGTTATTTGGAATGCATTCTGCAAGTAAAAAAAAATCAGTTAGTTAGTGAGAAAATCAGTGTAAGGTAGTTAGAGAAAGAAGAGAAAGAAAGTAAATCTTCATTCTGTTATTGTATTGTTATGAAAAGCCAAATTGATACAGATCTGAACCACTCTATATAGAGAGTGAAATAGCAGTGTGTAATAGCCAGCTGTCAAGACAGCACAGCAAAACCAACTATGCTGCAGTGACTTGCCCAGCAAGACACTAAGCTTACAATGTAAACTACTCTTATACTCTAATAGTTAGCAATATTAACAACTCAAAAATGTAAAACTTTCTGAAAATATCTCATTAGTAAAGGTTAAACTAGGAAATTTTATGCCATTTGTTTAATATCAGATCCATGAAAATATCTTAAATAGTATAAAGTTGACTTAAAAAATTGTAAAATCAAGTCACCTAATAGTTTATTTGCTTTTAAGCTATATTTTTAAAATAAAAAATTTCCATGATTATGCAGAAGAGATTTCAAGGTTAAAAAATGCCATTTTTTGCATCCTGGATGCAACATTAGAATACATCATTAGGTATGTTCGTTTTGCGTCCTGGCCAGGTAAGGCTGCATTTTTAGCTTTAAATCAAACCTGAACATTTATACATTGTTTGTCTATTCGATCCACTAAACATTAGTTCAAAATACTGCTAAAAGGAAATGAATACAATACCTGGAACAAAGCAAAATGGATAAGATGAAGAACTAACTGAGGCCGGCCAAACCAAAAATATTTGTCTGAGCCTTGAACAAGTGGAATCCCTTGGACAACTGCATGTTTTTCTGTGATTTCGATAGCCATCTTCGCCAACGTGGCTTGAAGTTTTGTCCCAACAGCCAAAATAATCTGTAATCAGTTGGATTTATTATAATTGTAGAACTCAATCAATCGGCAAATTACACACCGAGAACAGAATACTTACAGTGACAGGAATCAAGGATGCCCAAAACATAGAATGCCATCCTGGAAGTTATACAGGATTAATTAATTGTCATTTTTATTTGAGAATTCAACTGCATAATTGTAAACTCCATAGGATTGTTCTCTATAGTTTCTCACCATTAACATTCAGGAGCAGGAAAACAACAAACGACGCCCAGAGGACCGGACTGTCAACAACATGGTGCACCAGAGTGAGCATGTGTGAGACTAGTAAGAAAAACCATAGATAATATAATGCTACACATATAATGTGTACACAGTGGAAAACTACGGTGAAGTCAAAATTATAGTGGACAGAAGTAACTTTTCTTAGTTTTTGCGACTCTCCACCGTGATTTTGGCCTTACCGTGTTGTCTACCCAAACAAACACGTGGAAGAATATTACCTGACTCCCACAACTACCTTGAAGTCATCCTCCAAGGACCTTTTGATATACTTTTGGAAGTTAAATTTACTTCCTGGAGCCAGGTGGACCTACACATGATGCACAATCAAAAAAGGAAGGCGAATCCAACACAAAAAGAAAACATCTTAGGGGTTTGGACTCACACTAATAAATCCATTGCGCAAAGTTGTGTAGTCAGCCTTACCGACTGACCTATAAAACTGTCTAAAGAAGCAACCCTGAAATTGACAAAATGGAAGAGATGGTAAAATGTCTCTTTAACCTCAAGCAAATAAAGATGAAAACATGTACTAGTAAATTGGGCCTTACGATATAAAAGAAGATGGGGTTTCTTGTCCAAAAAGTGGCATGGGCTCTCACAAATGATGTTTCATGTGTAAGCCGGAATCTTGAAGGATCTGCACACATGATAAATACCCCGTATATGCATGAAATTGAATATAGCAGCATTTCAAATCAAAATTAGTAAAACTATGGAATAACTTTTACATTGAAGGAAGAAAAACAGTTAAACTCATCATTGAAAATCATACCATTGGCAAACTCATAGCCATGAGATGAAGTTTCTAGCTCCCATGCTTTCCATCCTCGTATCTGCCCAAAAGAAATTTTCAATCACCTATTAAGATACTAACTCTTGATTATCATAATAACTCTTTAGGAGCATATGCTCTGCTTACATTCCTTATCCTTGACCATCTTTCGAGCAAGTGGCCAATCTCAATACTCTAACTCTCACATTTGGCATTAATTGTCAAAGCCATTTTAGTTCAAGTTCTTAAATCCAATTTTTCTTTATATGGTGATTTCTCATTGGGCACAAACCGGTCGAGTTTTCTTTTAGCTTCTCGATGAAGTTAATGTAAATGTTATTATCTTATTGTCTCATACAGTTTTCAACTTACCAACAATTCCATTCACTATTTTTAATTCCCCCTAAGACTTGCACTAAAACCCTACTACTATGTAAAAATAATAATGGGCAAAGGACAGACATTTGATGATTTGGTCCAAAACAGCAAATGCAAGAAGTTTCAACCATTAAATGAGATTGTCACCATTTAAGGCTTTATTTCCTTAAGGCTAGATGCTGTAACAGCATTGTAACTGGATATAGTTTCTTCAGCTGTGTTTAAAATTAACCGATACCTGAAGACATAACCTATTGATCATGAAAATATAAACCTTTCAGACATAACCAATCAATCAAAAAAATAAAAAAGAGAAGACATGCAGACCTTTAGTCTCCCAAGAAGCATAGTGACAGCACTGTAAAGCACATGAAGGATTGCTAAGAAGAAAATGAGAATGTGTAACTGGTGCAATCCATTGACAGATATAAGCGGCTCATGACCCTATAACGAAAAACAATTAGATAGGAAGCTATAGATACAGGGAAAATTGCAAATAGTGTCAGGCAGTGAATAATAAAAACAACCCATGATATTGTACTGGCAGAAATAGGATAAATCAAATTGACAACGTGACAAAGAGAAGAAGCAAAATTATAGAGGAAATGCATTGAAACCTAACAAAAAAATGGGAATGCAGCATTTATGATCTATGTAAAGTGTATTATTTTCCTATAGCAAGCACTAATTGAATTGCTCTTCAGTATTGACAGACAAGGAATTGTTTCCAATTTACCAATCTACACCTAAAGATGGTGTTTTAAATGAGACAAATCACAAGTAGGTTGAACAGTGCAACATAACATGAGTACAAAGATATTTTTTGTTTTTCTTCCAAAGATGAACCTTTCAAATGGTAAGAAAATCAAAGTGTTATGAAAAATTATAATTGCAGAAATACAGATTACCACAATAAAAAATAAGTATGGTAGCATAGATACCTCCTTGCATTTGTGAGAGGAAGTGTCTTCTGACAAATATCTGCGTTCATACGAGAGAAGCTTCCTACGATGTTCCTCTTCACTACTTGATTCCTTTTTAGTGCCTGTATATGGACATGGCAACAGTTTGTCTGCCAAATTGGATGGAATACATATTTTAACAATGTAGCTCTGCCCAAAAGTCAGAAGCAGTGAAAGGAATCCTAAAATCATCAGCTCTGAAATAAAAATAATTATTATTAATTAATCAATAACAAGAGAAAAACGTGGAACAAATAATAAATATTATTTCTATTCCCCATAAATCTGAAAAACAGACAATGACAATTAATGAAAATTAACTCATCCCAAGTTCATAACTTGGCTAAATTAGTCTTACCCGCTTTGACCTTTTCCAGAGCTTCAAGGAGAGCCTTTTTGTGCCTATCATGCAGCCACTGAGAACATTTCACCATGTAAGTATACAAGAAATTAACAACAAACATTCATCACCCCATCAACAAAGAATTAATAGTCCACACCATGTAAAACACTCCCTCAACTTCAAACATTCTAAGATTTCAATTATTGTTATGACAAAATTTCAACAAAAAACAAGAAATATAAAAAATTCCCCAGAAGCAAAAAGTGAAACTGCAAAAGCAGAACAGACAATGAGCAACGCAACACAGCAAAATAACAAAACTTTACAAGTGAAAGGACCAAATGCTGAATCATGAGCAATGGAAAAAGACAACTGCATTGTACCAAATCGATCTAATTGGGGCAAAAACAGAGGATCGGAGCCTGTTCTGAGTCAAATGAAGAGTGGCAACAGTTGAATAGTGCTAATAATTGCAAGAGGGGCAAAAAAAGAAGTTTGAAATCGGTGACATTACCGTTCCCACTTTGTGAAGAACCTTCTCCAGAACTAACGATATCAAGATGAAAACAGTGCAGACACAAGCAACAGCCCATGTTGGTGTCTGATCAAGGTTTCTGGAACTGCTACTACCCTCTTCACTCGAAGCCATAGCCACACCTCCACCATAGCAGAGCCAGAAAACCAGAGAAAGAGACAAACTTTCGTACTTTGAGATAGACATCATCGATGCTAAAACAACTCAACAATTCACCAAGGAACACACAGCCAAAAAAAAAGTAAAAAGTGAAAAATGGGTCCTCAGAAAGGGAGAAGAATTATCTGGGTCACTTGAGAATCAGAAAAAGATAACAACTTTATCTGATCCGGGTTTGATTTAAAGAGTGTGAAAGTATCTTCAGAAGCGCGTTCATTTATTGAAGAGGTTCTGACTCTTGGTGGTGTTGGAGTATATGAATGCAGTGCAGTGCAGTGCCAAAGGTCCCAACAAGACTCTTTAAGAAAGAGAAGAAAAAAAGAAAAGAATTTCCAAATTTTCTAATATCCCTGTCTTTGTTCATGTCATGACTCATATGTAAGAAAATGAATAATATAAAGATGATTGATGATGATGTTATTTAAGCGTGTGGACAAATCTAAACATGCAATCCGGTGGCAACGATTAAGGAAAGTTCTGAACAGAGCTTTTGGAAAGTAGAAATTACAGAATTTGTCAAATGCAGTCTTACATTTAATCACATTTTGATTTTTTGTTCGGATTTGCGCCGAGATTATATACATCAATTAATTAAAATTGAACTACCTATACTCAAATAGTGACAAAAATAGGTGAACATTTTTATATTGACAATAAAAGAAAAACGACACCGTGCGGCTGTGCCAACCACCGGACAAACACGGTTTGATTCTCGCCGTGTCAAATTTATTTGGTTGCCTGCCTGGATGTTTTGAAGATTTTTAAATTATTAAAATGTGCTTAAAAAATTCAAATGCTGTGATTACAAGTTAAGAGTTTTATAAGAAAAAAAACAAAAAATTAAAGGCCAATTTTGTAGTCGGGATAAGGCAAGAGAAAATAAGAGAGTCGGAGAAAGGTAATATGATAAGAGCGGCGTTTCAGCCGGCTCTAATGATTATACTGCACAATAGTTTTTCAATCAACCTAAAAGTCTTACAATCGAGTGAGCATCATATTAATTAGCAGAGATGACTAAAGTAAGAATCATCTTTTCATAATTACCCATCACAGTCTCTTTTATGGTTTGAACTATTTGTGGGATCCACAGAATTATGTGGTCTCAGGAAAACACAACCAACGTGAATTTTGGGTTTTCATTGTTCTTTTGACATTGAAATAATTGACTGAACAAAGTCACACTTTAACATCTTCATTGCAAGACTATACCCGTTGGCACTAATTCTAACATGAATTAACACTTACTTTAAGGTAAATGAGTGAACGAAATTTTTCTTTATGACCATGTTTATTAACTCAACTAATATCCAAGATAATTTACACCGTCATTTAGGAATTTTTGTATTCAAATACTATTTTATAGAATTTGGCTATGGCAAAATAATCAATTCATTTCAAAGTTAGCTATATCACTTTTTATAAAAATTAATCATTTACGGATAATTTATTTGGGTGTATATACTATATGGAGGGAGTTTACTTCAAGCTATATTAAGCTATAAGATTATATTCTTTTGGATTTGAACGGAACAGATGGCTTCACAAATGAATGGATTTTTGAGCAAGTAAAACCTTGAGCACTTAGTATAACAATTATCTTCAATATATTTATTCAAACAAGGTTTTTGCAATAGAATATCATAAATGAATTTATCCCTTAGTAATAGGAAAATTTGTTAAGAGTCGGGTCAACCGATATATAAAGAAGAGCGAGTCTTCAAGCTAACTAGGATATATAGACAAGGAACAAACAAGATTTAGTCTTCATTTTGTGCCTTGTAGCTATTGTAGTTTGCTGATATTCACGAAAAATCCAGAAAATATAACACCTTCATTTTCTAGATGAAGATGATGAATGTTTATGGGTTTTGAGTTTTTTAATTTGTAACTATTTTTTAAACCTAAAAAACCTTGGTTTTTAGATTGAAATTAACGGAAGTTCAAAATTGCAAACAACAAAATTGGGGGATCAAAGCTGAGATTTTTAAAAGCTAGAGACCTCATTTGCACAAAAGGTATAAGTAGAAAACCAAAAGTACAATTAAGCAAAAAATCAATAATTGTCATGGAGGATGGTGAAGTTCCAGCCACCAATATTGGAAGAGGAGAAAAAGAGCTTTGATTTTTTATTATTTTATTCTTGCTATTAGTGCTATTTTTCTTCATCATGCTGTTAAGGGTTTTTGAAAAATTGGGTTTTGGGTTTCCGGGCTTCATAGTTTTAGAGGTTTGAGTTTATTGGGTTGGGCTTGGGTTTGATTGGTTTCCCTTTGTTGAGATTCACAGTGAGATGAAGAAGATAAAATAGGTTTTGTTTATTAGAGAAATGCAATTGAAAAAGAAGTGGAAATAAGGTAGGTGACGAGGGTCATTTGATGAAGATGAACACTCATGAAAAATCATGAGCACTCAAGAACACTCATGCCCACATATTTTCCTGAATTAGCTCCCAAAAATTGATTCCTTTAGGTTTAGGAGTATTTGTTGTAGCAAATAAAACAAAAATAATGCTCATCTTATTGACGTTGTAGTTTGCTTTTTGTCATGGTAGCAATCAAAGGCGGAAGGCAAGATAAACGGGAATCAACGCTAAAATACCAAGCATTACTGAGGCTGAAGTTTCTTTTGCAAAAGAAAAAAAAAAAACACAATTTCTTTTTTCTGTCAACCAAAGACAAAATTTCTTAAGTGATATGCATTAATGCAAACACATATGAAGTGAAGGTACTTCTCGCAATAAAAATTAGATTCAGATATAATGAAATCCATAAAAGTTTTATGATGGATATTGGCCCGTCAGCCGAATACACAATTCGAGCCAATATTAGCCTATCGGTATCACTCGTCTTTTCAACCAAACTGTGTGGAGCAAATCCCTTTTTCGTCAACGCCAATTAAGAACCAACCTGATTGATTACACAACCTTCTCATCACCATAATGAAGGAGATTCTAATTATGTCTTTTATCATTTATGCTATTATGTAATTTCTTCCAGCACAATTATTGTTATTAATAAGGATCTGATTGCATAAGGAGCGCTTAGGGATAATTGAAATGTATGTACACTATAGGATTTGGAAGGCAGAGAGAAGCGTGGCTAAGCTCCGTCCTCTGGATTTTTTTTGTGAACATTGGTTAAGCCTGAGTCTCGGACTTTCTCATACCTTAATTTCGAATTCACATTCTACATGGAGGTAAGATGGTAGGTACTAGAAGTGGGCTAACAAGCACTAATAGGGATGAAGTATTGGAAGCCCTGCTTTGGGAGTTGATTACAAACTTGGCTGATATGAGCGAGCATAATCAGCTACTTCAAACTCAAGTCGTCACTTGAATTCGTGAGCAAGCAAGAAGGGAAGAGGAACCTCAAATGGAGGGTGTGAAAGACTTTCAATCTTTCTCTAATGAGATTGCATCCACGACAATCCCAAATAGCTTAAAGATGTTGAGCTTAGATTCTTATGATGGTTCCTCATATTCAAAAGAGCATATGGTCATCTTCCACAACTTAATGTTGATAAATTGAGCAACACATCAGCTAAAATGTAAGCTTTTTCCTGAAACTTTTAAGAAGGCAGCATTGGCGTGGTTCACTAATCTCCCTTTGCACTCCATTAAAGTTTCACCGAATTATCTCAAAGGTTTTTAGCTCAATTCTCAGCAAAACAAAATCTCATCAAGTCACCTCAGCTAGCCTTTTTAATGTTCGACATAACAGGTGAAACTTTAAAGGAATACCTATTTCGATTTACTAGCATTGTTGTGTAGGAAAAAAATCGAAACCCGACAACTATATGTGCAGAAGCTTTTGAAAATGTTCTAAGGAAAGGGTCATTCAACATGGACTTTGCAACTCGGCCCTCCAAGTCCATGGAGGAGATACACAAAAGATCAATATCCTTCATCTTTTCTGAGGAGAGCGAGAACATGAAGAAGTCTCGCAAGATGAAAGAGAGTTTACCCTCCGATTGATCACATCTAAAAAGAGGTCGGGGGAACAACAGGATGATCGGCCTCTCACTCATCGTTCTTATTAGATCAAGAAGGATGTCTAGATGAAGATAGATACACGCTTTTGAACACCTGAAGAAGTCAAATCTTAAGGGAAGTACAAAATTTTGGCCTTTTAAAATTCCCACCTCCTACTAAGAAAATTCTTGAACATGCTAATCAGTTGAAATGATGTGATTTTCATAAAGTTGCAAGTCAAGATGCAGATGATTGCTGGACTCTCAAGAAGGAGATGTTGGAGTCCTCGTAGACAAGGACAAGGGCAAGATGACTAAGGAATGAATGACGATAATAAGGACCCTGATGAATCATTAATTGGATATGGGGATTCCCAAGGGAAGAATAAATTTCATGGCTGGTGGCTTTGTAGGAGGATGCATCACAAGCTCAACACACAAGCGATATGCTCGATCGGTCAACACAGTGTATATGTTAAATGTAAGGATTCCTTGACCGAGAATAACTTTCTCGGATGACGATTTCAAAGGGGTCCAACCGCACAAAGACGATCCTATGGTTGTAATGCTACGAATTGTAGATTACGAAGTTAGGAGAGTGCTTATTGGTCGAGAAAGTTCAGCCAATGTGACCTACCACCCACATTTGAGAAATTGGGACTCGGGAAAGACCATCTTAGCCCATTTGGAGTCGATTATGATACCGATGCTAATTGTGTGTTTTTATTGACTTTTTATTCATTGTGTTGGCCATTTTCTATAGTGCTCTGTTTGTTTTAAAATAACTGTCAAGATATAGAATAAACACACATATTAAGGATGCAGTTAATACTGTTAACTTTTTAAATTATATTAATTGTTTTCCTATTTTACCATTTAAAGTATATTCTTATCTCTCCTCATTTTTGATAGGGGCATTATATGGAAAAATATCAATTAATGTTCTCTTGAAATTCTAAGTGGACAGTTATTATAAAACAATTTTTTTCCTCTAAATTGGACAATTATTTTGAAATGGATGAAATATTACAATGCATTTTTTTTAAATCTATGAACTGAAAAAACGAAGTGGTTGCGTTTTGTCAAAGTAACATAACATACATAAAAGGAAATATAATTTCAAAGCACACATTTGTCTACTTATTTATATGTATAACTCAAACCTTGAGGCAGCGCGCAAATAACGAAACATACAAGTTATAACTCGTATCAACTCAAAACTACTTTCCTTTCAATTCATAGATTGGACGCTCTAATTTCCTTCCTCTGCCTCTCTTCTTCTAAAACAGATTGCTTCTTACTTTTCTTTCACAGATTGATTTCTCAGTAGCTTCGCCACTAATTCACAGGCATGCATGCATGCATTTCCTTATTCTCAAATTACTTATGTCTTCTTTATTCGCCTTCTAACAATGGATTCATTATAATCGCTTCTTTCTTGCATTTCAAGATCCTACTTATTAGCTAGCCTTTTATAATTGATAGTTCGTAAATCTGATTACACTTTTTCAAATATGAATTCCCATATCACACCCTTTCATGATATAATTTAGAGTTCTTTATCTTGAAAAGTGAAAAAGATCATTAAAAGTTTTTCTTTCTTGGACAATACTAGCTCAGTTTAGAATAATTTTCAGAAATCAATGAATATTTTTGTAGGATATGCTTGTTTATCTTGAATGATATGACAAGCGAACAAACCAAAACAGAATATCTAACATATAGGATCATGAGTTTGTGATTTATTCGTGCAACTATCATTTTCCTATTGGAGATATAGAAGCAATAAAGCAAACTTTTTTTTTGGTTCAAAAGAATTTGCACTTTTCCGTTAACAGGAAGTTGCTTATGAATAGTGTCTTTCTTCTTTTATATATTGCACTATTTCATGCAGTTAGTTATACATGTAGTTAGCATTGTATCACATTGATTCAGTTAGTAAAACTTAGATTCAGTTTATGTTTTCTAAGATTTTCTTGCATTTATCCTATGAATTAGTTTGAACTGAGAGTCAGACTTCAACAGCAATATTGAGCAACAAGAGAAGGAAAATCAGCACAATAGAAACTAAGACAAATGGGGTTTTGGCAACTACTAGAGGTGGCGTCATCGCCAATTATTCAAGTCCTGCTCATAAGCGCAGTGGGAGCTTTTATGGCAAGTGACTACTGTAATAACCTTCTTTCAGAAGACTTCAGAAGATCCTTGAACAAGGTGAGAGAAAAGCTACATTAGATATCAAAGTGTTTCAGTGACAAATATAATGAACTCTCATTTATTTCCTTAGTGAACAAGTAGATAACAATATATGAATTACTCTAATCTAGTCTTTCTTTTATATTTGCTTTTGTTTGCCTTTTGCAGATTGTCTTCATAGCATTCACTCCTTCGCTTATATTTGCCAGTTTTGCCAAGAGTGTTTCTCTGGACGATATGATATTATGGTACAAATTTATCTCAGTTTTTTCCTCTTAGAAACTGTGCTGATTTTGTTGTATTCTTTTCCCTCTTGGTTCCTAATAGGAAGCCTAAGAAGTATGAGTAAAATTTTCAGCAAATTTTGGATTCTATTGTTATTTTATATAAGCCGAATAGAGTGTAGTTCTAACTCTCAGGTAAAACAGGATTGTTTCAACAGAACAGGACAAAGTTATATACACGTATCAGGGTATCCTTGTTGAGATAGAAGTAAGAAGGAACTTTATTACAATGCCTACAACCTTTGTCTAAAATTTGGAAATACTAGTTTCTGCAAGAATTTCAGCTAACCAAGGCAGGTTTGAGTCGAAGTGTGTGTTTGGAAACCTAGTAGGTTTCCACATTGACAGGATAAGTGATTCTAGAAGAAGTTGCCAAGAACAGCTTTTTCCAAGAGTAGTTTGAGTCTAAGCATGCATCAGACCTTCATAATTAAAGTGGCCTACATGTATAAACTACAATTTATTAGGAGAAAAATTGTTCTCACTTTTGATTTGTGTTAAAGTTGTATGTCATAGAACAATTTGGCTTTTATTTTGTTATCTGTGTCACTAATAATTGCAATGAAACTTGAGCATTTCTTGTTACTCATCAATGCAGGTGGTTTATGCCGATTAACATTGGACTTACTTTCTTAATTGGAGGGGTTCTCGGATGGATAATTGTGAAATTACTAAAGCCAAACTTAAAGGTGGAAGGTCTTATCATTGCTTCATGTTCATCAGGTAGCATAGCATCAAAGTTATGGTATGGTACTATGGTTGGCAAGAGTAAAAATTGAAGGAATGAATGTAAAAATTGACAATGTAATAAGGCATGGATGCATGCTTTCGTACATTTGTGAATTTTTGTGTGTGTTCTCACCCAATCCTTTCATTTTCACTCCTACCCTTTATCTAAAAGTCTCTAATTTCATGTGTGCCTCTTTGATTAGGAAACATGGGTAACCTTCCTGTTGTGATCATACCTGCTATCTGTGATCAGAAAGGAGGTCCATTCGGTACACGTGATGAGTGCCGCAATAGGGCACTCCCTTACTCTTTTTTTTCATTAGCGGTAACGCGTTATTCTTTTACTCTTGATTTGCTTTTTTCACAGTGTCAAAATGTTCTCCATCATCATGGTTTGTTCATTGTAGCTTGGTGGAGTTTTCATCTGGACCTATACTTACCAGCTGATACTAAATAGATCCATGAGATATAAGGCATTTGAGGCTACTCAGGCCTTGAAGATTCCCAACACAGACCTTGATGCTGATGCAGAAACTCGCCTTCTCAGGGAAAATATTGACAATGAAAACACAATGGTGGGAGAGGGAGACACTGAGAACCAAATAGTAAGACTCCATGCAGCATGAGAAGATCAAAATCTTGACTGAAAATTACACATTAAAACAAACATGTGAGAATGTTCAAAGTGAAAATTCTTATATGGTTTTCATCAAATAACAAGACACAAACATTGAAATCTTTCTATCCTGATTTAGTTTTATCCTCTTCATTTTTCAACATTCTCACGTTTCATCCAAGTATGAATATCTGATTTATCAAAATTTGGTGTACATTATCATGTTAATGTCACATAATTCAACAGTTAGATTTGTTAAATTCATATTCTATAAAAAGAGATTAAGCCGAGTAACTCTGCAATGTGCTGAAAATGGAACCGGTTCTGCAGCTTGTAGACCAAGATCCATCCAGTGTATTAAAGATTGCAGAAATATCGTTTTGTCAGAGAATGAGAGAAACTCTAAGCCGAGTTATGGCAGAATTAATATCACCCCCAACAATTGCTACAGTAAGTTCCCTCACTTTCTTTCCTTTCCTTTCTATTTTTTTCCAAGTTTGTAACTTGGTTTTTAATTCCCTATGCTTTTGGTTAATTTGATTGTGGAAGTAACTTAAATGATCCTAAGGAATTTTATTTTCATCCCCTTCCATGATCAGTTTTTAGGTTTCATCTTTGGTGGAGTTAGATGGCTAAGGAGCCTAATAATTGGACAGGATGCTCCACTTAGAGTGATCCAAGATTCCATTCAAATGCTAGGGTATGTGACTTTGCTCATAAAACTATTATGTTATTGTTGCCCAATGTCTCTTTGTTTTCTTATCACACAGTAATCTGAATCTGAACTTGTTCATTGTAGGGATGGGACAATTCCTTGCATCACCATTTTGCTCGGTGGCAACCTTACACAAGGTATAGAAAACTAACTTCCACAGATATACTTCTAAATATACTTTTAAGAAATCTGTAATTGGCATTTTTTATTATGTCCTGAAATTGCAGGCATGAAATCATCATGTCTCAAACCAGTGATCCTCATTAGTATCATCATTGCTCGACTTTTCGTGCTACCTGCTATTGGATTCTTTATTGTTAAATCCGCAGCAAATTTTGGTTTCCTCCCAGATGACCCTTTGTTTCAATATGTGCTGGTGATTCAGTATGCTTTGCCACCTGCAATGAATATCAGTAGGTGATTTAGTACATAATTTCCAATGTAAGTTCTTTCCATGGTAGTATAAATAGTTACCTTGTTGGTGATATTATGGTTCAATGAAATTTTGCAGGCACCATGGCGCAACTATTTGATGTAGGCACAGAAGAGTTTTCAGTTATCCTCTTGTGGACATATGGGGCTTCAACTATAGCACTCACTCTTTGGTCAACGTTTCTCATATGGGCATTATCTTAAGTGGCTTCATCTCAAACATGAGAGAATTATCCAACTGCTGTTTAGATAATTGTACAGACCTCAAAAACTTGTCAGAATATTTTTGCACTGCATGCATTAGAATCAATCATACCATACAACATAACAAAGAAGTTAGGAGGCTGGTTAAAAAGTTGTAGCCTTACTAAAGATAGGTGTGTATGTAGAAGTATTTGATTTTAGTATCCCTTAATATAAAATCTCCTACTAATTTTAAGAAAAAGTTATTATATTTTTTCATATATACCCGAACATTAAAGAGATAGTAAAATACAATTAATACAATAAAGAAAGAATTAATGATAAATATGGAAAATTGTATAACTTTTTTTAAAACTAATACATTAATTAATATCATTACATATTTTCTTAATAAATGTAATTCTCCTTGAGTACGGGACGAAGGGAGTATAATTCTCAAAATATGCATTTGATTTGGTGCACGTCTAAACAAAGGCGATTTCTGGATTCAGTTAATAATGAAAATATAGCACGCAAACTGGGTTATTCAACTATAGTGATATGAAACAACTATTATTCTCTAAAATACAAGATGGCACATTTAGCAAACGCGAATCATTTTGACTAAGCTGCACACACTTGCTTATAGCATCATCATACGATAGATGTAAAAAGTTTAACATGCCTCATCAACCATAAATCATGTGTTTCTTCAAGCAACAACACACTTCAACTTGCGTTTTCGTTCCTTCCAACAAAACTTTTTGTTGCTGGCCAATTCCAACATTGTAATCCTTCTTTAAGCGCCGAGATGCAGATAGCAACCTAATATTTCCCAGCACGCCTGTTGTTCAATGTTCTTAATCTTATTATCTCTAGATCAGAGTAAGCTGAAGTTTTGGCCTGTTAGGCTGGGGCTCCACAACCTCCATGTGAATTTTGACTGACTGCAAAATGCTGTATGAAACGCTTCCATCCATCTTTTTAATCTTCTGCTCTTGCTCATCAACATACCAGTCTCCACCTCCCTTTTCAGCTCTTGTTGTCAAATATACGGGTCCTTCTATGCCATATCTGTGAGCAGAAAAAAGTTCACACACAAACTATTAGTGACAACCTCAATCTTAGTAGAAAGACATCTAATAGCTGCTTCATTGATTAACCGTTGCCGAGATAACCATCTACTAGCTAGAATAAATGAAAACATTTTTTCTTCTTATTATTAGTCATCCTTATTCAACTTTTCATTGGTCATCTGACAAACTGAACTAAAAAAATAGACAAAGGGGTTAAGATACATTACTTGGGAACAAACACAAAAAATCCATTAGATCTTATTTTCACTATCCTTGCCTCTGTATCTGTTGGCCTGCATGAACGAAGATAAACAACCTCCAGAATAAGCTGCAAAGTGTATATAGATAGGTAACATTAACAGCAATATGGAGGGGAAGTTATGTCCCATACCTCTTCCGGAAATAAATGAGTGTGTGCAGCTCTACAGAGGCCCGCCCAGCCATCTGAGCGTTCCTGTGCCGATAATTTAAATCTAAACCACATTGAGTGGAAAACGTTATAATGATTTGAAATATGTCACACCCAATGAATAAGACCAGTGAAGAAAAATGTACTCATTTATTCATGATGAATATAGTTATCCAGGAGAGAAATTCCATTAGAGCGATGCAATTAAAGACGAATGACAAAAACAAAATGATCAAGTTCTAAAGGATCATGAAAGAAATTTCATACTGTCTGCAATACTAGTGAGCTGGAGCCTGTCTTGAAATACAGACGGTAACTTGGATATTCCTAAAGAAGCAGCAAGTAGCCTGTGCACAATGACATCTACAAGAAAAAAAAATTATCCCATATTATTGCGCACAATTGACCAAGTAAACATTACAATCATAACATGCCTACCCGCATATCTTCTTATAGGTGAAGTGAAATGGGTGTACAAAGGAGCTGCAAGTCCATAATGGTGATATTCTGGAGGGCTAAGATCCCCGCTACAGAAATAAACTGCCTAAAAAGCAAAACAAATAATCAATTTTCTCTTATAAACTATAAATCGGGGTTCTAGTTCAAATTCAATTTACCTGAGTCATGCATCTAGTTGCCATAATGCGGATTAACTTGTTGAAGTATGGATCATCACCCTGAAAAAACATGGCATAAGAGGGAGAAAGAAATTGAAGCCTTCAAAAACTAAATGTTTGAGCTAGAAATGTGCAAGGTATTAAAAGTAAATCATTAAAGATGTTGCAACAAAAGTCATTTTATCAGGGTCCGTAGAGGGGGGACCAAAAGTAATTTGGTCTGTTGGTAGACTAATGATTAAACACTGGGATACATGATTCTAGGAATATTCTTTAAACTGATGGATAGGGTTGAAAAGATGATAAAAAGGTATAAATGTAAATAAAACATTCTAACCCTAATCCCAAAACCCTAGCCCTCTCTTACTATGCTTCCAGATAGGCATCCGCTGTCGGTGACGCTGGGCAGTGGGAGGTCCATGAGGGAGTAGAAAGAAGAGAATGGGAGAGCGAGAAAGAAAATGGGGAAAGGGAAGGTGCAGTGGTAAGAGGAGGACCATCGTTGTAGATTTAACCAAGGAGACGGTGACAACTGCTGCACTTGATCTTAGTCCTCTTCTTCTGAATCCCCCACTAGTTGAGAGTCTCGAAGGGTCATGTCCTTCTTCTCAAAGATGAACTTGGTGGCGTCGATGGCAGAGAAGGGTGGAGTTAAGGTTGGCGCTGCATTCTAGAAAACACGAGGTTAAGATCTATCGTGCTGCAGCGACTTGAATGAATGGCAAGCTTCTAGAAACACACCCATCGAAGCTCACAACGGAACGATCGGTGATTTGTGACCGCGTGCAGTGTAAAGAAAGCGATGACACAATGGTGCTCAAGAGAGAGTGGAGGCGAGCTTGGGAAAAGGGAATTTTATTGCTGACAAACCCATGGCGATGAAGACATCTGGATGACAAACCCATGTTAGTTCGTGGTAGTTGCGGCCATGGAGCCCTTTAGCACCCACTGAGGAATGAGAAAGAAGAAAAAACGGGTCTATGGCGAACAGAGGATGACATTGGGGCGGGTGCCGGCAGAGGGAAGGCTGGCGGAGGTCGTGGCAAGCCGATGGTGGGAGAATGTTGAAAATCAAGAGGGTTTGAAGCATGTGTATGCATTACCAATTATACCATTATGCACCCGTGGACCAAAGTCTTTTGGGCAATTTGCACTGACCACCCCTAAGGTTTATCATTATTGCACTAACCGCCCCTCTATTTTACGAAATGCACCGACTTCCCCTCCTTCATTGACCATTTAGAACGATAGACGAATGTTGAGTATAAAAATAATAAATCTTGGGGGAGGTCGATGCAATAATGATAAACCTCGGGGGAGGTCAGTGCAATGTCCCCAAAAAAATAAGTGCGGTTAGTATTAGGCTAAATAATAGAGGGGATGCTAGTGCAATAATGATAAACGTCAAGGGATGTCACTGCAATTTGCCCAATTATTTTTGGTCCACCCTATATGGACCCTATTAAATCATTATATCTATTATCTAATAACACTAACCATAAACCATTATATTGTCAATGGAAAACAATTATAAAACAATGGTGCAAAAAAATTACAAAAGCATTTACCACAGCATGGTCAAGGGAATCAGCCAATGCTTTCGATGATGAGACATCCAAGTGCACGCCAACTGCAGTAGCAATTCTTAGAAAGGGTTCAAGCATTTCTCTAGTTGGAGTTGGATGACGCCTACACAAGATCCAACAAACAATTACCAGAATGGCCATAACAACAATTGCCACATGTGATTGCTTTAGCAGTTTCTATACGTAGAAACATTTAATGCTTTTAGTCAATGATCTCACATGCTTGGGAAAAATATGATTCTCAAAATCACATTTCATTTAGTCGAAGCAATCATTCTTTTCAAAAAACATCCATTAATATTACAACTGATGATAGACTCCAATTTAATTTTAGCAAATATCGAATTCTACGTTTTGTTTAGAACCTAGAAGATTAATCAAATCGTTTAGTTTATTGATGCAGAGCAGAAAAAATATAAAGTTATTGAGTTGTGATAATTAAAGGATTTCATTTTATCTAAGGATGAACTATGAACTATCTCTGTTCTAGTTTCCATATTTAGCTTTGGATGTAGTTAGTGTTTGAATGTGATTCAGTTTTGAATTTGACTCCTATAAAGTGAGGGATTCATTTGAGGAAAAAGTGAGGAGCTATAGGTATTGATTGAAAAACAATAGTTGAGGTTGTGATCATATACATGCATCCTTACAATAAATTACAAAGTTTAAACCATCTATTTTGATTCAATGCCTATAAAACTTCACTTTTCCCTATGAAGTGAATTTCTCACTTTAGAGGAGTCAAATCCTTTAGTTTTAGTATTTGATTGGGGTTCCTTTATGGCATACTCTAAGCATTATACATATCCTTTTGCAAGTCGTATAATTGTGCGCTAAAATTTTCCTTAGGCCTAAGTGATACTTTTGTAACACGGATCAGACTTGAAACAATCCTCACTTGCATCCACCATGTTTTGGATCCTATGGTTGACATCTTCTATTCCCCCACATTTTGTATGATGAACCCAAGATACTTAAAACATCAGATTTATGGAATTATATGTTCTCCAACTTTTGCCTCTAAGTTAAGACTTGTATCTTTAAATAAACTAGCATTTCATATCTCTATTTTACTTCTAGTTAGGCAAAGCCATGTGTTTCGAAGGCTAGTCTCCATATCTCTAATTTCCAATTATTTCTTGACTTTCAAACTAAGACCATCATTTGCACAAAGCATGCGTCATGGAAAATTATGACACCTTGGATATGTTTTGAGAGCACATCTGAAACCAAGATAAAGATAAGAGCTCAAAGTTTACCCTCGGTGCACACCTACTTTTGTAGAGAAATCTTTTGTATCCCCATCAGTGGCCCCCTCACAAATCTTCGATTGTTCAAACGTAAGCAATCTAAACTCCTTTATCAGTACTCTACCACATGCTGCTTTCGAATCAAAGAAACCCGTGCAGGTCATCTTGATTCCTCCGATATCCCTCCATCAATCTTCATAGAAAATATATAGCTTCCATAGTAGATGTCTCCAACAAAAGACCAAATTGATTATCTGTTATGTGGGTCTCTTGTCTTAATCTCCACTAAATTACTCTCTTCCAAAGATTCATAGTATAACTGATGAGTTTAATCCCCCATTTGTACAATTTTGGATGTGACATTTGGTCGTAGAGATAGGCATTAAAGCACTTCTCCATTCCTTTGATATATTCTCACACGACATAATTTCGTTGAACTTTGTAAGTCATGTTATCTTCCTCTCTACTAACTCTTTCAATACGAATATTATTTGGTCCATTTGTCTTATCATTAGTCATCCCTCTTCAATGCTTCTTTTACATCGGATTCTTGTATATTTTGGGAGTAGGAGTAATTTTTTATCCTTCTCTCTAATGTTAAGTCTATCTACCAAAGTTCAGGCTCATGTCCTTACATTAAAAAAATTATAAAAATAACTCTTCCATAATTGCTTGATATGTGTTCTGGGATCAATACTGATTCCCTCATCCCAGCAAAACACCATAATAATGACAAAAGTTAAAATGTCAGATAAGAAAATAACCTTAATAATGAGCACAAAGGAAAACTTTTAAGAATTTGTTGTGCGACAGAAACATTAGCAGCAAGCATAAACTCCTCCACCATCTGGTTGGCTTCTCGGATTTGGTACATGCCTGCCAATAAAAGCAAACATTAGAAATATTTTTTTTATAAAAAGGGGGAACTGTCTTTCCCATCTCCTTCCATGATTGAATAGCTAAAAGCAAAGTAAAAATATAAACCATTACCCTCAATCGCTCTCCAAAAAAGTTCCCAGTTTAAATATAGGAACAACCAAATGTAGTAAAGAGAAAGCAAATAAATTACTGTTGAAATTTTATGGATTAGATTGAAAGGAAAAAGAGACATACATTTCAATAGTGAAATGATGAATAACAAAAAGATCCCCATCTTCCACACCCTCAAAAAGAAATATCGAATGACATTAAGAGGTTACGAGATTATACCAATATCAAGGGGGTCATGAGTCTCTGTGTCAATTTGAAATTTGACTTCAGCAGATGCAAGTGTCAAAGCTCCTCTGTCAATACGTCTTAATCTCATTTTCTGAGGGATTATAAACAAAGTTATAATTTTCAGACAAGTTCATTAAAGAGCATTAAATAAAACCATAGTTATAATTATCTGAGTAAAATAATAAACGTGCATCCAGAAATCCATACCTTGGCTAGACTATTCATATTCCTCAAATCTGCAGTTACCGGATCCATCAATCGACTGTACAAAGAGAACACGAAATACAGTGACCAAACAACTTTACCAAACAGAAATTGCATACAAAGTAATAGACTAGAAGAAACAATTAGTCATTTCAACAAGATGCCCAGCCCCAAGGGGGTACTACAAAAGAAATTATCATGTTAACACATAAAAAGTAGAACAAGAAAGCATGGGTGATAGATCAACAATCAGTTGAAATTTTAGCATAAACATGTGCCCGGTCATTTAGCGTGGGCTTTTTTTTTTATAGCTGTCAGAATACAATCCTCCATCTTATCCTTTTGTTTATCTTGCAAAAATCAATGGAGTCAGTACAGCTATTTCAAAAGCAATTGTAGCAGGATTATACGCTGGGATAACACAACTCCAGAAGAGAAACATATGTCACGTTACCTACTTTTTTTCTTTAGTCCTAGTTATAACTAATATTACTAAATTAGAGACACGTCAATCCATATCAACACAAAGCA
This sequence comes from Acmispon strigosus, assembly GCA_030819835.1. Lineage (NCBI taxonomy): Eukaryota > Viridiplantae > Streptophyta > Magnoliopsida > Fabales > Fabaceae > Acmispon > Acmispon strigosus. Next base: position 413,640 of record JAUAMA010000002.1, read on the forward strand.
TCTAAGGAGAAATAAAACCTACCTATCATCCATCCTCGCTTGTGCTTCAACATAAGACAATGCTGCAGAAGATTTTATGACACTTTTTGTGAATCTGCTAGAAATAATGTCTGCCTCAGGTGTCATTTCCTGAACATAAGTAAATAGTTCAAGTGCAATTATGCGAAGAGAATAGGGTTCTCAAATATAAATTGCTTAAGATGACATCCTTCTGGAACATCTCAATATTTTAATCATATTGTTAATAATCATTTTGTTAAAGACAGAGTAGATATCATATGAACAAGGAAGAATAACAAATAACCAATGGAAATGCATATGGACTTTCTGCACTCTGCATCCTCAGAAAATAGGAGAGATCCAACACACTAGGGTCTAGGGACCAAGGCAGTAACAACACTTGAACACTCTAGTAGGTCAAACTAAAAGGAAGACTCAACTTAGCGAATAATATAAATGGGGGTTGTACATCCACTTGAAGCTATAAAGTTATGAATCATAAATATTAAAACGAAATGCAGTTTTCGTTTTCAATGATCTAGTATGCAATTTAAAAATAAATGACATAGAGCATAGCCAAAAAGGTAGTTATAAACGAAAGTTAGACATACACATGATTACATGCATTGTTGTCTATGGAAAGGTTGTGTCTTTTGACTGACCCATTCAATAACTACGAAAATTTAATGGTTACAAATGACAATTAAATACTATGTTATGAGAGTAGCTTACTAGCTTTTGCACTAAGGAACATATTTTGTCTTAATTTATAACTCTGTACAGTCTAAATTAATGTTCTTAGTGGTTATAAAGTGCATAGTAAGAATAGAGGCTTATGTAATAGCAGGCATACAAGGGAAAGGAAAGTATTGTAGGATGAGTCTGTTTCATTGACTGCTTGCTACTCCTTATTGCTAGAACTCCTTGTGTTGATTCATTTAAAAGTAAAAGCCATGAAGAAAAAGAAATTTGGCATTGTGACACTATGGCTGATAGGGAAAAAACCCCATTTGTCTATGTCTACAGCAGTTAAGAGCAATTAGTGGGTTAGAAACTATTGGGGTAGTTATTGGGTTAGTTATTAGTAGTTAATTTTATTAGTTATTTAATTATGTTTGAATTCTAAACTGTCCAAGGGTAGTTATTTTATAGGAGTTGTATCTGCTGTTAGGATTCATTCAGAAATTAGGAAATAACTCTGGTGGAGAGACAGGCTCCCGAACATCCTGCTGGTGGAGAGACAGGCTCTCGAACATCCTGCTTGCTGTAAATCAAAGAGAGAAATTCTTGTCTCTTCTTTATTCAATAAAATCTCTATTTCTATTTCCTTCTCTTATCAATGGCTGTGTCAATGTGATAAATCACATGATGGCAATAGCAGTAAAAAAGGGCAGCTCGGTGCAAAAAGCTCCCGCGTGTGTGGGGTGGCGGGGTCTAGGAAGGGATCCGACCATTTGGTTTATTGTTCGCAGTCTTCCCTTGTTTTTTACACAAGAGATTGTTTCTAGGACTTGACTCGTGACCTCAGTCACATGGCAACAACTTTTTATCCTTTTGTCAAGGCTCCCCTTCATGATGGCAATAGCAGTAGTTGCAAAAATAAAATAATGAAGTCTAATAGGTGAAGCGATGGTAGGAAGTACTCCCTCCATTCCTTATTAACTGTCCACTTAGAGAAGAAAAATTTATTCCTATATATCTGTCCAATAAATGAAGAGAGATAAAATACATTTTAAAGGGTAAAATAGGAAAACACATTATACTTTTCTGAAAATTAATAAAATTAATTCCACTCCTTAATATGTGTGTTTTCTTCTCTTTCTGGACAATAAATAAGGAAAGGAGGGAGTAATAGAATAGAAGTAACTAAGAGACAATTAATGTTACAGAAATGGTGAAGATAGCAAAGGAAGCACAGTGCAGAAGTCAGTAGTGAATCTAAATTATTGAGTGGTCATCAGACATGAAAGTAGCAAAACCAGCCATGAGGCAGTTGCAAGTTCTTAGATGAGCTTGATGATGGATATAACTGAGGGGCTGGAAATATCGTAACGAGGTCTAGAGTTCATGGCAGAATTACAGTGAAAGACTGGAAGTGCTAAAACTACTACCAAAATAAAGGCAATTGGAAGGTTTAAGTAGTGTTTGTGATTCTGTGTAAGATATTTAGGAGATTTCAATAAAATAATATTTAATATCCAATACATTGCACGTGTATATACAAAAAACATAAATTGCAATAAGTCATGGTCAAAATAAGAGATCCAACATACCCATATAACAGAGAATGCTAGCCTTTCCACATCAGACCGAAGAGAGCATATGTCTGGCAAATGAAAATTTATCAACATAGGCAGAAAATTGCTATAATCAAGGCAATCTACATTTTTTTCAGCATAAAACACCTAACCAGTCAAAAAAGGTCAAATTTTATATTACCCTCTGTAAGAGGTTTTGGAAGCATGTCTATCCGTCGCTCAACGAGGTAAACAGATGTTCCCCTTTGAGCAGCCTCATCATCAAGAGGAGTTCCAGGATGCACAAAATTTGTCACATCAGCAATATCTGATAGAAACCCGTTAAAAATGAACAGGGCATAAAACAAAGGGTGGCTTGAGAAAACATTTCATTTTCGTGTACAATCATGCAAATTTCCCAAACCTCCACCACTAGCCAATACTAGTGGCAATTGAGAGAAAATTCTCTATTTTCATTTCTTGTTTTCAATTATAATTACAAAAATTGTATCTTGTTTTAACTATATTTCCTGCTTTCAGATATTTTTATAGGAAGCAATTATCGCATTTTTTATTGTTCTTTATATTCTTTTTTATGGGAAGCAATTACACCTTAATTAACAACAATGACCCAAGTTTGCAAGAGAGTAAAATACCCATTCCATGCACATATATGATGAAATCATATCATCCATCCAATTGCACTAATCTAAAATTACTAACTTAAATACATAGAGCCTACTGATACATGCATTATGAGTAAAATAGAAGTCCTCAGACAAAGGATACGAACTCCAACTTCAAAGTTTCCATTTGGAAGAGCATAACAGTGGAGTGCATCATCTATATCCCTGCAGCCTGCATCCAAAAAGTAAAGATACAGCAATATCATTAAACCATGTTCTCTTCTATATTAACTCAAATCAGTTACATTAAATGGTTCTTTATCAAAGTAAGTGAAACTGCCAATCATAGAAACAGGTAAGCACAACCATAAGATTCTTTGATAATGCAAATGTTATGGCATATGTGGAAGAAAGAAAAAGGAAAAAAATAACGTAAAAACCAATTATTTGTACTGTGTTCTTTTTTAATAAGCTAGGCGAAGAATGCTTGGTTAGGTTTGGTTCTTGCCTTCTTGGAATATTAGTACTTGGACCGGTAAATCTATGGAAGTGGTGGACATTATGATTTAGTGAAGGACTAATGTAATGTGCCTTCAGGTAATAAGAAAACAGAGGAAAAACAGAAAATCATAAACTCATTTCATTAATTGGTAGTTTGATGAGTACAAAGAGTGTTACATATATAGGAAACTAACGGAGAGAGAATGCAGCTGCCAAAGGACAACTGCAGCTGTCAAAGGACAGCTGTCCAATAAGGACAAAGGACATGACCGTAGAATCTTCCAAAAGGACAGATTTGGTGATCCCTAGGACAGACCATATGATGACTGAATATGTATTGCAGTGTGGTAACCTTTCAGCTTCTTTTACAGATTTGTAACTACCAAAATACTACCATCAGACCATACCAGCGGACGATAGGAACCAACAGACGATAGACGATAGGTACCATCAGACGATAGGTACCAACAGAAGATAGGTACCAGCAGACGGTACCATCGGACAATACCAGCAGACGATAGTAGACGATACCAAAAATTTGGATTTATTTTGTTGTAGTATGACAGAATATTCCTAACATCAGGAAACTAAATGGGTTGGGGAAAAATCTAGGGAGCTAAACACTGAAGGATTTAAGCTTTGGTTTATTGGGAGGGGGAAGAACTCCTTGCTGCTTTCACAAACAAAATACATCAGAGATCTTTTGGCTAAAGTAAATATGGAAGAACCTGGATCACTGTCTACACCAATGGTTTCTACAACCAAACTCACTATGCAAGGGTCTAATTTTCTTGATAATCCAACTCTCTATCGCTCCACAGTGGGAGCACTTCAGTATGCAACCATCACAAAGCCTGAGATTTGTTATGCAGTTAACAAAGTCTGTCAGTTCATGGCACAGCCACTTGAAGAACATTGGAAGGCTGTAAAACGTATCTTGAGATATCTCAAAGGTACAATCACCGCTGGTCTTCATCTCAAGCCTATGCCTCTTGCTCAGCCAATCTCCCTAGTGGCATTCTGTGATGCAGACTGGGCTTCCAACCCAGATGACAGGCGATCAACCTCTGGTTCCTGTATTTTGTTAGGTCCCAATCTTGTCTATTGGTGGTCCCGCAAGCAGACCCTTGTTGCACATTCAAGTACAGAGGCAGAATATCGGTCTCTTGCTAATACAGCTGCAGAAATATTGTGGCTGCAGTCCTTACTGAATTAAGAGGTCCTTTTGCCACACCTCACATTTACTGTGACAATCAAAGCACTGTTCTGCTTGCTCACAACCCAGTTCTTCACGCCAAGACCAAGCATATGGAGCTTGACATTTTCTTCGTCCGAGAGCAAGTGATAAAAGGGAAGCTGAAAGTCACACATGTTCCTTCTCAAGATCAGCTAGCAGATATTCTTACAAAACCTCTTTCCTCCTCTTGGTTTCATACTCTTAGGCACAAACTTAGTGCAGTTAACTATGCAAGTTCCCACAGCTAAGTTTGAGGGGGAAGTGTTAGGAGTATGAGGCGGTTAGGTAGTTAGCCTAGCATAAGATAAGCACATGGCTGTGTCAACCTCAGTAACAGAATAGTTGTAGTTCTGTTACAGCTTAGTTAGAGTTCTTCTCTTATAAATACTATCACTGTATTACAGTTGTAACTAACTTTAAATCAATAACAAATTACAGTTTCAGTTTTATCTTCCTCTCTTTAGTTTCTCAATACTTCCTAATCTACACAATGTTGGACTTCTTTGAGTCACCACTTGTTCTTCTCTAATAATCACCCCTAAAAATTTACCCTAATCTTCAAATTGTGAGGGTAAGTTCGGGATATCCCCATATCTTAGTTCTAGCGCTGCGAGGTCTGCGAAAATGATCGTGATTTCAGCCGCGGAATTAAACTGCTCTGCTATGGGACTCGCTGTAGTGGCCAGTGGCTGCTCTGCCACGATAGAGCCGCCGCTTTCGGCGCTATTGACAAGTTTGGTAGTAACCACTTCCATTTTGGTTATCAATGACAAGTTAACCTATGCAAGACTAAAACAATTCTTAGGGGGCGTTTGTTACGCGGCATGGAATCAGATTCCCGGAAATGCTAAGGTCGAGAGTGGACATTCCCACATTTGTTACAAGGTTAATAATTCACATTCCTAGGTATCAATTATTCCCAGGAATGGAATAACCGCCAACATTCCCTTCATTTCATTCCCATCAATTGGGTTGGGAATGTAAGATTCCCATGGGAAATGAGTTATTTTAAATATAACTCTTTACTTTCTTCACAATCTCTCATATTTTTCTATTTTTAAAATTTTGAAATTAAATTAATTTAAGCACATTCCCGAGGATACTAAAAACTTACCAAACATAGGTAAAAAACTTAGCCAGGAATAAGATTCCTGGTAATCTCATTTCTTGAAATATTATTCCCGGGATTGTAATCTCAAACCATGAAACAAATGGAAAAAGGTACCACTATGAGATTATGCATTTTTTGGTATCTTACAAAAAAGATTAAAAAAATTGTGCAGATTCCTTGTGTCTCCTGCTCAACTCGTAACTTCATCCCCCCACCCACCCTTGTTTAAGATTTCATTGTACTCACTTAATTCCTTTAAACCTCCTATAAAATAACCCAAGTATTGTTCCTCCGGCAGTTTCCTTAGTCGAGAAGATAAGAATTCAAAGACTTCTATATATTCATTCACAATCCCTACTTGCTTCAAATCCATCAATTCTTCACAAGGACTCTCAAACTTTCTCCCTCTAAACCTTTCAACCAAGACTTTCTTAAAAACTATCAGATAAGATTTTTATGTAAATTTAATGATTGGGAATCCAGATACGTTGTATAGATAACTAATCCCTGAATTTTTCATGAACAAACTACCAAGAATAGAAAAATGTAGTAGTTAAATTTATATGACCTTTGAAATATAAAATGTTTTATAATAAAGTTTCAACAACAAAATATGTAGTTATATTTCACCTTTGCAAAGTAATAGAGATGGAAAAAAAAAATTGACCCATACCTGGAGGGTCCACACTGAAGACACGTAGTTGACGCAAATCCTGCCTAACTTGGTTGGACAAGTCTTCAGAAGAGACAGACCACGGCAATGGTGGCACGCATGCTAGCACTTGTGAAGAGAACGGCCTTGTATTGATATCATTTTCTATCAAAACCACCTACATTGAAAAAAAGGAAAAAGATATGTCATATCACTAATATGGTTTAGTTGGTTAAAAAAGATAACAAAATAGTTGTGCATATGATTTTTCATGAAAATGTATTAGCAAGTATTATATAACGCATGGATCAAATATAGGCATCAGAATACAACATTGGCAAGAGAGGGGGATATGACATTTACTAAAGTATTGGATTTCAATCAGCAAGATAGAATTTTATAACAATGATAAGTATAATAATAATAATCATAATAATAATAATAGTAATAATAATAATGCCATAAAACAAGAATAAAACATAATAAAACCATCAAAACCATTATAAAAAAAAATGGATTATTCCACAATTAAGGGGAAGAGAGAAGAAATAGAGATATTATATTCAGCATTGGTCATCATCATAAATAAAGTATCCCTGCTTCCATGTATGTATGGAAGGGGATTTTCATTTCTGTTACCTTTTACTTAACGAAGTCATCAACAAAATGTGAACAAGTAATCAAAAGAGACCATAAGCATGGAGCAAGGTTCCTAATGGTATGCTCAACAGGACTCAAGATTACATTAGTTTTCACAACTCATAGGTTCAAAATCTCACATCACATTCTTATCAAGTCAGAAGACAGTGAGATTCACTTCAAAGACAAAGTACATATATCAAAAACACTATAGCATTCAAAAGCCACATGATCATTATCTTCCAAATCTCCAAACAAAGAGCCAAATGAGTGCTAAAATCCAATGTTCCATACCTCGCTCTCAGTATCTCTATCACCAATATCTCCTATAGTTCGCACATAATGGCCCGATGGATAACGAGATTGACGATCCCAAGAATCAACTGCCACAATAATCCTCTTGTCCAACAAGTTCTCAAGTTGGCGGGTTTGGATTCTAATTTTGGGAATTCTACGATCTTTGGAAACAAACAAGGCATAAGAAACACCACCACTCCCTGCAGGCAGAGGCATTGGCTCCAGAGATCCACAGTACCTGAAAAGACAAGATTTATATCAATCATTAAATGATAGAAAAAGTACCTTTAGAAAGAGAAAAACAGATGCTCATGCCTATATATAAACATTTAAACAAACAATAAAACTAATCAATTAACAAGATTAGCATTTTAATAAACAGAAAATACTAATCATAAAAAGGTTTAACAGTTAAGAACAAATATAATTAATGTGAAGTTATTGATGTTGTAACTTGTCATGATTATTTATTCTTTCCTTTTAATTCTTTTATAGAGTCCAGTCCATACTTTTCATAATTTCCATGTCTGTAAAGTTTAAGGGTTTCGATTCTGCCTTCTTCATATGCAATTATCTTGTGAATGATACAACATTCAGATTCAAGTTGGCATCAGGGCTCCCCTAGGTTCTGATTCTCGTGTATTTGGAATTTCAAGTCAGCCACTGTTAGTGCTGCAAGTCTGCACACAACCTTTGGCTGTCTAGAGTTGAGTCGCTCCTTGCACAGTTGCCAGAGCCTTTGTCACATGCCTCCATGCACAATTTCTTAATCCGTTGCTGACCCGTATGTGAAGGCTATCCCAGGTCACCCATACATCATTTCAGTCTTGTTTAGGTAGCCAGCCTCGACTCATTCAATTCTGCCATAGTTTGAGCACCTTCGCTGTATGTGGTTTCTGGGATATTTTTGCCATAATTTGTGAGCTGTTACAGTTTGTTCGAACTCTCAAATGTCTACTTTATTGTGGTTTAAATTTGGTTCTCATGGCTGAGAACTTGAAGGTTGATTCTCTCAGGGCTGAATTGTTGAAAGAAGAGTTTGATTTCTTTTCCTTTTCAGGGTCACCTATCATTACCGCTAAGAAATTGAATGGGAATACTACTTAGATTGGCACAATGCTGCTGAGATTTGATTCCAGGCGGTATTACAATTATCTCACTGAGAAGGTTGATGATATTGCTATTGCTAAAAAAGAAGAACGGGAAAGCGCTGATAATCAGCTTGAATGTTTATGGCAAACTATCTGAACAAGGCACATTCACTTGGATTTTTTTATGAGCGTTTGCTCTAAATTATTAGCAATTTAGCACCTTTAAAGTTTTGGGATTACGCCATTCTTACTACTTGCTATTTGATAAATCGTAAGCCAACTTCTTTTTCAGGTAACCAATTTCCTCATTCTCTTTGTTTACTAAGGACCCCTTTTATGTTTTCCCCTTCATGTGTTTACTTCCACATGCTTTGTTCATGATCTTTCCCGTGATCATGACAAGTTATCTAATTAGGCTGTTAAATCTATATTACTTGGGTATTCTAGAGTCTCAAAAGGGTTTTGATGTTATCCATCCTCAATGCATCATTTTTAACGTCTGCAGATGTTACGTTCTTTTAGGATGACCTTTCTTTGCATCATCAGTTGCATCAAATCCTACTCTTTTTCCAGTGCTACCCAATCCTCACTTTTAACCATCTTCTCTACGCCCAATGTTCCACAATTACAGGTAACCCAAATTTAGTACTTATGAGCATCAATGTCCCAAAGATCCAGAGAGCACTCCTATTTTTATTAGCATGATTCAGCTCCTAGTCCAACCTCTCACCATGCTATGGTCCCGCCTGATATTTCTAATGACTTGCCTATTGCACTTCATAAAGGTAACTGCTCTACTCCTAACTCTCGCTCCATATAGAACTTTTTGAGTTAGCACCAGTTGTCTCATTCCCATTGTGTTTTTGTTTTTGCTATATCATCTATTACCATTCCTAAGAATGTTCAGGAAGCACTATCTCATTCAGGATGACAACAAGTAATGATGGATAAGGAGACTACTTCGATGTCCAACCATAGATGGACCCTTGTTCCACGTCCTCCAAGAAAATCGACAGTTGGTTATCCATGATTTTTATCACTAAGGGCCTTAATAGACAAGTGGGTCATACTACTAGTGAACTCTTGGAAATAAAACACTTCTCCAAGAGTTCAGCCTTGTAGATATTTTTACAAATAGGGTCCTAGCATGGCATGTATATGTAAAAAATCAGATGCATATGATATATATGTTTCATTGTATCAAGATTGAATTATCTCTACATTTATAATTCATATAACAGACTTATTAAGATCGGATCAATCTCCACATTTTTCTAATAATCCTTACTACTGTACAATAAAATGATACAAAACAATGACAACAGCAGAACATCAATTAATTACTGGAGAGAAATTTGATATTAGTTCCTTCTACTAAAAAAACTGAGTTAATTTTCAAACAATTGAATTTCAAAGTGTTAACAAAAATGCTCCAACAAATTAAAAAGATACATACGAATGCCAGTTTCTCTTTATAATGCCCACTACAGAACCAGAAGGACGATTGCACACGGCATTGATTCCTCCAGTAGATTCTTGTTGGGGAATAGTTCTGGGTGCATCATCAGCACTATTTGGAGCTAGATGAACATCTTCATCCTCATCCTCATCTTCTGCACGCATATAATATTACTTGATCGGAAAATTCAAATAGAAAAACATGTTCACACTTGACACTTGACAGACATGTGCATACACAAAAAGGACTGAGCTATTTCAACCTCAAGAAAAAGCATGCTCAGGTTAAATGTAGTATAGAAGAGAAGAAAATAAAGCAGCATGTTTCCGTGTTTATCCAGCTTATAAGGCAAACTGAATACTTATTTATCAAGTTGTCTGCATTTCTCAATAACTTAAATATGTGAATGTGCAGAGGTAATGGACAGCTCTTATGTATTATGGTTCACTTGATTTGCTTAGAAAAGGACTGAACATTACAAAATTACATGTTCCATGTTTGTTTATAAAAATGATGGATAAATATTAAGAACAGAAATTTCAATAAAAATTGACCTAGTATTCTGAAGACAAATAATTAATTAAAATCTAGAATTTAATAATGAAATCCAAAGTCCATATTTAAGATTAAAATTAAAAGCCCTGGACTTGATGGCCTATGTTTTAAAACCTTTGCTTTATAGGTAAAATCATGTATTAATATAACTTTGAAAATAATAAATTCTCACACATCACAAGTTTGCCTTAAGGCAGAGTACAAATAGCCTAATAATTAGCATACCTACCACGAATAGATAGAGACTTCTCCTCTTGCCACTGGTCCTGAGGCAGAAGTTCAACTGCCACAATATCACCATCAAAAGCTCGATTCATATTTGAGCGCCCATAAATGATTATTTCATCACCAATGCTCTCACTCCCAACATATGCTTCAAATGGATTGTAACGGTTTACACGAAGTTTCCCTTGATGATAGATTCCACGATGCAAACCGGAAGTAATTTCTGACATCGGCTTATGCTGAAAATTAACATAATTTAAATACCCCTCACCATGTCAATCAAACCAAACAAGTATAAATTACATAAATGGCCAGAGAAAAAAAATGAATACCTCAGAATAGATTACTTTCCTCTTGGATGGTCTGAGATCTTCAACCTCTTCCATGTCCACATCTTCTGACGTAGGCCGCACCAGCAAGTCAAGTAGATCAGGTCGGTCCAAAGACTTGACATATGACTCAACTGGAACAAGAGAAATTGATTAAAAAGTTATAATAAAAAAGATAGGATTGAGGGAAACTGCGTATATTTTGGGAACTTTATATTGTAGTTATAGTGATCTTTTTGTGTTTAATTCCGTGAATCAATGGATCTTTAATTTTTAAATTATTCTTAAATAATCGTATAAGAGGAGATATTAGGGTGGCGCCTATAGTAGAGAAGGTGACGGAAAATCGATTAAGGTAGTATGGACATGTACAAAAAAGACCTTTGGAGGAACCAGTGAGAAGGGTTGATAACATGATCTTTAGTCCTATGAAGAGGGGTAGAGGGAGGCCAAGAAGAACTTTGGAAGATATTGTTAAAAGTGACCTCATTAACAATAATATCCCTCAAAATCTAGTTTTTGATCGAGCTCAATGGCGTAGTGAGATTTATATCGCTAACCTCACTTAGTGGGATAAGGCTTTGGGTGTTGTTGTTGTCTTAAATTAGTCCAGAACTCATTTAGAACTATATATTCAGTGTGAATATCCAGATTACGTAACAAAAACATTTCATTCACCCTAAATTTTAAGCTGGTATTCGAGCTCCCGATCTGGGAGACTTTGTTTCCGCATCAACCCTAGCCTCCTTCATTGTGGATCATTGTTGTTAATGCCACATGGCTGATTCTGGCGGAATGCCAAAAACAGGCCATATTTGACAAATACTGATGGCGGATTATGGTGGAATATCGACCATGACGGCTTGCTGGAATTACGCCATGAGATTCAGCCATGGCCCTGCCATGATCGGTATTTGACAACAATGTGGTGGATACATCAGGTTGCCTTCATTACAGCATCTTAGAGTAGCCTCCATAGATATCAAGAAGTGGGCCTTGATCGCACCTTCACAGCCACCGCGACCCACTGCTATTGGCGGCTCTCTTTCTATCTGACAGATTATCTCCCCTTTACCGGCCAAACCCTAAAGTCCACTGCCATCGCCCACGGAGAACACCCTCCCTCACCCGCCGCCTCTTCTCCTAGCACGTCAAATTGACGTGCAGCATGTGGAGGCGTGTCCAGCCTCTCATTGCGAAGCTGTTTTTTAGGGGGAAGCAAAAAAGAGGCCTCTAAGGGACGATAAGCATATGTTGCTATTGGGACATGTAAAGAAAATAATATTGGAGTTTTCCAACTCAACTAGGAGAACATGGAACATATGAGAAATTTCCTCAGTAAATTAGAGAAACTGTGTGTATTTTAGGAATGTTGCATAGTACCTATGGTGATTTACTTTCTGTATTTAATCCCTTAAACCTAAGGATCTTGTTTCCCAAACTAGTTTGGGACTCATGTATATACTCTGCGTAAATATTTAGATTCAGCAATTAACAACAAATCATTCACCCGAAATTCTAAGTAGGATAAATCCATTCAACGAACTGTTAATTTTGATATTCCTCATAAACACAGTTGAAGTACATAGGTTACCTTGCTGTTTAACATACATTTCAATTACCAAAAGAGATAACTCAACTACCTGTTTCTGCACAAATCCCCTCTTCACTAGCTTTCCTTTTGTTTTCTTTATCATTAGTTATAAGCAAAACCTTTACTGCACCACCAAGATGATTCTGATACCACTGGGTAGCCACCCGGATAGCTGCATAACCACTCTTTGAAGTTACAACTTTCAAAAGGATTTTATTTCTATTGGCAATTCATGAAAAAAACCATTCAAGTGAACCAGAAAGCATATAACAAACAAACAATAGATTCAAAATTCATGAAAAGCAAACCTCTATCATTCCTATCATTTTTTGTTTCCCCACTCATTTCCTTAACATATGTATCCCTGTCAATAGAGAGGTACAAAATATTAAATCAGGTACAGGTAGCTTGCGTGCCATCATCCACCAGCAAAAATATTAGCAGCACAGAAATGAAGCAAATTCACAGGAGCAAATATCAACCAAAAAAAATGAACAAAGCCTTGAAGCCAAGCCCACTTCCTAAGGTCTTCCAAAGTGCTGTCTTTCAATTGGGTAGCAGTAACTATAAAATATAGACAAGAGACCTCACACCTCTTGTTTTCCTAATACGAGTGTTACGTGCACATCCAGTTTAGAGCAGTAGACCACATTTTTCGACAGTAAGGTGGCTACAATCCTTTTGCATAATCTTCATGGTTATTCAGGAACAGTGTTTTGTCCTTCTACACTCGAACAGCTTTGCAATTAATAGAATGAATGGTAATTACGGGATTACAAAGTATCCGTTGCTGGGAATTCAAATTTGGTCTTCTTTCATACATCACAAGCAGCGGCTAATTTTGGACTCCACAAGTTTCACAGTTTAAGTACCTTGGATCAATTATACAAGATAATGGGGAAATTGACATAGATATTACACACAAAATTCAAGCTAGGTGGTTAAAGTGGAGAAAAGCATCTGGGTTATTTGTGACCTCAAAGTACCTATCAAGCTCAAAGGAAAGTTTTACCGAACCACTATAGGACCTACTATACTCAATGGTAGCGAATGTTGGGCTTCAACGGTACAACATAAGAGAAAAGTTGGAGTAGCAGAAATGAGAGTGTTAAGATGGATGAGGGGGCACGCTAGAAATGATAAGATACGCAATGAGTGGATTAGAGAAGATATTGGAGTGGCACCTATTGTGGAGAAGCTGACAGAAAATCAGTTAAGGTGGTATGGGCATCTGCAAAGAAGACCTATGGAGGCACCGGTGACGGTGAGAAGGGTTGATAACATGGTATTTAGTCGTGTGAATAGAGGTAGAGGAAGGCCAAAAAGAACATGGGACGATATTGTTAACGATGATCTCATTATCAATAATATCCCTCATAATTTAGTTTTTGGCCGAGCTCGATGGCATAGTGTATTCCATATGGCCGACCTCACTTAATGGGATAAGGCTTTTGTAGTTGTTGTTGTTGTTGTTGTTGTTGTAGTATTTGCTAGCCTCGCAAATAAATTCATACCCTCACAAGTAAGACTACATCTCTCATTCTGAACACATGGTTTGCGAGCTACTAAATTAGCAACAGCAATGGGTGCATTTCCCCAATGGTTCGTTCAAAAGGTCTTGATAAAAGCAAGGAAACAAAACATTTATAGCTGTTCTCTTTGCAGTCTTTTTCATGCGAGTGAAGAGCATAATGCTCAAATGTTTGAGGTCAATTGACTGCCCCTAAACTTGCTTGGGGTTAAGTTATATTTTGGATATGCAACAAAGAGATTGAGAAGCCTTGCAGCATGCTTAGTTTTTCTTGATGTAAAATAAAATTTCTTGTTTTCCTTGTATGCTGCTATTGTAATATAATTTTCAACATAACTACAAAGAAGTAAACCATAAAAACAAAACAGAATAAAGAACAAAAGAACCTACCTGTGGTATTCATTGGAAAAAACAAAGAACTTCCTCATTGAACTGCTACAGATAGCTCTTATCCGGTTATAGACGGACATATTCTTGTTCTTAACCTCTTCCAGCACAACAGACAACACAACAACATCATCAATGGCCGGATTCTCCAGCAAATCAATCTGTCATGACAGCACACATTCCAACTCACATAAACACAACTTCATCGCCACATAGTTAAACAATCCAAATTAAAAACTAATGCAAAACCAACAAAGCAGACCTGGTTGAGAACGACATTGGTGTCAAGAACAAGAATCGTGGAAGGGGAAGCACTGAGGCGAGCACCAGTGGAATCACAAGCTGTGCAAAACGGAGCACCGCAGTATATATCATCTCGCAAGTAGTGCTCCCTTACTTGCTGCTCCCAAACAAAACAAAAAAAATTATAAAATTAAGTAAAAAGAAAGAGGTAGTTGGGTTAGGGTTTGGTTTGAGAGGTAGAAGAGTGAGAGTGCACCTTCATTACTTTGCCACCTTTGGTTTTCTTAACAAAGGACTTGTTGTGAAGCATCTTGGTGATTCAATTGAGTATAACACGAGGCTATACAGTGAGTGGAATCGACTTAACCTACTTGGAGAGTGTGATTTCCACAAACCTTCGAATTGGAAGGAAAAAGTTACTCTCATTTTTCCAAATAATTTATTCAAGAGTCCCAGTTATGGATACAGAACAGTGATTGATTCAACCAGATAACACTTTCTCAACACTATAACAAACTAAGAATGTAGATACGAGAACGCCCTAAAGGAGTTAATGCACTTGCCATTGATTTCGTGGAGTGAGTTAATGCATATGAACAAACCTGGGCGAACAACGACGTGGCGGAGGAATAGGCGGTGGGGCGGTGGCTTCGGCGTAGGTGTTCAGAACCGCCGTTGGCGGCGGCGAGGAACGGACGGCGGCAGAAGAATAGAGAGAAGAGTGACGGCGCTGGGCAAGTTTGCTAGTTGAGGCAGGCGTGACTCAGAGCTCAGAATGGGGGCAAATGTTTAATTAGGTTTTTAAATTAAGAATATTTGAATACCAATTAGCAACTAAGGATTTTATTTTTATTTTTTTGTTATAGGAGGAAGAACAGTAACTACCGTTGATTAAAAAATATTTCATGTTTTTCTTTAAAAAATGGTTATTATGTTATTTATTTATTAGGGATAATGAAATAAGAAAAACACAAACACAGCACTAAACGCACACACTCACAGAGAAGAAACGAATCAGAGAAAGATGGAACGAGAGAGGGATAAAGGAGGAGAGGGCGAAACCAGAAGTGAAATCGGAGAAGGCGAAGCAGCGGTAAGCAGCGCGGTGGCGGTGGCAGCGGTTCAAAACAGAGGAGAAGAGCGGCGACGGTGAGGTGGTGCAAGGTGGCCAGTAACACGGCGGCGAGGTTCGATGGAGGGACGGGGAGGCGACGGCGATTCAGAACGGCGTGGGTTCAGACAAGGAGTTGAAGGAGATGGGAAAGGAGGTGGCTTCGAGGGTCGAGCGAGTGGCAGAGGCGGTGGCGAGGAGCGGGATTGTTTGGGTTATTAGGATTTGGGTGTTAAATAAGGAGAGGGAAGATGGAAGGCTGCTGATGGTGAATGGTAAGTGTGGTTGGTGGTGGTGAATAGTGGAGCAGGAGGAGGAAATGGTGGCCGAAGATGAATCTGGGAGTTAATGGGTTTTTTCCTCCTCAATGGCCGAAGATGGAAGGCTACTCATTTTTTGCTTCTTTTTGGCTTCTGTTTTCTTCTCTTTCTTTCCCTGGTCAATTTCGTGACCTCCTCATTTCATTTTTCATTTCATTTTTTTTTCTTTTTTGGGATAATAATAATAGTAAAGATAATTAAAAGAGCTCTGAATTCACATAATTAAAAGGTAAAATTAAGAAGTAAATTGTAAATATTTATGAAAAACTAAAATTAAGCCAAGACAGATAAAATTGGGTGCTGACAATAATGATTTTATTTTCTTTTTTTTTTAAAAATTATAATAATTTTGCAGAAGAAAAAGTCAGAGGTAGTGAAAAAAAAGTTGTTATTGCTGCTCAAAAAACAGAGGGAGCACTTCATAAGGGTGTGGATCAGCATCCCCACATTTAAACTTCTAGAAGAAGCCTCAAGCAAGACAAATATTTTCCCTACACGTTTTATAACTCTAAAATTTTGGGCCCATGTATTAATTCATCCATAGCCTGACATTAAATCTCATAAGTCCATTTCTCATCACAATCCATATTTGTATGTGCAGAAACTCTAATTCAGGTAAATAAACACATAAGCTCAATATACTTTATTCGGGGGTTTACAATGTTTCTTTTGCAGTCTTTTTTTTTGACAATTGTGGTGTCAGTTGAGTCATGGAGTTGGGGAATTGTGTAAGAAATGTCTCATTGGTATATTAAATTAATCATAATTAATTTAATTAAATAAAGGATATATTATTTGATATTTGAATTAAAGGACATGTCTCTTGAATTATGAGATATAACTCTTTGCATGAAAGTGTATGACTCTTGAAAAATGATTTATATATAATGTTTGAAGGGAGCATCATATGCATGTTAAATGATTAAAAGAATTGTCTCTATATTTTCCATCACTAAAAAAAGTGCATAAAAGAAAAGGAAATACATTCAATTGTAAAAAGAACATTCTACAAAATATAAAAAAATCAATTACAAACATGGATGGAGATACCCCATAATCATTATTATTTGTAAAAATTATGAATTCTTAAGATTATTTCCTCCCATGTTAAAAGTTTACAAATGGTGCTTCATGGTGACCAGAAAATGCATAAGCCATGAAAATTATTTTATGTTTCCTTGAAGCAGGGGAACAATAGTGAAACACGATTTTTAGTCATCGGAAACTATGGAAAATTGCGCAGTTTTATTCATTGGAAACTATACTAATAATAATATGTCAAGATTTTTCTTTTGAAGTTGTTTTGTTTCAGGACCTTAATTAATTAACTATTTTTACAGTTACTACTTCTCAACCATGACCACCCCCATGTAGTGGAAATGCACCACCTCCTAATTTTAAGCAAAACTCATCCCTCTTAGTCCAAACACTCATAAATACCCCAAGAAACTTGTGCAAACCTTAAAGTTGACAATTCAAGTACATCAAGCACAAAAGTCACCTTAGGATCAATTTGAGGTACAATATTACTTCAGAATTGTCTTTTTACCACACCCCTGTTATCACGGTTTCATGTGGAACCGTGGTAAAAAGTTGTCCGGAGCTCTTTGAACCGTGGTAACTGAGGTGCTATATTACCACAGTTCACTTTTAACTATGGTAATAAGTAAAAAAAAAAAGGTTGTTACCACGGTTCAGGGCGAAACCGTGGTAACAAGTAAAAAAATTGAACAGAGAGAGAGCAGCCTCCAAAACCCTAAGGGTCTGTTTGGTTCAAGGGAAGGGAAGGGGAGGGATTTTAATACTTATTATGTTTGGTTCATAGGAGGGGAGGGGAGGGGAAATAACTCTTTTTTTGTTTGGTTCACAAGGGGAGGGGAGGGGTTTTATGATTAAATTACTTTTGTACCCTTTATAAATTTACTTGTATTTTAAACATGTTTGCATTTAATATTTTTCTATTATTGAATAGGGTTATTTTTGTCCAACGAAATGTTTCCCCTCCCATTCCCCCCATTTTGGAGGGGAGACAAAATTGAGTTATAAGGGATTTTGGTCCCCTCCATTCCCCTCCTCCCCTCCTAAAAATTGAACCAAACAAGTAAAGTTTAAAAAAATGCCTCCCATCCCCTTCCCTCCCTTCCCCTCCAACCAAACAATACCTAACTCATGAACCCCAACTCCTCTCTCTCTCACCTCACTCTTTCTCACTTCAAGAGAAATGGAAGAAGAAAACGAGGAGACCCTAATGCGCGACGGAGCGTCTCGCTGTCAAGTGAAGAGATGGCGAGAGGAGTTTGCAAAGTATCTCGTCACCAACCAGATAGCCATGTTCACATCTTCACCATCGTCGAATCCGCCTCCTTCTCGGGATATCTTTCCACGACGCCACCGACAAGCCTTCCTAACGGCAACATCGCTGCTACGTTGAGCTTCAATGAGAACACGATCTATAGGAAACGTAGAGCAGAGCAAGGAACACATATCCAACCGTAACCTCTACAAAGCAAAACCCTCGCTAGCACGCACACAGAGGCAACAAGGCAGAGAAATGGCGCAATCTCTAGAGTTGTTGCTAATTCAGTTCCTAATGCCCGACAATGATGCCCGGTGTCAGGCGGAGGACCAAATCAAGCGTCTCGCCAAGGACCCTCAGATGGTTCCTGCTCTGATTCACCACCTCCGCACCACCAAAACCTCCAATGTCTGCTAGCTCGCCGTTGTCCTCCTCTGTAAGAAGATCACTGGTCATGGATCAAGCTCTCTCCCCATATCAAAATTCTCGACAAGCAATACCTTATCAACAGCATCACCATGGAGCACAGGCACGTAACATCCATAATTATTATCCCAATTCAATTCATTTCATTTCAACTCAATTTCATAATTCACCTGGTTGGTGTGACGTGACAGTCTCCCTATGAGGAAAGCCAGTGCCAATGTTGTGAGCATTGTTCCATCTGGTGACTGGCCCGATTTATTGCCTTTCCTCTTCCAATGTAGTCAGAGTCCACAAGAAGACCATTGAGAAGTGTTCTATCTTCTTCACCCCTATTCTTTCATTGTTCACATTCCTCTTTTATAGACATGGTGCCATCTAACTAAGTATTGTTATTGCTTTTGGAATTGTAAGGTGGCGTTAATTCTTTTCAGGTCTTTAACTAAAACGATTGGGAATGCTTTTCGGCCGCATTTTGCAGACCTGCAAGCTCTTATGCTCAAGTGCTTGCAGGATGAAACTAGCAATCGTGTTAGGGTCGCTGCTCTCAAGTAAGTGAGTGTTCATTTTAGGTGGAGTGTTTGTAGCGTACGAACTACAAATGCAATTTTTATGGTATCCTATTTTTGCTTATGAAGAAACCTGGTGATTTTTCCAGGGCGATGAGATACTTTCTAGAATTCACTCATGATGAGGATCAAGTGGTGAGTTGTGCTATTCATGTCATTTTAAGTTTTCAACTAAAAAATTAAATGCATAAGTTTATGTTTTCTATCAATTTTTAGTTTTTATGTTAGCAAGCTATGTGCATTTCACCAAAAGCTAGTGAAGGATTTCCATATTGGCTGTAATTAATTTATAACTGAGAAATTTCAGTGTCACATTGATGAGAATTATTTTTTCTACAATCAGCTCGCTTATTAGTACATCAGAAAAAAGGGAAGGAAGAAAAATAAAGCTTATAAATAGTGCAATAACAATTTCAACGGTAGTAGACGAAATGTTTGCATTAAATTCAAAGTATCAAATGTTATTAAAGGTTGCTTATGCCTTTTATAGATTCTGTATTTTTTGAAGGAAGTTATAATCCTGATGAAACAATTGTTGGTTCATTGTTTTGGTATTTAAATTTGCATTTTCCCCTGGCTTGCAGTCCGCCATTGGTTATATTGCTTCTGCTGCAGAGCAAGCATTCATTCCTTATGCTGAAAGGGTTTTAGAGCTGATGAAAAATTTCACGGTGTTAACTAATGATGAGGATCTCCGTTCACGTGCAAGAGCAACTGAACTAGTTGGAATCGTTGCAATGTCTGCAGGGAGAATGAGAATGGAACCAATATTACCTCCTTATATTGAAGCTGCAATTTCTGTGATGACCTTAGCACTTAAAATCTGTCACTGCTTTTGCTTTTGCCCTTTTTTTCTGAAATAATTTGATTTTCTCCTGTTTATTTAGGGATTTGGCCTGGACTTTAGTGAGCTTCGGGAGTATACCCATGGATTCTTCAGTAATATTGCTGAGATTTTGGATGACAGTTTTGCCTAGGTCTGAATAGATTAGCTATATGCAGTTCCTTCTTTATCATGCCTACTCTTACTAGTGAAATTTTGCATTGGTAAACAGTATCTTCCTCATGTTGTGCCCCTTGCATTTTCTAATTGACTTTCATGATTTTGCTACATACACTTTGGAAGAAGCAATTGCTTTGAACAATTATATTACTATGGTCTATGTCTCCATGGTTCAAGTTTTGAAAATGAGAATTTTGCTTGTATGTATGTCTCTATGGCTAGTTATATACTAATTCTAAATTATTAGTAATGTTTGGTAAGGTATTTAAAGTTTAGATTTGACTATTTTCTTAGTTTATAAACATTTTTGTGTGTATTGCAAATAGGTTTTTTTTTATTTATAAAAAAAGACCTATTACCACGGTTCCAAAAAGAACTGTAATAACAGACGCATAATATTACTACGGTTTTGTGTTGAATCGTGGTAACAGAGACATGATATTACCACGGTTCAGCATAAAACAGGGTATTTCAGAGGTATAATATTACCACGGTTTCGCCTTGAACCGCGGTAATTGATCTATTACTTCGCCGGCTGGTACCACATTTAACTGTGGTAAAAAGCTGCCCGAAACTGTGGTAATATAACAATTCTGTAGTAGTGCAATTTCAAGCACTTTACAACTCAACACCTCAAATTATGCTATTCTCACTTATGTTTCAAGTTAGGCCTAAAAAACATCCATAAACATCATTCAAAACTTGTTGAAAGCCTTAAAATATACAATGTCACATAATTTCCTTAAATCGTCACTCAAGATCATGAAAAACACTAACTTAAGTATTCACACACAAACTGACCTCAAAACTCATCAAGTTCAATATGGAACTATCCTAACACATACAAATTAACACTAAAACACATAATTGAGCTTGTTCAAAGGATTGAAGTGCAAATTTTCACCGTTTATGTAGAAAATGGCTAGGAGAGACTAGTTTTTCACTTGGAACTCACAACCTCATACTCTAGATTTTTCCAAACGCTTAATCTATGCAAACCAATCATCCATACACATACCAAATCACATTTTGGACCTGCTACAACTCTCAAATGCAGATTTTTCATAGAAATTTTACAAACCCAAATTCCACTCAAGTTCTCATGCAAAACACAAGTCATAACCTTTCTCTCTACAATAATCTGAGCGCCACATCACTTAAAAAAGGTCACGTCAATAAGAAATGTTAGTTTTTCAACGAAATTTGACAGAAGACTAAAATTGTAACGTTAAACTACATGGAGGCTAAAAAATGCTAATTATTTTTATTAAAAACCAAATTTGCACGAATGAACATGAACAATTGTAAAACAAAATTTGAAGTTGGCTTGTGTTTAGGGTGGTGTTTGGAGCACGGTTTAGGAACACCTATTCCCGACGTCACGTCAGTCGTGTTTTGCATTTGGAGAAGTCCTACGGCAGAGAGTCCTATTGCATCAATCAGAAGAAGCTTGGAATCTTCGTTGATGCTTCTCCCTCTCAATAAACCCTCCTTCTTCTTCTTCTTCTTCTTCTTCCTCATCATCAGCAGGCACCACAATTTCCTCTCCCCTCATGAAATTTCTTCCCATTTTCGTTCTCCTCTCGCTCTTCCTTCTCAGCTTCAACACCGCCCATGACCACTCCCCAAGCTCCCACCTCTCGCTTCTCCATCATGATCGCGGACTTTCTCGACCCTCAGCCCGTTCTCTTCTCTCTGTTCCTCCGTTAGTTCCCTTCCCCCAACTCTTCATTGTTCCCAATTTTACTCTTCTGCTTGGTGTTTCTATTACATTCATTCACGCCCATTTTTTAATATATAAATTGTTGCTAAGCAAATGATGCTTATTTTAAAGGCTTTTTGTATCATTCAGCGTTTTCCCTTGTTTCAACTGTCAGTGGCATTCTAACACATGTTCTATTATGCTAAAATTGACAGTAAGCCGGCAACTACGGCACTGGTTGCCACACTGGATGGGACTATATATTTGGTGGAAAGACAGGAGAGTGGTTCCGTGAGTGTGATATGGTCATTTTCAACGGGTTCGCCGATATACACTTCTCATCAAGCTCCTACTAACAAGGATAACGGTAAAGAAAATGCATCTGCACCAAAAGTTAACGGATTTGTGGAATGCGGGGATGACTGGTCTTTGTACATGCACGACAAGCACTTTGGTAAAATGGTATTTGTCTTGGCATTAGTATCTATAAATTGTAATTGTTGTATTGAGGCTATTCTAAAGTGATGGCGATTTGATGGTGGTTAAAGACATCTACCCTGAAATTTAGCTGTTTATCTGGAGTTACCTTGTTCTTGATTGAATGTGGATGGAAAATTCGCAATATGTTCAATCTTGTATTGTCATTTGCATGATTTAAATGTTTTTTGGTTTGATTGAAGCTTGTGAACAATCTATGGCCCACTGGGTACATTTAGTGCCTGTTTGCTTCATCTTATGAACAAGGTGACTCTATGATAAACTTTTTCCTAGGACTTTTTCTTTTCTTTTCTTTCCAAAATCTGTTGTTTTGAACTTATGAGAAAGGCAAAACAACAGTTTTTTGTTTTTTGTTTTTTTTAAGAACATACATAATTATTTTAACTTTTATTAAAACATATATTTTAATTAAAAAACAATTTTTTCTTTGAAAAAAGCATGAACAAACTGACCCATGATTTCAATCCCCCTTCACCAAAAGAAATAGAGGCCTTTTTATAACTTAGCAAGAATTCAGGAGCAATACTTGTTTTCTGATAGAAATACTACGAATTGTGTAGCATTGTTTGATTGAAATTCAGTGTCTTAGATTGAATTCCTGCTTAGAAGTTAACAACAGATGCTTGAGAACTCATTTGGTGGTTTAGAGGGAGAGTAATGGAGGTCTCGTATTGTTCCTTTAACTGTTGGTTTTGCGACATGCTGTAGTTGTTCCCACATTAAATGTAATTTAACTTATTTATTTATTTCATTTTTCATGCCTATAAGTGAACAGAACAGAACAAAATGAGGACATTATTTTACTTGTATCCTGCATTGTTAAAACATTTTCCTGCTATGGTGTGTAATCAACAGCTACTTATGCTTAAACTTTGTCTGATGATTAATGACATAGGTTCCTTTCAAATAAATAAAAATGACATAGGTTGTTCCTTTTTACTAAAAAAATGTATAATATTGGCTATGGTCAAATGTGTTTCCAAGCTTATGTTTGTTTAAATGCTGTTTTTTTATGAATACTGAACTTGATGTTCCATTAATTTGTATATCTTGTCTGCAGAGAATCACAGAATCTATTGCAGAATATGTAGCTCGTACACCTACCTTTTCAGATGATGGAGCAGTTACACTTGGATCCAAAAAAAGCACTTTATTTGAAGTTGATGCTAAAACTGGATCAATCATCCAAGTTCATGCTATGTCTGATTTTGATAATTCTTCTGGACCATGGAGTAATGACAGGCAGGGTGTTGCAAATATCCTCAGTGCAAAGAAAAAGGATCTTGCTGATCCAGTGAAGCAAAATTCACGACAGCTACTTCTCAAGATTTTTAGGAAAGATTATTCCCTACAATCTATTGGTCCCAACCCAGGAAGAGTTTTGTGGAATATGAATGTAGCTGAATTTGAGGCTGTATTATTATGCCATCATACTTCATTTGATGTAGAAGATGAGTATGATTCTCACAGTGGCCTCAATTTTTCGATGCCATACCCTTGTCAAGAGATACAACAAGTCTTCCGCCTGAAAAAGAATTTTCTGTTAGAACCTTCAGTTGCTGACAGATTACCTAAGGCTTATCATGAAAATGATATGCTTTCAATGCCTACCTCTGATCCAATACTTGCTTTGCAGCTTGATAGATTTTCCAATGGTCATGATGGTGATTTGATGCTTTCTGCAGCTATGCCACATTCTTTGCCTTCTCTGCAACAAAAAATCAGCTTCTATGACAGTGATGATAATGCAGATGTGTTACCTCATCCTCTCATGGAGATTAATATACCATGGGAAGTTTATCTGAGCAGGATGTCAATTCTATTAACATTAGTAATAATTTTTCTGGGCTTTCTTTACTGCTATAGTCGACTAAAAAAGAATCAAGATGTATTGAAGGACCAAAACAGCGAGTCTGAATTAAAAAGTCCACCTGCTAAGAAAAAGAGAACACGCAAGTCAGGAAAAAACAATAGCACTGTTGATAAAAAGGATAAACGTCTATCTTCAGAAGATGAGGATTTGCTGACACAAAAGGCTACTGGCGGAGAAGTATGGCAGAACTGTAATCAAGTTGATGGAAGAAGGATAGGTAAGTTAGTTGTTTCAAATAAAGAAATTGCTAAAGGAAGCAATGGTACCATTGTCCTTGAGGGGATATATGAAGGTCGAGCAGTTGCTGTCAAACGTCTAGTTAAGACTCATCATGATGTAGCCTATAAAGAAATCCAAAACCTTATTGTGTCTGACCATCATCCAAACATTGTCCGATGGCATGGGGTGGAGTATGATCGAGATTTTGTTTATCTTTCTCTGGAACGTTGTACATGCAATTTAGGTGATTTGATTCAAATTTATTCAGATACATCAGAAATTCCCATGTTCAGGAAGGACCAAGCTTTCAGATGCTTGATAAGGGCACAAATGGAGATAGGGAAGGATAATACTCAAAATCTATGGAAATCGAACGGCTATCCATCACCTCTGTTACTAAAACTGATGAGGTTGATATCACGTCTTCTTGATTTAATGATCTATTAATAGACATATTACTAAAAAATATTTTAAAAAACAAGATATGGTAGTAAAAGTTATTGCATCAGGTGGAATTTTGAAAATTCCTAGGTGAAATAGGCATAATATAGTTGACAAAACTCCACCAGTACCAGATTTTGCTTACAACTTAAATGCCTGACGCTCGGAGGAGTGGTATATTGCCCATTAAGGAGGGCTGGGATAACATGATCTAAGAACTAGCATGCACTGATATTTTAACTTTCAACTTTTAAATTTTTAATTATGAAGCATTTGTGCGACAAAGGGGATAAGACTATGGAAGAGAAGGATGGCTTATAAATGGGGATGTTGGATAACATCTAAGGTTGAGGTAGATTTGGTTAGTAGAAGATATATAGAGTTGACTATATTATATAGGCATCACAATGTTATAGGAGTCTCAGGGGATGATGGGAGGGGTGCCAAGGATGACATAATATCAAAGGACAGTAATGAGATATAGTTGTAAGAGGTTAGAGGAAAGCATAACAGTGAAATAGAAAGAATGACCAAGAGTAACCCTATTTGATTTCCATTTGGATTCTTCTAGTTGATTTGAGGTTAAGATAAATTCTCATTAAATGAAGTCTCATACTTGGATGTTCACTTTCTAATTTAGTTTATTTTATGCCTTGTTATTAAGCTATCTTTGGTTTTCATATTGCTACACAGGGATATTGTTTCTGGGGTTGTTCATTTGCATGAATTAGGAATTATACATCGAGATTTAAAGCCGCAAAATGTTCTAATAATCAAGGAAAGATCCTTATGTGCAAAACTTTCAGATATGGGCATTAGCAAACGGCTTCTTGAAGATATGTCTTCTTTGGGTCGTAATGCTACAGGTAATTACTCCATAGAAGAATAAAGAATTTATCTAAGTTTCCATGCATTTTCCATGTGAATAGCCAATTATATTTGACATGGGATAAGTATCCATAGATTATCATGGTGATTGTTAGCTATCTTTTAATATCTTCAGATTATTTAAGAATGTCTTGAACTTATATTTAACATGTCTAAGAACATCATTATAATTTATTATGGAATCAATTAGTCATCTAGTTCATGAAACAATCTTAGGAGCAGTTTCCTAATTTTATTTTTTCTCATGACATGTTTCCTCATTGTATTAATGGGCTTTACTTATATATCCAACACTGTTTGGTTCTCGTGGAAGTGGATTATGACCTTATGCAAATTTTAGCCGCAAATGTTGGGAGTTTGAATTCTGAAGTTGTCACTTTGGGAGGGCTTTACGTAACCACCCCCCCTGTGAATTCTCAGTCAAAGACAAAAATATTGCTGTACTTATGTTATTAGTTATTACTTGACCTTATTATAAGTATAAATAGGACTGGTCAGTATTTTGCATCACATCCTTGCACACTGTATCGATCCTATATTCCTATCTCATCGTTCTAACTTCTAAGTGTTATTTTGTCCTTCCTTTCATGAACCTGTGTGTTGACTTTCCAGCTATGTTAGCGGTGCCAACATTATTTTTTAAACTATTTTTCTTGTGATTTTGTTTGTAAAAAGCTTAAAGCTAAGTAATTTAGCTTGAGGGGTGTCGTTATGATTAATGGTGGAATCAACTAGTCAACTAATTGAGGAAGCCATCTTAAGAGTTGTTTCGTGATTTTGTTTACTTTCCTAATTTGTTTCCATATCAATCCAATCTCACATAGGGGGGAGCTTTGGGACAAACCCTAGCAGTTGATCTCATGTGGTTAGGAGGTCAAGGGTTCCAACCATGGAATCAACTTCTTACAAATACAAGATAAGGCTACCTACAATAGACCCATAATGGGTCTGACCCTTCCCTATAACTTTATAGCACTAGGTTGCCCCATCAATCCAATATTAGATTATTCAATCTTGTTTTTCTCTTTTTCTGTTTCCCTACCAAAACCTTGTAATTTTAATAGTGGTCTATGGAGTCTTGTTCATTCACCTTTTCCTTTTTCCCCTATTTTTTTCAGCTTGGGCAACCTGCTCAAATTTTAATTTATTGGATTTTAATTAGATTATTATTCTTTCACTAACGTTTATTATTGGCACAACTGTTTATTATTGGCTCAACTGCAGGTGGTGGGAGTTCAGGTTGGCAAGCACCGGAGCAACTTGTTCAAGGACGCCAAACACGGGCTGTAGATATATTTAGTTTAGGTTGTGTTCTCTTTTTTTGCTTGACCGGGGGAAGACATCCATTTGGAGAACATCTTGAACGTGATGTCAATGTTGTGAAAAATCGAAGGGATCTTTTCTTAGTGGAGTTCATTCCTGAAGCTGAGGATCTTATCAGTTGTTTATTAGACCCTAACCCTAACTTAAGGTAAATCTTTCTCATTCAATGTGTTTACTTGAGAATGGAAACATACTTTCTCATATTGTGATACTATTTTTCAACTTGTTACAACATGGGCATTGACTCATCAGCCACTAAACTATACCACTTCTCCTGCTTTGGTTAATAGTCACAAAGATTATCAATTCACTTGTTTGCATAAATTGACATTTGGGGGATTGTCCGATAGCTCATTAACGTGAGGAACTGGAAGTTTGTATTTGATGGCTACAAATGGTGCTATATCCTGGCATTTTTGTTTGTGATTGTCCGGTTACAAACTGCAATATCATTTAAGAAGTTATTTCCTTTATTGTCAGGCCAAAGGCGATTGAAGTATTGCACCATCCTTTTTTCTGGAGTTCTGAGATGAGACTTTCATTTTTACGTGACACCAGTGACAAGATGGAATTGGAAGGTAGAGAAAATGATTCGGATCTGTTGAGGGCGTTAGAAAGCATTGCCCCGTTGGCCTTAGGGGGAAAATGGGATGAAAGGATGGAGCCAGCTTTCATTGCTAACATTGGTCATTACCGGAGATATAAGTTTAACAGTGTTCGAGACTTGTTACGGGTTATGAGAAACAAGCTTAATCATTATAGAGAATTGCCTCAAGAAATCCAGGTTCTTTCTTGGACTAGTATTTGCTAGATATATATTTTTGGTCGTAGCCTTTGCAACATGGTAGATTGGGTCAGTTTTTGCTTAATTGAATAATCATATTAATATTTTTGCTGCCTTGTCTAGGATTTTACCAAGTAAACAGAATCCAAAAACATCTTAAACACTAAGAAGATAAATAATCCCGACTTTTAAACATCCCAAGAATACCACACCCCAGATACACCTTACTTTTTTCCTCCATCTCTCTCTTCCTAACACATCACATTATATATCACATTTATCACCTGTCTCATTTTAATTTGGGGTATCCAGAAAACACTTTCAGAACATGAATAACCATTTGTAATATATCATTCGAGGTTTTTTCATTTACGGGAGGTGGGGTGGAACCACACCCCAAATACACCTTACTTTTTTCCTCCGTCTCTCTCTTCCTAATATTTCAGGACATTTTTTTTGCCATAGTCCTGAGTCTATAGGATTAAATAACCCTAAATGACTCCAAACACAATGGGTCAGATTGGGAACCCATGGGGTAGGTACAAGTTGCCTAAAAGATGAGGATTTACTAAATAGGTTGGATCTTTGTACCTGAATAATTGGTTGATATGTCCATTGTCCAGAATCATGTTTAACAACTTGCCTTTTTCATTCTTGACAAATTAGCAATGATTGATTCTCATGATTTCTGAGATGTCTCTTACCTTTATTGACTAAGAGTGAAAAAAATGTTTCAACACTGCCAGGTGGGCCCAGCCAGTTATTATCCAAAAATGTCCTTAATGTCAAATTTCAAGTTTATGCATAGTGGTCATAGATGACATGTGTGATGATTAGGAAAGTGCATGAGTCCTGGGTCTTATGTGCACGGCTTTGATGATTGAATAATATCTTTACATTTGTTCTTTGCCTTGATGTGCTTGGCTACTATGGTTGAGTTTTCAACTTTGATAATACAATTCACTGAAATTGTACGACCTTCCCAGGAGATGACACTTCGTTGTGCTGGGCCTTTCATATAATATGTCAAAGTGCACCTTTCTTAATATATGGTATAATCTTTTGGTAGGATAAACTTCTAGGATACCAAATAATTAAAGAATGCTAGTAACTCATGCACAAGGTGTTCGTCTTTGCTCGTACTCTTTATGACATGAATGAAAGCTTTCCCCATCCATATGTGTATGGCTTCTAATTTCTTACTGGCTTTTCAGGAACTTGTAGGACCTGTTCCTGAGGGATTCAACGACTACTTTGCAAGTCGATTCCCTAGACTCTTAATTGAAGCATATAAAGTTATATGTAAATATTGCAAGGAGGAAGAATGTTTTCAGAGGTATTTTAAGAATGTTGATTAGTGCCTTGGCCTCGTTTGGATGGTTTGAAATTATACCACAAGGGAAAGACTGGTTGCAGCATGAAGCAGATCATGTTGATATGTAAATTGTAATCATATGTATATATATGGATATTGCACCTGATTAAATCTAACTTTTTAAGTTTCAACTCTTCACTAAGAATGTAGGATCATAATATGAACGGTTGGCTCATCAAATGTAATCTTTAGCATTCGGAGGATTTAACTTTCAACTAAATATATTCCAACTTATCATGCAAGGCCAATAAGACACCTAAGAGTATGCTTGTAAGGATGGTTGGATGGAAGGGAAGGAAGAGTTTCTTTTGTTTAATTTAACTCTATTTATTATAATAAAAAAATCCCTCCAATATCCTTTCACTACAAAATTCTTTATACAAAGACACTTAATATCATTTTGATATGCTTTTACCTTCTTAGAACTTAAAATGGTAAAATTAAATTAGTTAAAATGATGAATGTCAATTATGTAAGAGATTGATGTCCCTTTCAGTGTAGAGTTTTTTGAAAATCAAAACTCCTACAGCCGTTGCGTGGTATCTCCACTGCTTTTATGGTCACTCAACACCTTTCACCACCAGCTGTGACACTACCACCATCGATGTCAATTTCGCCATCCAACACCCTCCAGCACTACTTGACATCATATGTTGTAGGTCTCTGGTGGAGGTGACAATGGTGGGTGGTATCAGGCAATGGTGATGGTGGAGGGTGATAGTGTACGTCCAACCAATTGAACGCTAACGGAAGACAATAGTTCCTTTCATGTTTTAGACATTACTCTCGAATTCTAAGACATTGAATGTCCATTGTAATCAAAATTTAAAAGATCCTAAGCAATGACTGTGGAGGGTGTATAGTGGTGGTGGGAGGTGTCAGGCGGTGGTGAAATGCATAATGAAGTAGCATTGAATGGTATCAAGAGGCGATGTAGGTGCATGAGTATGCTGGGCAGCGAAGAAAGAGGTAAATGATGATAATAATGGTGGTGGAGGATGTCAAATAGTGGTAGTGATGGAAGTGCCAAACAATGAGGCGAAAGCGGTGAATGATGCCAAGTAAAGACGATTGGGGGTACAAGGTTGGTGGTGGTACTAGAGGGCAGTGATGGTGGTGGAGGATGTTAGATGATGGCAACCGTAGAGGATGTTGAGCGTGGTAGATGATATCATGTGATGATAGTGGTGGATGGTGTAAGTCGGCAATGGCAAAGGGTGTCATGTAAGGTGGTAGAGGATGCAAGAGAGGTTGCAATGAAGGTTTCTATGCGACAATGGAAGGTGTTGAACTATGGCATTAGTGGTGGGTTTTGAAAGAGGGGATGCATGAAAACCATATGGTCACAGGTGATATTTTTAAAACTGAAGTATAATCAATCTTTTAATTAGTTTTAAAATCAGGAGACGATTTGTTTCTGCATTATGTATTCTACATGAACCATACCATAAGTAGCCTAAAAAAAGTTAAAAATTGCAAAGGCACCTTGTTGCCCGCTTTCGTATACCACAATCAGACACAAATTGATACATGCTACAAATATATGTACTAAAAGGTTAAAAAAAAAAGATATAAACCCTGCAGTTTGTAATCTGCAATAGGGAATGAAGATTCAAGATTGATGCTGAAGGAGCTAGCAGAACAGGCTACAAAATTATGTGGAGCAATAAAATAAGCAGCAGCAATACCATGTTTGGTTTCACGATTTGCATAGAATTCAAATAATATTTACTCAGAAGCTAAGACTTGTAGCTTCTAACCAAGATTTGATTCTAGAGACCGTGGAACCAAACATGCTATTAAGTCAGACTTCATTAGCTGAATCAATTCTGCTCAATGACGAGAGAGAAAATTCTTTATTGGAGATGATGGATGATCCAAGTCCAACCTCACTTGTGCTTCTATATGATATCCTCTCCATTTGTCTTCTCTTGGAGCGGCTTTTAACTATCTCTTCTTTTTCATCAACAAATGAAAGAAAAGTTTGCAAACGTGTAGATCCTGATGAGCCTTGGCCAGAAGAAGACTCGACTACCTCCGGCCCGTGCTTCTTGTACTGCCGCAGGGTCTGAAAAAGATATATGAGGAGTGCAATCAAACATGCCAACCCACACGCTAAGTAGAGGCCCCAAAAGCTTTTCAGATTGAGCCTGTCCACTTCAAGCTTTGCACCTTGTGAAAGGCAAGCTATCCTCAAAAGCCATTTGTCATGGATCCTTTGCAAATCTCCATTTTCTGCCAATTCCAGAATTGCAGTTGACAGGTCAAGTGCTAATGGTGAGTCTCTTGGAAAGGCCTGAAGAAAAATCGAAAACAAGAAATGGTGAAATTGATTAAGCATGGTAAAGTAACCTTGAACAAACTTAAAATTTCAAACATGACCAACCAAATTGAGAGTTAGTCTTATATGATTTAGTGGATCTTACATGAACTTTAACCAATAAAAAAGAATGTGTTAGAGAGTATGTTGCTCGCATTTCTCAAATAGAATAATAAGTTGAGCTCTTTCAATAGTTAATAAGCAAGAGAATATCCTCTTACAAAACATAATGAGCTTAATAACTACACCGACGCCCAATCATATTTTACTATCTTAGCACATCAAGTTGAAATTAAAAAAGACTAGGAAGGCCAGATTGAGAGATGGAATAAGATTCTAATAACTTCGGTGGAACCGAGTTCTAATATGGTGACAAAAATGTTGCATCGTTACAGACTCCTAAAACCAGTACACAGACCAGAACAAGTTCAGTCAAATTCTTGAGATGTCTCAGGGAAGCTGCCATGTATGATAAAAATGACAAGAATAATCTGACGAATCTACGATGATGTTAGAAATATATGCAGGTATTATTAATTTATTATGAAGGAAATTTGTATAAAACTTGGTGGCAGTTCAGCATTTCTATTAGCAGTTAAGTTTTCTCTGGATTTAGTATAGCTAAATCATTCAACCCCCTTTCTCCTGGTGCTTCATGCTTGATTGAGTATTTAGTATCATGGACAACATCAATTGCAGAGCAAAGTATCCATTCCATTAGAATACTCAAGAGAAAAACTCCCCTAACTTTCTTTATGAAAAATCAAGAGAAAATATGGCAGGTTCCAGATCAAATAGTAAAGGCCAAGTATTAAAAAGGCAAACAGTAGCATTGATAAGGAGATACTTACAAATCCCCAACCATTTCTGGTGAACTCCTGGCCTATAACACTAAAATCGCACCGAGTTGAAAGGAAGAGCTCTATGTAAGCACGCTCATTAACATATGCAGCAACACCACCCTTATGGGGACCTTTTTCAAGGGCCTTGGCTGTTTCTTCTGGGGTTTTCAGAGGAACTAGTCTGGACTCATCAATACCAATTTCCTCAATTAAATAAGTTCGAGTAAAAGAACCCTGCATGTAGCCAATGGGTTCTTTGCTATTTATTAAACTTTCAATGCCTTTAACAGATGAAGAAAGTTGCTGCACGGTGAGAATTGAAGTCAGGCTCGCCGTGTAACTTGAGTTAATTATTAGAACTACAAATAACCATATAAGCAGCACAAAGCGACCGAGAGTGCTCACAGTGTTTTCCCCTGCACAGTATAGAAAAAAGCAAGTTGATTATTATCTCAAAGTAGCTAGCTGCTAAATGACACTAAAGAAATGACACTTACTGTGAGCAAAGAACATGGTTGAAAAACTAAACCTGTCAAATAAAACACAAAATCAAGCAGAAGTCACAAACATATCCAGAGCTACAAGTAATTCAAGTTGGAAACTGTAATATTGATATAATTATTGCATGCAGCACAAATAGGCTGGTTCCAAAAAGGTTCAGTATGGTGAGCCAGAGAAAAGGAAGGAGGAAGAAAATGACCAGATTT
This sequence comes from Acmispon strigosus, assembly GCA_030819835.1. Taxonomy (NCBI): domain Eukaryota; kingdom Viridiplantae; phylum Streptophyta; class Magnoliopsida; order Fabales; family Fabaceae; genus Acmispon; species Acmispon strigosus. Next base: position 447,048 of record JAUAMA010000002.1, read on the forward strand.
CATTACCACAAAATTGTGACAAATTGTTTTTTGGGAGGTCCTCTAAACTCATCATTCAGCCTATGTTCTAAAATCCAAACAACAGCTCCCACTAGTAGGAAAAAGATAGCTGTGACAGTCCACATCATTGGTGTAAATGGCGTCAAAAATGCCCAAGCATTGGATTCTGTCTTCTTAACTGATGCTACTACCACTAAACCAGATTCAATATATGGCTGAGTAAAATCCACCATCTTTGTTCTTTCTGTAGTGATTGTAATGTCACCTACTGCAGCATCAAAGACCTGTATGGTAAGAAGAAACTGGTCTCAGAAAAGTACCATAAAAACATACAAACAAACTACACAAAAATGATTGGAATGATACTCACACCCGCAGTGATAAGACGCACAAGGTCGGTGTTACTAGGATTGCTCAGACCATCCCCATATGAAATAAACTTGTAGGGGACAGCATAGGGCAACAAGTTTACTGCAGAAAGAAACACCTCAATGCAGAACCCCTTGAACATGTCAGTGCCTTGTACTTGAGAGAGAAATTCGCGAAAACTAACCCTTTTCGGCACTCCAATTTTCAGCAGCCTTCCATTGTTTGGAAAAACCCAACCACGGGGCTTCTGGGTTGTTTCCCCTGGCCAAAACACAGGAAGTAGTTTTTGATTTGCACTGGAACGATTAGCTGGTTTTGAGTAAAGTGCTTCTGGAGGAACAACTGATAATCCAGAGTAATTAGACCAATAACCGATCCTACGTATCCCTGTTCCGATCACATTGATGATTTCATACGCTGGATTGACAAGGTTTCCATCAGAATTATACCTGAATGGGCCTGACACCCCAGTCATGTTAACCTCATGAATACTTTTCCGCAACAGATTTCCTTGATTGAAGATTTTCACAGCATCAAGATGCATATTGCCTCCTTGCAGTGAAGATAACTTTGGATCATGTGAAAATGTAATTTGGTTCCCTTGTTTGAGAAAAGCATCAAGTCCATGAGCAAGGGCATAAACAGTATCATATGCAAAGATACCATAAGTACTCAAACCAAGGGGATAATCAGTCTTTCCACTAGTCAAGTTTGTCCACCTAGAAACAAACCATCTTTTGAGCTTCGAATCAGGCGTGTACATACGAAACGTAACAACTCCTTGAATGGTATCCGTTGCATCTGGTGAGAGGGGACTATCTATGTCCAGCCAACTAGACAGAAAAGTAGTGGCAATCCAGACATACCCATTTTCCATCATTCCAAGAGACTTTGCCACCCTCAACACTTTTGGACCCCAAGCAGTACTTGTGTGAAGAACTATAACTCGGGATTCCGCTAAAGCCACCTGAACAAGCACATCAGTGATCTCCTCCCTGGTTGCCTCAGGAGTCATTGCTGCTTTAAATGAGATCTTGCAACGTCTCTCAGCAAGCTTATCCCCTAACGCGCCGATTCCATTCCTGCCATGGTCATCATCACCATAGACAGCAATAACCTCTCTCCATCCATAGTAGTTAACAAAGTCTGCTATTGCAGTCATTTCATACATGTCACTAAAAGCAGTTCTTATAAAGAACGGAAATTGAAGTGAAGAAAGGGTCGGGTCAGTGGCTGAAAATGACAGCAGAGGAACTTGGAGCTCGTTTGCAATATGAGATATGACATGAGCTGTTGTAGAGGTTTGGGGGCCAATTATGGCCACAGTTTGTGTTGCCATGAGCTGCAAGGCTGTAACAAATTCATTTGTAACAAGAATTACAATCTGTTAGACTTATAAGTAACTAAAAAAGTTGATTTTTTAAGTTTGAACACACACAGAAAAGTGGGAGTATTATGGAGAACTTACCCTCAGCAATGCTCAGAAAACCTCTGTATTTGGAATCTTCTTGCAGTGAGACCTTCAACTTAGTTTTACCAAGAATAGATGGATCAGAATTTACATCATCAACAGCAGCTTCTACTGCAATTTTGACAATTCTACCAACACTGGTGTTGAAAGAGTAGAGAACCCCAATATTGACAAAAGCAGGTACTGTGGAATTATCCATGCCAACCCCAGTTGAAGAAGAGAACAACCCATTGGAGAGAACCACCAATACCATAACCCAAACACAAATCATGGTTCACCCTGCTCAACAAACAAGTAAAGCAGCATACTCAAAAACTCCAAGAAAATTTAAAGTTAAACACTCCTCCCAAGAGGTGCATATGGCTGACAAAGTCAAGAACAAAAAATAACATTACAATAGACGCAAAGCGTATCTGAAAGACAACCAAGATGGTAAAGAATAAAGCACTAAAGTGTCTCCTCCCATTAAAGCAAGGAAAAAGAAAGAAAGAAAATAGAAAAATCAGATTGCAAAGGGAAATAACAGAACTTTATTAAAAAAGATGAATGCACCTGAAGACATCTATATTCAGCAGCAATATGGTGCAGAAAGAAACCTCTAATGCTTGGTTCAAGTTGAGCATAAAAAGATAAACTTTACAGGCACTAAAACAAAAAATCAACTTTAAGCTGAGGAAAGAAGAATCAGAAGGAGAGTACGGCCAATAATAGAATAATGGAAAATTTGGGCACTGAAAAAAAATTTAGATGAACTAGAAAGGGTAGATCTTCAAAGGAGCTATTATTAATGATGCTGTGGCTCAGAAGAGTATATATCTAAAAAAAATAAACTTTACCCACCTGCAGATGTTCTTCCTTTTTGTTTTTTTATTAGAGGGCCAAACCCAAAACCAAAAGTAGGCCTTGGCATCAATGGCTTTGTAGGAGTGTGTCCTCATTCAGTTGAAGATAATATTGGATTGGAGAATGCCACTACTACACACTAAAACACAAAGCACCAGTGCGATTTCGAGTGTGATGTGAACCTGTGTTTCTGGGACTGTTTATGTGAGGGGTAGGTGAACTTTTGACGTTACACACTTCACTTACCCTTCTATTTTACCATTTTTTATCATTCATATATCATATTATTCAGTTATCTTTCTTCTTTTTATAATTAATAATTCATTTAGGTGGAAGTGGAAAATGTATGTGAATGGTATCAATATCAATTAATGCAGTTAAAATAGATATTTTGGTGGGAAAACGTCAAAACCATAAGATCCTTGGTCATACTACAATGAATGACAACAAACAATAATTTGTTCAAGGATACAAATCTTAGTTGGTAATGATAGATTATTTTCTATTAGAAAATTATGTGCTCAATTTATGTGAGGGTTCATCTTTAAGTACCTTTGTAAGCTGTAAAGATTTTGGAGACATGTCATGCTCGTAGTGGTGACCTACGCCAAACTTCCCAAACTTTTATCCGCTGAAAAAATATAAAATTGATTAAGGAATAATAAAATTTACAAAACTAATATTTATGACACATAATACATTTTTATCCTAACTAATATACATCATATTCTAAAATGATCCTATAAAAAATTCATAGATTTTAGTCTTTAAAAAAATTTGTTCGATTGAAAATAGTCTTTATAACGTCATAAAATATTTTTTTAAATGATTTTTACCCGGTCATTGACCTATATGGCTGTCATAGTCGGATTTAAGCGTACACGTATAATTTTCACATCAATTTTAGTTCTTCAAATTTCTCTTTTATCAAATTTAATCCTCCTTTATTTCCCCCTCTTCCTTCTCCTCCCACCCACCCTTCTCCCACATTTTTTCTGCAAACCACCACACTCAGACTTTTCCCCTCCTTTTAACACCGAGAAGATTCGGTATCTAAAACTTTTTTATTTATAATTAATTTTAGCACTAAGAAGAATCATCAATTTAATTTTTCTCAATTTAATTCTGGCACCTAAAAAGTTTTAATATTGTTGAATAAAGTAAGTATTAATATTTTCTTTGTTATAAACATATGTATTTTAATTTAAAAATACATTTTTGTTTATACTTATTTTATTAAATATGAAAAATGTCATTACAGTGATTATACACATTTTTGCCCTTGTAAAATTATATGTATGGTTTCATGTTGACACCAATTCGATATGAATCGCAAACATTTTAACCGCAGTGAATCCTTTTTACGAGTGTGCATGGTAAGCGGTAAACGACTGACTACAAGAAGCACTTCATTTCATTAGCAATGATCGAACTTCAAAATTCATAATTAAAGAATGAAGTGGGCTAACCACTACGCCACATGTTATGGTTAACATGAGAGCTTTCTAATGTGGTATCTAACTTAAAGGGTTATGCTGTTATCACTTTTATTAATTTCTAAAGTGTAAATTCTGAAACAACTATTATTTGGGCATTGTTTCAAATTATTAAGGAGGCATATAAAAGTTCTTCTTTCACCATCATGTTTTTTTTTTTTTTTTGAATAATCTTTCACCGTCATGTTATTATGTGAAAGGATGTGCGGTTGGCCACAAGAAACAAAAATATTATATCCCACGTGTAATGTACTACAAATACAAATTAAATCACGATAATCCTTTGTCCTGTAGCGACGATTGGTATATTTTGTTTGCATAAAAAATTCGTTGAATTAAACTTAAAATTGATTTATCGTTGATGCAAAATTTGTGTAATATTAAATTGTTTTTACAAATGTATATATTAAATTTTTTACTTATAGAAGCAATTATGTATTATAATAAATCAAAATTAAATTAATGAAAAACTATTATCCCGGAGAAACCAAGTGACTCGAGCATGAAAAAAACTCATTAGTCAGTCTGCTAAAGCTTACTGTCTATGAATGCGATGGGACCGGCCCAAAAATTTAAGTAGGCTGCATCAGTGTGAAAATTAATTATTAATTTATATGATTAAAAAAGGAACCAATTGGAAGTAAGTTTTATATTATTTATTTTGGAGTCAACTTTCTCTCGATCTTATCTTCCTTCATTCACATATCATATCTACCAACCAACCATTGCACGTTTGGTATTTATCCAACTTTGGTAGGTTCAAATCCATCCTTTGAAGTACGTGTCTACTGTCAAGGCTAATTAAGTAATTAGTAGAAGCTGTGGCATGTTTCAGTAAAATACATAAAAATTTAACCACTTTTATTTGGCGGAATTCCACATTCACCTTCACAAACAGATAAATAAATAGTTAAATATAGTAAAAAAGAAATTCAAAGATTTTGATCACATTGTCCCTGAACATGCTTAATTTTAAACTTTACTGTGCTTTATAATCACTTTAAAAAGCATGAAACATATGATAGGATAGTTAAATTTGAGGAATATAACTCAATTCAAGCCTTGAGTTTCATCAGGCAGAACCATTTTAATACCTAAATTTAAGAGCATGCAGAATTGGTTAACTTTTATATAAAATCAAAGCTTTCTAACTATCAAAACTTAGTATCCACCTTATAAAATCAGAAGCAAACTGTAAAGAGGGAAATCAGACTGTAAAATTAATTTCAACAATAGACTAACATGTTTCCTGTAAAACAAAAATAGATTAATCAACTAATATAAACAACAGATCAATCAATGAATAATGGATCAATCAGAAACAAAAGCTATGAAAACTTCATGATGGAAATCCATATAAGACTAAGAAAATCAATATACTGTAAGATTACATAAAAACCCCAGGGATGATGAAACAAAACCTTCAAAAAACCAGGTGCGATAACTGCCTAATTTTTTGGTACTTGTTCAAACATCCATTTGTTCCTGAAACCTGGATTGAAAGTTATGCAGCCACACACTGAATCCACTGAATTAGATGGAAGGAGTTCTTGGAAAAAGGAATTACATGATCATATTAAAGATTGCAGACTCTGCTCCAATCTAAGTGATATCCACATTTTATATTCACATTATCCAAAAGACAAATCAAGAGCAGGGTGCGTAGTTATTTTCTCCCACATATGAAATCAACAATAGTATGACATAGAGTTAGACCTAGTAGGTGCAATATCATCATCTTTCTCACCTCCCATAGTGGCAATTGGTTCATCTGCGAACTACCTCATGTTGCAAATCCTTTCAAGCACCCTTTCCTGATGTGTGATTCACCGACATAAATGAACTGCATAATTAGAGCTCCCTGATCTAAGGACGCCTCCAAGGTATGAATTGAGAATTGCACATCGGGCTAGGGGGCACTTGCTAAATTGAGCCAATTCACTTGCTCCCCAAGTATAAAGAAGATTATTTCTCAAACTTTTTTTTCCATTGCAAGTCATCAAGTATAAAGAACTCCAATCATGCCTATAACAGCATTTACAGCAGAAGTTGGATTTCAAGTTTCCAACAGATCTAAATTCGAAAGAAAGGTCACTACAAGCCCAACATAAGGAAAATAATTTGCATAATCACTGAAATTGAATCCTTTTAACTTATATCCCGAGTGAAAAATAACTAACAAGAAAGACAAAAATAATAATACTAATACCACTTAAAATAGACTAGGAGAGGAGAACTAACCAGCATAGCATTAGGTTTACCAATAGCCCAAATATTGACCTTATGATCTTCATCTCTTATGACATTAACACTGGATGATTTCTGTCCAATCTTAGAGGCAATTGCCAGCAGAAGCATGTGCTATAAATTCATCAGAAAACAACTTGTCACTCGATGCCACCAAGTTACAAATATAACACCAAGTACATCAAAATCATAACAAAGTAAGCAGTGGAGAGATAGATCCAACAAAACTGAAAGAGGAAAGCATAGATCAAATATAAAGTGCCTACCCCTCTCCCAATAGACATGAAGGATACATAACCTTCTACAATTATTAATGAAGTAAAAAGTAAAAATGAAAATATTTTCTCAGTCTAAACATACCTACTTTTTTCTAGTAAGGGTTTTAAGAGCACAGACCTTTGCAATTAGTTTGGTATATTTATGAAATGTTGACTTAAGATTTGAATTCAGAGACGAGTAGTCAATAATGCAAATTGAAGAAGAATGAATAGACATAACCAAAATAATTGTCTATTAAACTGAATGATATAGAAATAAATGGAAATCCGGTAGGAAGCAAGATCTGCATGGCCATTATACAACCTTGAAAGACATCATTGATGTCATATCCATATCCTTATCTCTTACAAAAAGAATCAATGTTATTACATCTGAATGAAACAAGGTATACAGCAATATGTCTCTTGCGGTTACAACCCTTGTTCCTGTGCCCTATGATTTTGCATCAAAATTATGTCACTTCCTTGCTTTTCCCTTTGATTTTGGATCAAAATGATGAGACTTCAGCTTCTTTTTGCGAAGTGTGGAGGCAGCAGAACCACCACCTCCCTCTCTGAATGGCATACCCAGAAGAGCCAATAACCTTTGTGCTTCTTGATCAGTTTGAGCCGTTGTTGCGATGCAGACATCCATTCCTCTAGGCTTACCAATAACATCAAATCTGATCTCTGGGAACACACTCTGGTCCTTAATGCCAATGTTGAAATTCCCGTTCCCATCAAAACTGCTGGCGTTCACACCTTGGAAATCTCTTGTCCTGGGAAATCCTAAGTTGACAACTCTATCTAGGAATGAGTACATCACCTGTCAATAATCATACAATAGGTATTAGATTTCGGCTATATAAAACAACGAATGCATCATCGCAAAGCTGGCAGATATGCTAGAATATGAGCTTAATGAAAATCTAGAATGCTTGAATTCAGTACTCCATGGAGAATTATAATGTACTTACAGTTTTCTTTTTAATGAAGAAAAGATCAAGCAGATATCAATTTCACATGTATTGCAACATATCGTCAAATTTGAATACTCAAGAAACTCCCTCATTCAGTAAATTTTGGTGACAATACTTATCATTAAAGTAGCATTGAAAATTCAATACAAATGGTCAGTATAGTGAAAAAGAAAATTTCAAAACCCTCCAGAAACACACGTAAAACAAAAGAAAAAACTAAAATTTACTTTAACTTTTGGTTCTGGCGTACAATGTTCAAGATAATGGATAATAATGTCACATTTTTTTGTTCTGGTATTATGTTTTCTATGGAAACATTTTCTGTTACAAGATAATGCCTGATTAATGGAAAGCATATATATGTCAACAGAGAACATTTCCAACTTACAACACAAATACATACATTAGAAAACTACAGAGCAACTACGACTACCCGTTCTAGTTTACTTTTGTAATCACAAGTATGGAAGCTGTGCATTTGTGAAAAAATATTTAACATAGTTGGCCATGAATCCATTACCAATCATTCAGAATAGCTGCTACTACCACTTTCGTACATGATCAAACAAATATGTTAATAAAGACATGAAATCATTCCATAATCACATTATTCCTCATTGAACTATATTATAAAACTCCAATGCTCATGTTTCATTCTACTAGTCTTGAGAGACATAAGAAAACTTACACAAGATCCCAAAAAGCATCATACTAGACAAGTTAACAAATAGTAGTGACATGTTTCACAGTAGTTTCCCTGCAGCACATCAGCACTAATCACAGTTCCTTTACCAAGACACTTTAACTATACCAGCAAATCAATCAGGAAAATGATAACTTAAAGTATTAGCACTGTACCAACTGATTATCACAAGCTAAAAACATCATGAGACTCACATTGTTCAAAATATAATCTACAGTGGAAAAATGTAGGGTCATGATATCAAGAGCACAAGCAAACTCAGTAATAACCACATGCAATTAAATATACTATTCATAATGCAATATCAATTGAATACTAAAAACTCACGTTTCCTCTAAGTGTCACAGCAATCCCAAGGGGTTGACCTTCCCTGATCTTGAAGGTAGCAACGGAAGTTCTAGCCCGAGTCTTAACAGGTCTCTGCCCTGTGATCAGTGCTAGATCATTAATTGCTGCGTCCAAACCTTTTGCATTTTGTGCAGCCTCTCCAATACCACAGTTAACCACAATCTTCTCAATTTTAGGAACCTGTAACAATGGAAAACAAAACCCAACATTGCGGATCAAGATCCTTTTACGTTGAAATTTTGCATCACAAATTGAAATTTTATGTCTATATCTCTCTTTACAAGCATTAAATATGCGGATCATGTAAATATTTATGTCCAAATGACAAATTCATGTTACATACAAGGATTCATTCTTCGACATTGCAAAAATGGAAGGAAACCCGATTTACCATGCCCCCATCCCATCTTCCACACTATATGATACCAAAACTTGAAAACCCCACCAACTAATAAAAGAAGGAGAAGAACTCACGGTGAAAACCACATGAAACCAAATCAACTAATCATGCCTCCACTTCATGTTCCCCACTGTACAATACCAAAGTTGAAAAATCCCATTAACCCAAAACAAAACGAAAAGCCATAGAGTAGAAAGAAACATCCACGGAGGAACCCCATTAAATCAAAGCAGCTTATCATGCCTCCATCACATTTCCCCCACCACATGATGCAAAAACAGCAAAACCCCATCAAAACAAAACCAAAAAAGATTTAAACTTTCACTCCTAAACACCCAACAAAAATCGAAAAAAGGGACCTGGTGAATGTTGGTGTAAGAGAACTCTTCTATAAGCTTGGGTATAACTTTCTCAGTGTAAGTTGTCTTGAGCCTATAGACCTTCTCTGCATCAGACTTCTCCACAAGAACAGCCCCAGCAGCGATGGCCTTGACGGACACCGGTGCATTTCCATGCCTGGTTCTGGTTCCGAGTGAGGATGAGAATTGAGGTGGAGAGGGACGAAATTGAGCGAGAAAGGAGGAGCCAGATGAGTGTAGAAGCGAAGGAGTGGTGGTTGTAGCCATGGGGGTTGCTCAGTGCTCACTCTCTGAGCTGATAAGGATAATGTTCTTTGCAAATTGCAAACGCAACGCAGGGAAGGGGTTTACACTTTAGAGGGCAGTGTTCCGTGTTCGCCTTTTTTTACCAAGTTTAACAGACGTGGTGTAAATAGTAATACTAGCAAAGGGAAAACAATAAACATCGCTGTATAAAACACTAGAAAAATAGAAAAAATAAGAAATAAGTAATATTTGGTATGACCTGATTAGAAGAGAGAGAAATAGAGAAAAAATTGGTTGTCTTAAGATATTTGCACTATGTAGGTGTTAAATGTACGATAATTACGGAGTTGGATTTAACCTTTTCAAAACATAAATTTGCATTTTCACTTTTGCCTTCTCAGAATTAAGTCCTCAAAACTTGTACTTCTTAGATTTCAAATTTCCAAAAATTTGCTCCAATATTAAGAGGGTGTCAAAACTTGTTGGAGTGAGGAAACAATTAAAGGATGAGTTTGTTTGTGTCAACTTTCATGTTTTGTTTGTTTGGATGTCGAAGAAAAAAAGAGAGGAAATAATATAATAGAAAAAATATAAAATGGATATAGCATAACTTTTAAGTTTTTAAATTGAGATAAAAAAAAAGAATAAAAGAATAAGTAAGAGTGATGTTTTCATGATTATCATTTTACCCTTAAGTAAAATGTATTACAATACATTTTAATTTATGCTTCAAATGATAATAACATATATTTTATATTAAATAATAATTATAATATTTAAAATTTTTATTAGTATCTTAAAGTGAGTGTATTTTAAATAATCTTTTCTCACCGTTTTCCTTTTCACTCATTATCATTCCACTCATTTTCAATAGAAACAAACAAAGCATGAGTCTAAGGAGGGGGGCCATTAAATTTGCATTTGACCCAATTTTATCTAAATCTACATTGTACATCAATTATTCAAAGAAGTTGACGTCATATTGAAATCTTAATTAGTGAGTAAACTCCACGTGAGGTGCTTGAATTATGAATTTGTAATTGTTTCTTTATATTTGATCTTTTGGTGTCAGGACATAATATTACTTTTATTGAATATGATGAAAGTCTTTGAGATGACAGACTGTGGAAAAACAACTGTGAAATAATTAAAATGACTTAAATTTAATAATTGATATTTAATAACATGAAAGTAATTTTAACAATATAATAATTTATTTAATAATATTAAAAATTGTTAAGTGAATCTGAAAGTAATAAGTTTTTAATATCATCAAATAAGTTATAATATATTTTTTATACTTTTTATCAACAATAAAGTGATTTTAACTTTTAGAATTACAATAAGTTATAACTTTAATAGCGCAAATATTTTTTCAAAAGTTTAAATTTATTAAACTTTGGTCATAGTTATTTTTCTCTGTTAGGCTTCCTCGAGTCATATTTACTAATATATAATATATTTAAAAATATGTATAAATGATTTTTTCAAATAATACACACATATGTTATAGTTAATAGTAAATATCTTATATCATTTTTTATTTTAAAAATATTTTGACAAAATTATTTATTAATCAATACTATTTTATTTTTAGTTAATTTTATTTCTTAATATTTGTTTGTACATAAATAATTACTTAGTTATATACTAATATTTTAATTTTTTTCCTCAAGTTATGATTAATAATTAATATTCTAACTATTTTTTCATTAATACTTATTAAATTAGATTTTTTTAAGATAATATAATATTTAATAAAGTTAATAACATAAAAGTTATGAATATTAATATTTTATTAAGACAAAGGTCAAATAATTTTCACAAATATATAATACTCGTGTGTGTGTTGTACGAATTTTTACAATATTTTATAATCATGAATTTTTAAATCATGTATCATTTATTATAATTAATATACATACTTAAGAATAAAAGTGTGTCATTATAAAATATATTGAAATCAAATTTAATTATTTCAATAAACAATTTACTTATTCTAAATACATCTCTCTATAATTTTTTTTAAAAGACTTAACTAATTATAATATATCATATTCATTGATTTTAATAAAATTCAAGGTCACACCACACCACACCCTCTTTCTTCCACATATATATACCTTCTCCCCTTCCCCTGTATCTGCATGTTGTTGCTTCTTCTGCACCCATCAACACCCATTTGCAGAAGAAGCACCCAACAACAACCGCATTCCGATGGGGTTTCACAACCCAGAAAGCAACAACATGCAACAACACACACCCCTTCTCTCCACCACACCCCTTCTCTCCACCACACCCCCTCTCTCCTCCAAATTCAAGACCTTTGCCAACATCTTCATATCAATCGTGGGTGCAGGTGTTCTCGGCCTCCCTTACAGCTTCAAGAAAACAGGGTGGGTCATGGGGTTCCTCCTCCTCTTCACCGTCGCGTTCCTCACTTACCACTGCATGATGCTCCTTGTACGCACGCGCCGCAAGCTTGAATCCATTGTGGGGTCCCCCAAAATCAATTCTTTTGGCGATTTGGGGTACGCCACGTGTGGCCCTTTTGGCACATTCTTCATTGATGCTATCATTGTGCTTTCGCAAAGTGGGTTTTGTGCTAGCTACCTCATTTTCATTTCTACTACTTTAGCATATCTTGCTGGTGACACAAACTCAGCATCTTCAATTTTTGGTTTCACGCCGAAGATTTTGTTTCTCTGGGGCTGTTTTCCCTTCCAATTGGTGTTGAATGCAATTCCAACACTGACCCATTTGGCCCCTTTGAGCATATTTGCTGATGCTGTTGATATTGCTGCTAAGGGTGTGGTGATGGGGGAGGAAGTGTTTGTCTTTTTGGAGAATAGACCTCCTTTGAAAACTTTTGGGGATTTCTCTATGTTTTTATATGGTTTAGGTGTGGCTGTGTATGCATTTCAAGGAATAGGAACGATTTTACCATTGGAAGCAGAGGCCAAGGAAAAGGAGAAGTTTGGTGGGATTTTGGGGATAGGGATGATGGTGATTTTTCTGTTGTTTGGAGCATTTGGTGCTTTGGGTTACTTTGCTTTTGGTGAAGAAACTCAAGGGATTATCACTACCAATCTAGGACCAGGATTGATAAGTGCTTTGGTACAGTTGGGTCTTTGCATCAACCTGTTTTTCACTTTTCCACTAGCGATGAATCCTGTTAATGAAGTGTTTGAGAGAAGGTTATGTGACTCTAAGTACTGCTTGTGGTTGAGGTTGTTGTTGGTTTTGGGGGTAAGCTTGGTGGCACTTTTGGTGCCTAATTTTGCTGATTGTTTGTCACTACTGGGGAGTAGTGTATGTGTTATGCTTAGTTATGTTATGCCTGCTATGTTTCACTATATGGCGTTCAAAGAGGACTTGGGGTGGCGCTGTATGGTTCAGGATTGGACAATTGTGGTTTTTGGGTTTGTTATTGCAGTTACTGGAACATGGTCTTCCCTAGTGGATATTCTTGCCTCTAAGGCTTGATTAGATAATGAAAAATCACTTTCTGTTACCAATTAATTCATATGCTTAATGCTTTATGCTTTATGGATGGAGCAAAGGAGGTTTTGAGGTTGTTGCAGAATTACTGTCAGCAAAACTTGGTCATCTCTGAGGGAGATTTTTCCAAGGATATGATTGAACGTGATTTTTTTACTTGTGTTATCAATCGTTTTAAATTGTAGCGTTTTGTGATATTGATGATCATCCAATCAAACCAACCACAAGTTCTTTTGCTGCATTGTGTATTTTTTGTAAGAGCTGCAGTTTACTTTCTTAATAGTGTTTGTTATGATAAGAAAGTGGATAAAGATTCAAGATCAACTTGACTTTAATCCTTGAGTAATACTCCATTAAATATCTCGCTTTGCTTATCAATAAAACTTTATTCACACCCAAAAATCACCATCATCCATCCGTGCGAGGTGAGAGATATATAGTAGGCTTGTGTGATAGAAAAAGAAAAGAGATATGGATAAAAAGAAAAATGATTGTTACACATAATAAAATTTGGGAACATACATTAGACATACACATTAGTGACAAATATTAGCGGTAGTTAGAAATCGTCGCTTGTTTGTAGCGGTTAGACATATGTAATATGTATGTCGAATGTATGGCTGCCAAATTTTGTGTATTCATATATAAATGCTCTGAACAGAAAATGAGTGAAAATGAGATAGAAAGAAAATGAAGTATAAATAAATCATAACACTTTTGGCTATTTATGACTTTGCACAATTTGTATCACATACATTATGTTGCATGCATGTTGTGCATGTCTAAGAGTAGAGCAAAACATACCTGTTTTTTTCAATTACTATTATATATGTGACAGATTTTCCTCCCTTTTTTGTTGAATTATAATGTTTTATACACTATACAGTCAGTTAGTATCAAACGGATTTGGATTCTCTCATGTGTTAATCTCACATGACCATGTCATGTGAAGAATTTGGGCCCTTAATTACTTTTTTAATGAAATCTAATGGTCAGTGTTATTTCTTGCACAATTTTAATATTCTCCCTTTATATATCCATTAAGGGTCCAGATTTCAATAAAAAAGAATTAAAGGCTTAGATCTTCACATGACATGATGATGACATCCAAATCCGTATGAAACATGTTATGCTATTGCTGGGAGTTGGAAATTTTTAGCACATAACAAATTACTTTAATAAAGCCCCATTGGCGAGTGCTAACAATTTTGTAGTTTCTTTGTGGTGTTTGATGTCTCATTTATGTAAATAAATTGTAAATTTTGAAAATGATTTGGAGGATACGAATTCTAAAAGTAATTGTTTAAAACTTTTTTTAAGCATTTCATTGATTACTACATTTTAATTTATTAGACTTTCTCGGCTATGACTTTTAGTTAAGAAAATTTCTGAAAATTGTAACTAAGATATGTATGGGAATTGGGAACATCTGTTATATATAAATAAAAACACAATTTGCTGTACAATATATTTTATCTAAAAACTAATGAAATAATGTCAATATTTTAATGTTATTTTAAATTATTTATACCGATTCAACGTGTATCAATATTTAACGTTTGTTGAGATGATCTATTTTATTAGTTTATTTTCAAATTTCATACGTGCATATACATAATGTAAATTAGTTATATTTGACCTTGAGTTTGTATGGTCCTTTTTATTGAATATTTCGCTTAAATTGAATGTCGAATGATTTTTTTTCAATGTCTTAAGGATAAATTTATGAATTAAGTTTTGACCAACAAGGTCTAGACCGATAAATAATTTGACTGCTTAAGCATTTGCACATGGTTTGATTCATGGGCAGTGCGTTGGACTCCTTAAACATGTAGTATAGAATTTGATTTATAGGTATTTTGTATGAAGTGTGATTTGTTGGGGGAGATTTACCTACTTTAAAGTTTCGAAGAATTAGTATTATAACTGCCGGCGGTAGAATAATTGAAGGAAGAAAAAAAAAGTTTCCTCCCTAGTTGGGTGCTCCCTAGCTGGGTGTTTCTTTAAAAACAATGAGACGTGATGTGTTAAAAAATCTAAGCAACCACGTTTCCAACTATTGGCTATGTGACCATGAGCTGTTAAAAATTTGATGAAAAATTAATGGTTGGATCAAATTTGCTTAATTAAAATACTAGAAGGACCAAAATTCCAAAAAATATTAATATGAGGACCAAAATCATTCAATAGTTAAACTAAGAGGATTAGAGCTGCAATTAAGTCTAATTACTAACAAATATCTGAATGTCGTGCAACGGGCTTACTCCTCGGGTCAAGTAGCATGTTGGGCCACTAAGTAAGAACTATGGCCCAAAATAATTTGAAAACTCATATAAACTATAAAAATATTCTAAATTCCTATGAGTACCAATTATCTGTGTGTTTGATTATTAGTTGATTGATTATCTATCAGCATGAGTGAATTTGAATTTCCTATAGGCTAAGCATTGCTTGTTCATTCTTAGGACTTACAAGTGAATTACTTTGAGTTTTCTTTGTTTGTAGTTGTAAAGACTTATGAGGGCTGAGCCCACATGATCGTCTCTTATTTATGTTTGCTGGTAACTTCTTTGGGCTTTTGACCCAATATCTATAAATCTGCATTCCGTTATAAAAAAAGACTACAAAAATATATTTTTGACAAAAATGATGGATATACTTTTTATATATAGCCTAATTATTTTTTTTACATGGGAAAACATTTAAATTCTCATTTCAGTAATTGATCCCTAAATCTTCTCTTTACCAACTCATATGTCTCCAATTCTTTTACTTTTTTATCTATCATATTATCCATCATTTTCTCATTTTTGTTCTTGAATTTATATGTGACTATGAATGTGGGTGGAGCTGAAGTATTATTTTCCTTTCTACATAGTGACAATTTGGGTGTTATGTCCACCGAGAATTAGACATGATGTTGAAGAAGCACACCACACCACATTGGCCCAACATGGTAAAGGAAAGAAGTGGTAAGGAAAAAGGAAAAGCATAAAGATAGGAAATGGCAGCTACTCCCCAACCCTTTCCAAAGACATTGATTACACTTTCTCACCTAAAAATAACACCCAAAATCCTGCAATTCCCAAAATGACCATGGTAGCATGAAAATACAATTAGAAGCCCAGGGGCATAACTGTAAACAAACGAAGCAAGATGAAAATGTTTAGAAGAAGGGAAGCATGAAGAAGAAAAGAGAAGACGGAGAGAAAAAAGTGGAGGATTGTTGAAGAGAGAGGTCCTTGTGATTTGAAAAGGCCACACTCAAATAGAGCCAAGAGTTTTTCACCGAAACAAAAGCTTCAAACTTTGGTGACCCTTTTTCTTCTTCTTCTTCTTCTTCTTCTTCTTCTTCCACGATCACACGATTTCTATCTTTCTCAAGTGTGAATAGATCACAGGGTGGTGATGTCTTGTTCTTCTTCATCTGGGTCGGAAGAAGACGATGAGGGGCTCGATTCCTACCGGAAAGGAGGCTACCACGCCGTCAGGGTCGCCGATCAGTTCGCCGGCGGCAGGTACATAGCGCAGAGGAAGCTCGGTTGGGGTCAGTTTTCAACCGTTTGGCTTGCTTATGATACCACCACCTCTGTATGTTTCATCGTACACTCTTCTCTCTATTTCTCTTTTCTCATTGTTCTTGGCTTTATTCCCCTTCGAAAGTGCTTGTTTTGAATTTCCCCCTCTTTTTGTTTTTCTCATTTTGGGATTGATTTGGCATGTGATTTGTGTCCTTCAAGTGAAAATGGAAAATATTCAACCCTTTTCATCCTCTCATTATTGCAATCGGTTTTGAATTTATAGAATGCTAGATTTTCCCCCCTTTATGCAAGTTTTGTCTGCTTTAAATGTTGTGGAGGTTACAAGCTTTTTCTTTCTTTAATTCATAGGGTGTTCTGGATCAGAGTGATCTTACAAGCTTTAGTTTTAATCCATATATAATTGAAAGTTGAGTTTTATGTAATATATATATTCTAGCGCTACTCTCTCTGAATATTCTGGTTTTGTTTTCATTCTACAAAAGAAGAAAAAAAGGCTTATTATATGTGATTTGTGTGTGTATATGTTGTCGCTTTCTGTCTGAAGGGTGTGATTTCACTGAATGGATCGAATTGGGATTATTTGTGTTGTATATATGTGCACGAGCACATGTTGGAAAAGCTAAATTGGTGAGTGGTTATCAAAAAATGTGACCACCTGGAACGGAATACATAGATTTGTCTGTTTGCAGAGGAGCATTAAATGTGTCTCTGTGCCTCTTTACTTGTAATAGGTTGGTGCTGATTTGGTAGTTTTGTGCTCTTTTTTAACGGTTACACTTGGTTTTTTTTGTGTATGCAAGTATAAATTTATATTTATTTTATTGGTCAGATGCATATGGAAACGATCTAATTCTAATTCAACAGATTTTAATGTTACGACTTTGGAGTCTTTTATATATGCAGTATTGAGTCATGTATGTACACAGAACTTCATCTACCATTAGATTACCTATTGTAGGATCTGTATAGGTGCCTAAATTTAGAAAAGAAGAGAGGCCAAAGGAAAAAAGAAACTAAGAGATAGGGCACGTTTTGAAACTCGTTTGAAAACCATGGTGAAACCAAAATCATGTTGGACAAAACAACTTTGCTTTTGCTTTTGTCCACCATAATTTTGCCTTTGCCGTGGTTTTCAACGAGTTCCCAAACAAGCACATAATAGAAGAACCTTAACGGGTATAGCAATCACATTGTCCATTGATCCAGGAGGGGTGGTTCCACAGTGGCACAATCCCTCAGCCATTTGCTAAGAGAACTAGGTCCAAGTAATATCCTTTCTTCATCTAATCTTTTCATGTGTGGTACCTAGGTTTAATTCAAAATCTCTTAACAAAAGACTGCATGTGTTCTCATTGATTTTGCTTGCAGAAGGTGATCACTTTTTATAGATATATTGTTTTAGTGCAACAGCATTTTCTTTTCTGTTTTTTGTCAAGTTTCTATATGATTTTGTGATTTTCAGGGATATGTTGCTCTCAAGATCCAGAAAAGTGCGGCCCAGTTTGTTCAGGCCGCCATTCACGAGATTGAAATTCTGTCATCCATTGCTGATGGTGCTCCTTCGAATTCAAAATTTGTTGTCCAATTGATTGACCAGTTTAAGCACACGGGCCCTAATGGCCAGCATCTTTGCATGGTCCTTGAGTATCTTGGAGATAGCTTGCTTCGTCTAATCAGATACAACCGTTACAGATGCCTTCCAATGAATAAAGTTAGGGAGATTTGCCAATGCATCTTGATTGGTTTGGATTACTTGCATAGAGAACATGGTATTATCCACACAGACCTAAAACCAGAGAATGTTCTTCTGGTTTCTACAATTGATCCTGCCAAAGACCCTATTAGATCTGGATTCACCCCAATTTTAGAGAGGCCGGAGGGAAACATAAACGGTGGAGTTACGAGTCTGATTGAGAAAAAGTTGAAAAGGAGAGCAAGGAGGGCAGTTGCTAAAATATCTGGAAGAAGAGATTCAATGGGAGGAACAGGAGAAGCTCGAAAGTCTGATAGAAATATTGACGGGATTGATGTGAGATGCAAGGTGGTAGATTTTGGAAATGCATGTTGGGCTGATAAGCAGTTTGCGGAAGAGATTCAGACACGACAGTACAGAGCTCCTGAAGTAATACTTCAGGCTGGTTATTCCTTCTCTGTTGACATGTGGTCTTTTGCTTGTATAGCTTTTGAGCTTGCCACTGGTGATATGTTGTTTACTCCCAAGGATGGACAGGGTTTTAGTGAGGATGAGGTATGATGGTTGCTCGTGATTTAAATTATATTCCGTATGCATGGTTATATTTATGATAATTGTTGGAGTGTAAATAGTTTATTTTATATTTGCTTACCATGACTTCAATTTATAACTTAAGTGTATGTTATATTATCTAATAAGTTGGGTTATGAATTCTTGAGAGTTCATTAGAAATCTTATGCTGATATGTATATGAAAGGAAAAGCTTCTGGAGCAATTTAGAACTGTTATTGCAAACGAGGAGCCTTACAGGTAGTCTTTGTTGAAATGATATAATAGATGTAATTAATCATTTTTTTTAACAAAAACAGGTTGAATTAACATTTTATCCGTAACATTTCTAAGTATCATAAATGCATTTTCATTTTACAATAGTTATTACTTTATTGTGGAATATATGAGTAGATTTAATCAGATAATGAGAAATCAACACGACAAGATGCTCAAACAGAATTCATTGAAGCTACCTGTGTTAACAGTCTATTTGATGTCAAGCTGACATATATTTTTACTTTCTCAGTAATAGTATGTCTGCCATTCCATTTAACTTCAGACAGAACATAGTTATGATTGGAACTTGTATGGTATAGCCCAAGGACTATTTTATAGTCCTTCTATTGCTGGTTCGTAGTATTATAATGTGGGATCTGTGGTCATTACATATTACTTAAGATTATATCTAAAATTTTACATTTTTTTATGTATTTATGATCCTTTCACAAGATTCACAACCCTGGTGAAAGCAGACCCAACCTATATGTGCTCTGGATAGTTCCTGAATGAGTTTTTTTGTTTCTAAAAGTGAGTTGCTACTGAAAAAGGATGAAATTCAGGTCATTCAGTGATCTCTAATTGTGTTGAAATAGTTGTAAGTAGACAAGCTATTGAATCATAGTTTCTATCATGAACTCTTTTCATCTTTGATGATCATGTCAAAGTAAAATTATGCAGATTCAGATTTTAGCATTATGAGTTTTGAGGTATAAGTACTTTATAGTTATGACTGCTGGTGTTGGCATTATCCTTTAATTTGTTCAACTAAAAACTAGAAAGGAATTATTATTTGGTAATTCCCGATTCCCATAGCTGTTTAAGGATACATCAGCTTTGATTGCCTCAACTTGGTGAATCACAGGTCTCTATACCTCAGATTTCATGTTAGAATAAGAAAAAATTGCATTGTTTTGGTTTCAGGACCACCTTGCCTTGATGATGGAACTCCTTGGAAAAATGCCCCGGAAGGTAATAGACTCCCATTGTCTCTGTATGTTATTTAAATAGCTATTCTGGCGAATCTAATATTTCCATGTTGCAGATTGCTACTGCCGGAGCAAAATCCAAGGATTTCTTTGACAGACATGGGGATCTCAAAAGGATTCGAAGACTAAAATTTTTGCCGCTTAACAAATTGCTGATTGATAAATATAAACTTCCGGAGATTGATGCTCATGAGTTTTCAGAGTTTCTTTTACCTCTTCTTGATTTTGCGCCTGAGAAGCGGCCAACTGCGGAGCAGTGCCTGCAACACCCATGGCTCAATTGCAAGGAGTCTATTCCAAATGAAATGGTAAATGAGTCTAGTGTGGATAAGGTGGATGTTGGAATGAGCAACCTTCAAAACAAGGTAGGAAAGTGAAGGGGAGAAAGGTATTTGACAGTCACCCCTCCTTCCCCCATGAATGACTATTGATTGTGATTTATTTTTTTGGTTTGATTAAGTTTAATAATAAGATTTATTTTTTTATTGGATTAACTACTACATTGATGTACATTAGTAAAGAATTTTGTTTATCTAGAGACATCTGACACAGATTTGTGTGTATATTCTCCACGATTTTAAGTGATGATGCATTGATCCAAGTCATGTCTTATATTTTTCTCCTCAGTGAAGTCACCAAGATAGGAGAAATGAATTTGTTGTGCTTATGTGAGTTCATTTTCTGGTTGATTATCCGCCAATCTTTTTCCTATTTGATTTGAGAATGATAGCATCTCGGTTACCAACACCTAACAACCATGTTATCTTTATCAAGGTATTGAACACTCAAAAACACTTTCAAATGGGCTAGTTTAATTTTTAAGCAGTATTTTAGTGTGAAGTGGGAAGGTTTTGTAAGATTTTAGGTAAACTGCATATTAAAACTTATAGAGTAAAAGTGAGTTTCCTGGTAAGTAATCTGTGTTTTCAAAAAAAAATCACACTGAAAAGCAGCTGTATCTTGCTTCAATGTCAATGCCCTTTTTGAAAAAAATCATGTTGAGATGTCAAATGGAAAAGAATTCAAACACCAATAGTTGGTGGCTTCTAGGGTCATGGGTGGTGAACCAATGAACCATCAATTGTTAGTACCATTTGATATATTAGTAAAATATTTAGAGTAAATTTATTTGTACCACTCACACACCTAGTAATGACATCTCCATTGCACTTTAAGTGCGGTATGGAAAAATAAAAAACGCATAATGCACTTTTAAAATGCGGTATGCGTAGAAATGATATAAATGGGGATGATACCAGTAGATTTTTCTAAATATTTAACATCTAAGATTAAAGGAGACCTAATTAGCTAGTATACAAATTTGCAATTTAATTATCTTTTGCAACTCCTCCACCCCTCTTCACTCTAGCATAGACGTCACCCTCCATCTATGACCGTCTCACAACCAAGCTACTTGGCCCATGAGTTTAATTTTGCTTAGACCGTCCGTCCCATAAACCACTCCAAATGTAAACTTCTTAACTGTCTCTCTTGCCTCGAGGCATGTTCACTTCTCCTGGTATCTCCTCAGCCACACTCTATCACCAACTCTCTCACCTCTTGTTTAAGCCAACCCCGCAGGGACTTGGTACATTGCAAAGAGGGGTAAACTTAAAACGCAAAACCTAAGACTTGGTTCTGCCCTCAAGGTTAACAACACATTTAGGATCTAACTCGTGCACTCGAGGCAGAACGCTATCAAGTCTTCTCAAAATGGTTGTTGAGAATAGGAATAGAACAAGGAGAGAAGTGAATAGAGACAAAAAAAAAGGAAATCTGATTGCTCAATGTGGCCTATTATCTTTGAGCACAATGTATTTGATCTTGTAAGTTGTCTAAAATTACATTCAATGAATAAAGCTTGTGCACTGATCTTTACTTAATCTCTACATATTTTCCTATTATTTTTGCCTTTTTTATTATAATGAGAACTACTTGAGAACAGAACAGGTACCAAAATAAAAAAAAGTACAAAAATGGAAAATATATACTATGTTCTTACATGGAACTATCTATCAGAACAAGTGTCGGTCCTGCATCGAAGTACTAAAGTGAAAAAGAAATATACTATTTTCAAAATTGAAGTATCTTCAGAACAAAAACTTTCTAAAATCTCCACTAGGAAATCAACTAGTGAGCAAGAAAAGTCCATCCTGTCAAGGCAAGAAACACTTTCGCAATAGGTTCTTCATTGATTGCATGCAACTTTCATTCCCTACATATCAATCAAGATATAATAAACATGTTATTATGTAAACCTTTAGAACGAAAAATCATAACTACCAAATGCGTACATAAGAGAGAGATTTGTTACCAAGTTAGGGAGATGATTTGTCAGGACAATTACGACTATCATGTTATTACGCATACATGTAAAAGAGTGATTCCATGCATCTGATATAAGCAAATTCTCATTTTTGGTTCAGAACACTCGTCCAAGACCTCGCATCAACATAAAAAATAGGCTACCTAGTTGCCAACTTGGTCCATCTATTGACAATGTAGCTGCTTGCTATTTCATTTAAAGTATGTGTCTACACGGAATGCCTTGAGATTGGAACTTTTTACATGAACAATCTGCAATGTGATTATAAACTACATCTCTAACTTTACGAGCAACTTCACTCTGATCAACTATATGAATTGTATAGTTCAGAACCATTCTATCTTTTTTCGTTCTTATTTTCAATTCCACCACCTATGCACGCGACCCACAACTCTTGTTGAAACTTGTAAAGTTCTCTTGAGTATAAACATCTCTTCGATGCTTCTCTAAACCTTTATCCAACTTCAACCCTGATAGTGAGTGAAGTGAATCATTATCAGCAAGTAACTCTTTATGCATTTCTGCTTCTATGGCACACTCAAAATTTATCAATCCTACCGGTGACTTGTATTGTAGTATGCTAATAATCATTCATATAAATTTTCATACAATTTAGATATTAACTGTGTTAATTCTAATTATTATTTTTCTCATGCAACAAGGGACTAAATTTTTGATGTTGACTTAATTAAGTTAGAATAATTTTGTGTCAGCTAATCCACATGTTTAAGTGATTTTAACATATATATCTGTATATTCGTAATATATTAACAAAAAATTACAACAACATATGTTAGTGAAGTTGAATATTATAAATATTGATAACGGTAGCATTTAATGTTTCATTATATGTTGTGATATGTTAATATAAAATTTAAAATTTAAAGCTAAATAAAAACTTGTGAATAACATGAGTTACTTCCTAGTTCCTAGTATTCTAGAAATGTACGCTTAAAAAACTTTACTCGCCAAAAAAGATTATATTTAGTGACCAACATTATTTCTTATTCATTCAATGCTCTCACACGATTATTGACGCCATCAAACTCTCTTATATTGTGCATGACCACTAACAAGACTCTTATATCGTGCATGACCACCAACAACAAGGTGTAGCTGATAGATAATAATTGAAATTTTTTAAGCATCTAGTTTAGAATTCAATCCAAGAATAGCGTATATGAAAAAATATTTATTGAGAGAGATCTATCCACTTAATGTGATTTCAAAACTTAGATTAGTCTCATGACTATTAACTGTAGATACCTTAGGAAACAAAAAATATGGTGCATCACCTTCTATGCATATGAATTTACTCTTCTTGGTCCAAGAAAAAATTTACATGATAACTTTTATAAATTTACACTCAATTTTTATTTCATCTCATCTCCATTCACTTTTTATTTTTATCTCTTTTTTTCTTTTCTAGATTGATCATATCGTAAATCTTAATTTTATGTCTTCATCTTTATTTTTCTCTAAAGGTGGAATGAGGTTTTTTTTTTTAATACATGGGAAAAGAAGGTGGAATGAATGTGAATAAATATTTTAAATTTACAATATCAATGATGATATCAAATTTAAGGGAGTTATAGAATGAAATAATTTTGAAGTGATCCACAACTATAAGTAACTTCTCATAAAATCTATGGTTTTCATAATCCATGTAAAAGAATAACCATCAAAGCATCCAACTTTCTGGAAGAAAAAAAATGTACAAAAAAGATGTCATTGTTCCCTTATTTTATTTCTTTAATAAGTAGATGAATATGATTCTTATTCTGACAAACCAAATTCATCAAATTTTATAGAGACGTGCCTGAACTTTTTAAAAACTGCATACAAACGAAACAAAAACACGCATAAGCAATTAAGGGTTAAGTAAATTTCTCTCAATCTCAACCTCTCAAGAATTTTAATTTCTGTATCAATTATATGTATTTTTATATTGAACTTTTAATTTATTCTTAGTCCAACCCCTTCGACTTTACAATTTTTTTATAATTTTATTCCAGCCCCAACCAAGAATTAAATTCAAACTAGGCAGAATTAAATTCAGTTTGTAAAGAAACAGCTCCAATGGACTCTACTTAAAGCAGAAAATCAGAAAATGGAAAACACCGCCAGCATTCACATAAATAAACAGCACCATCAGAAAAACGTATTATATAAGACCAACAACTTTAACACAAACGAGGAATAGAAATATGCATCACAATGAAAAAGCTGTTTAATCATCCTCCTATTTAAAGTCAAGCTTTCCTGTCAATTAAAGTAACACAACTTTAAACTGAAAGAAGTAATACAAACAACTAAAAATCTAAATTTACAATTAAATCAGTGCAAATCCATTACAAAACCAAAGATGAACAAAAAGATAAATGGCATATTGTAAAAAAGGAAGCATCACGATTCCTATCTCAGCTATCAACATCTATCACAGTAGCACACAGTCATCCCAGTGTATTATTACCAGGGTTCTAAATTGCGGTCCAAAACCGCAAATGTAACGGGTTTTGTAGCCCCCGCAATGGCATCATGACCGCAATTGCAGCCGTTTCAACCTGCAATTCTGCATCGCAATCGCAGCCGCAGCCACAATTTAAACCCCTGATTATGACTGCGCCACTTTATTTTGTTTGATACACGCTGGTGCATTGAACTCCTGGCATTTCCGAATTGATGTAGCCTCAATTGGCATCACTCGGTCAGTGGAGCCATCCACTGGAAACACAGGTATACTATCAAGATGATTGCCACTGTTCATTTCATTCAACGAAGAACTTCGGGCTTTTATTTCTTCCCTCGGCTGCGCCCTATCTTTCGAGGAGCAAATGCTTAAGGGCAATTTCTTTAGCTTTGTCCTTCCTCTCTTCTTACCTGTAGGAGACGAATCTTCACAGTTTTTCTGTTTTAACTGGCTTGACTCTGCTTCGCCATTATCTATCTCTGTTCGGCCAGATCTATCATATTTGATTCCCTTCTTGTCTTTCTTACTTGAGCATACCTCTTGGTTGGATCCTTCAGAATCAATCTTGCCCGCAATTGCTTGACCATTGTTCAAAGATAAGCAATCTCGTCCAACTGCCATTCCAGATTCAGAGCCCTCAGTTACTTCATAACTTGAAGAACTTCTAGGCCTCTTTGACCTATGACCTTTTGACTCCGAATTCGGAGAGTTCTTAGAGATTCTTGGAGAACTATTCATGGCTCGATGTAATTTACGAGCTAATTCTTCATCTTTTCTAGTATTTTCAATTGGTTTGTTATTTTTGTACAACAGCTGAACAGGGAGGTGCTTTTTTGACTTGCTCTTTTTCAGATTTCTTTCCTTGCTGATTGCATCCTCAGAGAAAGACGCAACCAAATCTAAAGCACTCTTGGCTGCAGCAACCGCCTTTGCTGCTATTGCAGCTTTTTCTTCAGCGGCAGCTCTAGCAGCCTCCGCAGCCTTAGTTGCAGCAATTGCAGCTGTTTTTGAGGCCTCCACAACCTCCAGAGGAGTAAGGTTATGGCTATTTGAGTGACAACTCAACAAATGCTTAAGTCGGGCTTCGAATTCACTTGAAAAAGATGAGGATGAAGGGGAAGCAACATCTGTAACACAAGAAGCGGCAATTGGAGATGGAGAGGCAGTAGCTTCACTATCTGAATTCTGTTTTTTCAATCCGGCAAGAAGACGTTTCCGAGGCGGCAAAAGAACATCAGCATCTAACTGATTGGCATCATACATGTTGTCCATGTCCCCCCCAAGTAAATTCAATTTAATACTAAGAAAATAAACAACAAATATTCACATGAATCGAACTGCCACTATGTTGTAAATCATATCATTGGGAGAGCGATAAAACCTTTCCGATCTCAACGTCCCTATTGATGTGATCAAAGATTTTAGTAAACCTACAAGATCCTTAACAAACCCTACATAAAATTAGACCAATTCAAACACTATCCAAGGTGGTACTATTTTCTGTTAAGAACCCTCCATGAGGGTAAGAAATATGACTCATACCCATCATCAAAATTCTTCCATTCCACCTCTTCAATTCCTAAATAGAAAGCGAAAAAAACAACGGATTAAACAAAAACTAAATGTTACCACAAAAGATTTCATTCATCAAAATTAATTTACCTATGAAAAATGAAAACAAAGCAGCATGTAAGGTCAATTTTCAATCATCATCCAACCCCACTATTCCAAGGATGCATAATTCAGCAACATAATCAAAAGATCCAGGACACAAACATGACTTATAATTCTAATATTCTGTCCCAATTCAGCTCAAGACAGGTTTTTATTTCCAACACCCCAATTCCCAAAACGATTTGAATCAATCAACAAAGCAACCCAACACAGCTTAAATCTGGATTCAGCAGAACCATGTAAAATGAATGCTAGTTTTGAAAAGGGTTTCCATTAGTCAAATTCAATAACAAAAAAAAATATAGAAGATCAAAAGAGAGCTGGAGCGTTTTAGAATGAAAGAGGTCCATAAGTACCTGATCCTGTTGAGGAAGCAAAAGGCAGAAAGAGGAAGAGGGGCAAGGGAAGATCCAGGGTTAGGGTTTTCAGAGAGAGAGAGAGAGAGAGAATAAGAGGTTGTGATGATGAAGAACAAAATCCAGGGCATGTGGAAGGAAAACCCAAAGATCTTTCTTTTTATATTACATGTAATTTTTTTTCTTTTTTTTTTAATGATAAAAATGTGAAAGTGGGAGAATTTTCAATTGGTTATAGTTATAGAACGGTAAACACGCAAATCCCATAAAAACACCGATTAACTACTCTTCTTTTCAAGTTAAAAAAAACCTCGTGTTTATTTATTTTCATTTTTAATTATGTTGAACCATGTCAATGTCAATGACAACGTTGTTATAAGTAACTCGTTGCGTTGCGATAACTTTGGTGTCTAGAGGGAAAATGTAATAAGTAATTATTTGCAAACACTTATTTTATGGCAGTAGATAAATATGAATAAATTTATAAACCTGCGATGTGTATATATGTTTTTACCGTAGTGTGGTCTAGATCATTTTTAAAATGTAATGGAAGAAGTTCGTGTGGAATAA
Organism: Acmispon strigosus; assembly: GCA_030819835.1. NCBI lineage: Eukaryota > Viridiplantae > Streptophyta > Magnoliopsida > Fabales > Fabaceae > Acmispon > Acmispon strigosus. Next base: position 474,716 of record JAUAMA010000002.1, read on the forward strand.
AAAAGTTTATTAAATTTATCTTGATTGATTTTAGATTTGGTGTGATGCTTAGTTCACCTCGTTCTTCATTAATTATGAAATTGAGAATTTAATATTCATCTATGAAAATGAAGCACATTTTATGATTAACTGGTTACTGTTTAGTGTGAAGATATGCCATGAAATTAGTTGTTGTTGTCATTAGTTGACACGCAGGTCTCAACCAAAAAAATTTGTTGATTAAAAAAAAATTCAAAATTTAACATTTCTTTTTAAGTGGCTGTAGCTTCACCTTGAAGTTGAACTGTTGAAGTGAAGAATCTCATTTTGTTTTTAATTCTAATTCCGATGCTTTGTCAGCGTAAATAAATTGCACCAATATTCAATTATATATTTTTTCGATGAATAAAAAAATTATTCAATTATATAAATATATAATTATCATACGAGTTTAAATTATTATTTATGATTAAGTTAATTAAAGAAGTTGTCAAAAACAATTTTGTATGAAAAGTGAATTTTTGTTCTTTCCTTTAAGAAGTCATCCATATATGAAATGGATAATTATTGCAAACTGTCTGGTTCCATTTTATCTGGTGTGTTTTCTGGACTATCATCCATATTCGTTCTAAAGCAGTATTAAATATATAACCCACTTTTTTTGTTACACCCACTTTAACAAGATCCAGTTTGGCCTAACGTTGAGTGGAAGATTTTGTTGAAGACATGTCTATTAACATGAGCAGTCTTGCGAGAGAAAACTTGGAGTTGTAGAAATCCAAATTTGATGGGGTTTGAACCATTGTAAAGATACAAACACCTTAGCTTTATTCGACCATTAAGAGGGTCAAATATGGGATATAAGTTGAGTGATGTTAATGTACAGTTCTTCCGTATTGTCCGAGCGTAACTTATACCTTTCATGTCTGAATTGAGTGTCGTGAAAGGAAATTTACTTCTGATGGACCTAGAAACAAATATTAATGATAAGAAAGGCACAAAGTTCGAGATAGGACGTAATTATTGATATAAATAGGAATATGATAAATTAGGTCAAAGTCTTCTATCACACCTCATCATTATCTTTTCTAATTTTTTTCCACTTTGGATAATCGTCATAGTTTTTCTTCTTCTCATCTTTTTTATTAGTTTTCACCCAATATGATGTATTGCTAAACTCCTTAGTTAATCTTAGGGTTTTAAACTTTAATTGTATTTAGACCGAAGACCTTTCGTTGTTTTAATGATTCTTGTTTAATGAAGTTGATTTAGTTTGAATACCGTTTAAATCTATACTCCTTGTGTTGGTGTGAATATTTGTTTTGCAATTAATGATAATCTAATATAGTTTAAATCAATGAGTGACTTCTCAATTTGATTAAATGGAAGTGACACATGATTGAATCCATTCCTTGAAGGATTTAAAGCTCTAGTAATGCTTGTTAGCTAGATTTGGGGATTCCGTAACTTTAACTTTGACAAAAGTCAAAGTTTTGAAATTAGAGCCCTAATCCTTATACCAAAGGTTTTAGCTTTTAGGGACATTCTTATAAAAGTCTTCACACCATCATCTGAGATCTAGTTATAAATTATCAGAATTAATTATGTTTAGCGTAAAAACTACCTTCTCTAGCTTCTAGCAAAATTAATTTTAGGACTGAAATCAATTCTCCAAAATAACTCTCAAACATTTTTATTATCATCCAGAGTTGATTATACTCTATCAAAATTAATTATGAGGTTCTCCACCAGGAACGAAACATACACTAAGTAATTCACGTACCACAATCGCTCACCAAAATATATATATACGTATTCATAAAGTATTCCAACATCCCATCATCACAGCTATTTTAACAGACAATTAATTTTCATTTGGATTACTATAAGGTGGGTGATCATGTATATGCCTTGCACAAATCTGAAGGACACGTTATCTTGACAATGTGCAAGATGATGATACTTCACACTCTACCAAAGAGCATATTGTTTGTGAATTCTTCAACCAAATCATCAGCGATTAGATATGCTATCTCTATTTCTAATACATTGATCTGATCATTTATTAGTTCATACCAGGAGATGGATCTCAAGTCTTGTGAATAAGGTGTGTTAGATGAAGGATGTAGAGAAACAGAGATAATGTCCCATACTAATTTCAGTAGTTCTTTTCCACATGGTGGAGACTCCATGGAGGACTTGCTTAGCTTCCTTCTGAATCTAGACAGTGTCAAAGGTGGTCCAAGAACAATGGAAAGTGCCTCATTTAACAAATCAAGTAAAACCATGTGCTCTAACTTATCCTCATTCTGATCCTTTATAGATCTTTCGTTCTTCTTGATCAGTTTCCTATGAGATTCTTCCACTTCTTCAAAATCTGAGTTGCCAATTTGCTTTGCAAATGTGTCCTCTTTTGATGAGGATTTACCGCACGCACTGAAGTACAGACCAGAAGCAACAAGCAGGTCTCTTACATAAGATTCTGCTGGATCTTCCAATTGAACTAATTCAGATTCAAGAGGCTCTTGATTCGTCGTCGAGTCCTCAGGGCTATAAGACTCAAGTTGACTGATTTGCTTCCTTAGCTCTGCAAAATCAACAAGCAAAGAGAATGTAAGCAAGAATTAAACATCTGAAGAAGTAACTAAATTATATATATTGATAGCAAATACATTTCAAATGTTGCATTCAAACCAGAGGTTGGTCTCTTTGAAAGCCTATAATATTCACATTTAACATATGATCATGCATTAAATAAGCAACATGAACTTAGAAGGGCATTCAGCACATTCCTGACACATTTTTACTCTCTAATAAACCTAAAAATACTAGCACTAAAAAAATTACAAGAGACTGTCAAACAGTTAATTAGCATAAACAAGTAACATAAAATTTCAATGTTTGAAGAAGATGATCCTGTTTAATTAGCATATACTAGTAAAAGATATTAACTCAGAATCCAAGTTTCATACAGTTTCTATAACAGAATTGTGTAGCCCTTCACAAAGATAGAAACTTGAGGTGAATCATGAAAATCAACTTCTGATCTAGCTCACTCAATCCATTTGAAGAAAACAGCAAATGCTGTTTCTTGATATAGTGTCTGCATATGCAGTAAATACTCATAAGAAAACAATATTGACTTCCTTTTCATAGCAAGATGCTTGAAATTTAAAATCCTCTTACCTTTCAAACCAGAAATGATATCTATAAAATCCTTTGGCATAGCAATATTGTCTCTTGAAGATACATCTGGAGTTGATATAGGACTTAAATACTCATTCTGTGTCCAAAGTTCTTCCTGAATAAGGCTGCACACAGATGCAGGACTAGCAGGTACCTCAGTGGAGTTCTCCTAAAAAACATGCAAGACAGAAACTCTGGTAATTAGATAACAATCATATATGCAATATCTTAAAAAAAAAAATCATAGTTGAGAATGCTGAAAAGAGTATATAGCGAACTTACATGCCTCTCACCATATTTCATGAGAATAGTTGGTCCACTTCTAATATCTCTCACCATGGGACCATATTCATTGCAATGTGATTCTACCGTTGACTGAAGCCTTTTCCCAAACAGCTTTCTTCTCAGATCAAAAGCATGTTTGAAACTGGAAACTTTTTCTTTAAACTTAAATCTGTCTTTCTTCTGTCTTTTAGGCATTGTTTCAACAGCTTCAAGCTTCCTCTGAATAAGAGCATCTGTAATAATATGAGGGTCCTCTAGAAGAATCTTCTCAAATGATTTTCCTGATAGAGGAGCAGAAAAGGATCTTACAAGTTTCTGAGGGGACAATAAATTGTCATCTGTTTCATGCCTGAGTGATCCTGTTTGTAATTCTTTTCTCCTTTTCAAAACATCCCAGTGATTGTCTAATATATATGAACTTGAGTTCCCACGAGTCATTTCAGGAATGTCAAAATGAGCTTCACTTTTCATAACATTTCTTCGCCTCTTGGAAAAGAATTTCCTGGTGTTTCTGTTGAAAAGTTTCGGTATCCGACCCCACCTAGTGGAAAAAGGCTTTTGTGTTGATTTGGAGCGGATCAAAGTCATTTCAGAATCTCTAGTCACACTTTCTGAGACTTCTTTTGCTATATAATGAGCTATTTCTTTAGGATCAGATAGTTTTTCATAGTAAGGAGTTTCAATTCCACTTCCTCGACCCGCAGAACCCTTTTTGATAGATTTCCCTAGCATCTCACATTTCAACCTCTCTCCTACCTCCTCAAGAAATTCTTCTATACTATGTCTCCCTTGTAAAACTTCTGATGAACTGATCCCATTCTCTTTGTGGTTGCAATTGCAATTACTATCAAGGCTAGGCTTCAAGATAACTATCTGAGAGGTAGAAGAACATTCATCAAATCTGCTTCTAGATTCCATTATTAGAGACTCCTCATAGTCTCCACTAAGTGTACTATCCCTTGAAGGAAAGGATTGTTTTTGCTTAGTCAAGATTAAATTCATCCTATCATCATTAGGTAGTTCCCTTTTAAATAAGTGATTATCTAGCTCTGCAGATTTCCCTGTTGCCTCTCTCTGTGAACTTTCATAATGTGGCACCATTTCCTTGTTGAGATTCTCTTGAGCAAGCATTCGCCCCGAAACACTTCCGGTTTCTGCATCCTTCAAACACTCCTTAAGCCTTGCAGCTTGATATGCTTCAAATTCTTTCTTGAATTTCTGTAGTTCTTCTTCCTGAGGATGCTCCATTGGCCTTGGTTTTCCGTAATTCTGTCCCCATCCATCATCTTCAATGTCTTGGTAGAATGGATCAAATTCCATGTTTTTACTTATGCTTTCATCTGATGGAACCACAGGTTTAGTGTCTAATGGCATCATGTCCATCCCCATCAACCTTGCCACAAGGCTTGGTGCATTACTTCTGGTGCCTGATTTTTTGCATAGCTCCTCATTGTTCTGTCTTTTCACTGAAGCCAAGTAACTATTTATCTTTGACCAGTCATCTTCTACTTGACACGAGTACTGAAAATTCATCAGAGCACGTTCATCTTCAGAATGGTAAGAGTAACATGTTATGACAGTTATAGAAAAAGCACTCAATTTCATTGATGTTCATTGGAATGGGAAGTGGAATCTCGTGCTTATCTGTCAATTAGTTAGTGTCATGAACCAACTATCTCAAAAACTTATGTTGTTAAGTTTTAAATTATATTTCTAACACGTCCTGTCACACAAAAAGTTCATTGGACTTGAAGGGTGAACAACGCACTGACTCACCCAGCTTGTGCTAAAATTCAACTTTTTTATTATAGAATAATGGAGTTCAATAATGATTGGACTTTACACCATTTGGCCATAGAGGCTCTGAAATCATGTCATGAATCCATCGCAAAAGTTTAGGCTGTTGGGTGAAGACACAAGAATGGTTTTATTTACTTTTAACAATAACAAAAATAAGAACATGAGAAGAGTAATACATCAATCAGAACTATGGTTGATAGTTTGCAACTAATCAATCTGATAGAATCGGCCAAAGAAGAAGAAGTAGACTGATATTGCTCAATATAGAAAGGGTAACCCTCCACTAAGTGAAACTCCCTCCATTTATAAAGATAACAGCAATTTTACTCAGATCAAAGGCATTATAGCACAAAGGATTGGTAAAATACCTATCTAATCACTACATTGCAAATGTAGTTTAAAACAGAATCAAGCCATGAACAATCCCTATACATGTACTCTAGCCAAAAACTTGAGGGGCCATTCTCAAAAGGAGCATGTATGAAAATATTGCAAAATCCAGTCACTATTGAGTAATATCACAGGAAGAAAGAAGGAATTATTGTGGTGCATTGAGACCCTTAACATAAAAAGGCAAGTGACGAGAAACTTACAGTTAATTCTCTTTCTGGATAGTGGATCTGAGATTTTTCTGATTGCAGCTCCACGTTATTGCCGGAATATTCCAGGCCTGCATCACAGTTAGTACAATGGCAAATCAGAACTAACCTAACAAAAGCTTAAAATTAATCAAGCAAAGGAGGGACAGAACTAAACTTTTAATCAAAGAAAACAAAAGAAAAAAACTCAGTTCCAACAACATATCTTTAAAATTGCAATAAACTATTCAGAAAACCAATTTATACTGTTTCATATCATTGAGCACAATCAAATACCTTTTGATCATTAACTAACAAAAAATAGATAAGCAAATAGCCACCTAAAACTTCTCACATTCTGAAATGAATCATTAGAAATTGGCGCATAAATGCTCATTTTAGCTCCCATTATAGGTTATCTAACTTAGGTAAATCATAGCATTAGTGAACTTTCTCTTCAAAATATAAAACAACACTTACCGCCATTTTGTCTCTTATGCGCATGAACTTTATTGGCCATCCTCCCCTGGCTGTATCTTTATTGAGAAAATGGATTCGAAATTCTGTGAAAGAATCAACCAATCAGTTGCCTCAAAATAAAGCACATAAGCATCTGTTTAAATGATGGATTCAAAAGCTACACATTTTGCATTTTGAATGATATTGTTAATGGAGACTAACCTTTCAGGCCTAAGGAGGAAAAGCTTGCAGACAAATATGGCAAAATCTTCCCAGTTTTAGATAAAATGATGAAGAGTTTGAAGATTCATATAAATAGGCCTATAACTTGACTCTCATTTAAACCCAGAAGAAAAAGGAGCACCCGATATATCAATTTCACCTTCACAATACCAATCACTGAGAAACACCAGAATAAACAACTTCTCAACCAACTGAACCGTCAATCAATCCACGCATTACAAAAAAGGAGAAGATGGGTGCGCTTTAATAGCTACAAAGTTTGGAACTTGATATGAAAATTGAAATGGGTGGCACAATAACAAATTCTTGATGAACTGAGAGAGTGAGAAGTGTGTGTGTCATCAAAAAGTGGAAAATTATGAACTGGTTATGATAATTGAGTTGATGATGATGAAGACAAAGAAAAGAGCTGCTATATTATTAGTGTAGCAAAAGGGAACAAGTCCTCTGATTCCATTGCTGGAAATCAATGAATAAACCAATGCCAGCGAAGGTTCCTATTTTTCTCTTGGTTAATCTTGCAGCCAGCAATGCTTTATTATAATGACTAGCTCAATAGGTATGATGCAGTAAATTTTCTTTTTCTTTGGGTCTAGTGATATAGACTCATAGGTTTGTGTTTCTCTTAAATCATATCATTTTTCTTATGAATTTTGTGATTTCCATGTGAGTGATATGTTTTTCCCAAATCAAGAAAGTGATTTAATTGAACTAAATAGTTTGTTGCAATCATAGAGAGTTAATGAAAGTGGATTAAAAAAGGCAAAATCCAGAGAAATGAACACATGGACCATATTGGAACCCAAAACTGTACATTTCCTATTCTATTATCCAATTCCAAGTTGAGTCAAATAGTTGTTGTGAGGTTTGTTTTGTCCCTTATTATTGTATTATAATAATATTGTTGATGAACAAAAGAAAGTTGTCATCCAAATGTGCATGAAATCTCAATGCATAATTTTAAAAGAATTAATCTGTCAATGATGAAAGTCAAAGGAATTATTGGTGTTAATGATGAAAAATGAGCATATGGCAAATTGTCACATGATTTATGGTACATTATTATGGAATAAAAATTGGCATTATGTGATTGGATTTTCAGATGGCCTAACCAACAGCTCAAAGGTGTGTGGTTCTGCAGTTTTATGCACACGACGCCTCCATTTGGCTCTTGATGTCATAGCATTTAGAATTTTGTATGTATCTTTTTGTCTTGTCCTCTCCTAACTTCTCTTACCTTCACATTCACAAATCACAGAAATTGAAGGAAACTATTAAGCAAAAAGATAAATATATTAAATAACTTTGATTTTCTCAAACTTTGTAATGCTTTATTTAATGAGCTGGCGTTTATTTGTCCCCTTATGGAACTCTTGCATATGAAATTCACATGAAGGGATTCAAACTTTATGATCTGGCAACTAAAACAGTTTTTGTTTCCAGAGATGTGCAGTTCTATGAAAGTATTCTTCCATTCAAACATGACAAATTCCTTCTTTAGCAGAAAGCTATGACTGAAGAATTGCAAGCCATGCACGATAATAACACTTGGAGTGTTGTTTCATTACCTCCCAATAGACAAAGTGTGGGGTGTAGATGGATTTACAAAATTAAACACAAGGCCAATGGTTCTATGGAAAGGTACTAGGCGAGGCTTGTAGCCAAGGGATTCACACAACAAGCTGGTTTAGATTTTGTAGAAACTTTTTCCCCTGTTGCAAAAGTAAGTTCCGTCAAAGATTGGCTGCTATAAAAGGGTGGCATCTTGCCCAAATGGATGTCAATAATGCTTTTTTAAAATGTGATTTGAAGGAAGAAATTTATATGGATCTACCCCAAGGTTATTGTCATGATTCAGCCCATAAGAAGGAAAAGCTTGTGTGCAAGTTGCACAAGTCTATATATGGCTTGAAATAAGCATCTAGACAATGGTTTGATAAGTTCAAGACAGCTATTGTACAACATGGTTTTCAGCAATCCAAAAATGATTATATTCATCAAGGGCAAGGATGATTCTTTTGTAGCTCTTCTTGTGTACGTTGATGACATTATAATTGTTAGTTCTAGTTCATCAATCATTCAAGAAGTCAAGACTATTCTGCTTTCACATTTCAAATTGAAGGACCTAGGCAATCTTAAATACTTTCTTGACTTAGAAATAGCCAGATCAAATAGAGGTATCTTTCTTTCCCAAAGAAAGTATGCTCCTTTCTTGCTTGAGGAGACAAGCTTCCTTGGTTGCAAGCCTTCTGCAATACCAATGGATCGTAACTTGAAGCTTGTCTATTCTCCTGGAGATCCTCTTGAAGATTCAGCAGTCTATAGAAGACTGATTGTTATATCTTGTGATTTCCAGACCAGATATTTGTTATGCTGTACAGAAATTGAGTCAATATGTTTCATCCCCGAAGTCAATTGCACATCAACTTCTGAGATATAGTAAGCATACTCCTGGCCAGGGACTGCTCTTTTCTGCCAAATCAGATCTGCAACTTCATGCCAATGCAGATGCTGATTTCGGGCCCTCCGAATGTCGAAAGTCCACTTCTGGTTTGTCTGTTTTCATGGAGGAATCTCTCTTGAGTTGGAAGTCAATAAAGAAAAACATAGTAAGTGGATCCTCAGCAGAGGCTGAGTACAGGTCACTTGCATCTGTTATATGTGAGATTCTTTGGCTCCAGAACCTCTTGCTGGATTTTCCTAAGCAACCTACATTGCTCTATTGTGATAATAAGGCAGCAATACACATAGCTTCTTATGCTTAGATGCTGTTGAAGTAAAGCTGATTAATGTGAGATCTCATCACCAACTAGCTAACATTTTGACAAAAGCACTACCTAAGACGAGCCTACTGCACTTACTCTCCAAGATGTGAATCTCCGGAAAAGACCCCAACACCAACCATCCCTTCCCTTCCTCTCTCAGCCTCCTACACCTTTCCCTCCCTCTCTTTCTTCAACTCCAAGAAGCTGAAGCTGAGCAAAATGTGCCTACGACCGACCACTATTGATAAGAAGCTTGAGTCTTGACCACTTGAAGGAGAGTGCATGGAGCTTGAGGCAGAAGCAGAGCGTTGATCATCAGCGCAACTCCAGAATTGCTTTCAGCGATAAGGACCACGCCGATCGAGTTGGAGGAACACATTAATTTTAAGGCTTACATGGTTCAAGGATAGGACCATATCATATCACCGCAATAGACATATGATACATGCTTATCTTGTGAATTTCTACGCGCATAGATAAAGAGTATAAAGAGTAAAATAAAAGTGTCTAAATGTGTCTGTTTAGCAGTACACGAATAGTTGCGAATGTCTTTTGCTTTGCTGTGAGATAGATAAAGGGGCAGGGCAGGGCAGGGTACCCAAATTGTACTCACTGCTAATTTACCCTTTCTTCTGATTTTCTTCTGATAAAGGGGCAGGTCTTGCTTTTGTTTTTGCTGGTCCTGTGAATTGGGCCTTGAACCCTGTTCGGCGCAGTTTTCAAAAAATACAAATGTGGCACCATATTAACCTTTTCTATTGCTGAATATCATGCTCTGTACCTACCCAAACCCAAACATGACACCAAGTCAATATTATAGTGGAATCAACGGTTAATTGGCATTTATCTTTTTCCTTAATTTTTTTGGCTAAACATGGATATCAATGAAGTGATTGGATTCATAATAAAAAGTAATGGGTAACTCTCCCACGCCACTTCTTAGTTAAGATGCAGCAATGCATCTCTTAAGTGGACCAATAAATACATGACATGTGTGTATTCTAAACACGTCAGCAGTTTGACTAATAACTTTCATTATTCTGACTTTTGACCCTTTTATTTATATCTATTACCATTTTCAGTCCCATCCTTTATTTTTTAAAATAAAAATTCATTTTCAATTTCCCAACTCATAACAATTATTTTCACAAATCAGAATTCAAATTTTATTAACTAAATTGATTATCTCACTTCAGTTCTTCCTGTATCTGTTCATCTTCTTCCCCAACAAACTGAGCTCATCTTCTTCCCAAACCACCTGAGTTCATCTTCTCCCCAAACCCTTTGCACCGGAGCTCGAGTTCGCATTCGTGTCGTCGAAAGCTAAACCACCGGCGTTCCCCACGTCGTATCGATCGTCGTCCTGCCCATCCGGTTCTCTTTCTCGTCGTCGTGCGTAAGAGAAGGGTTCCATTCGGCTTCTTCCCCAACTACCAGTTTGGTTCCTTTGAAGCTTCGAAACCCTTTCCATCGTAACCACATTGTCGACTCGACGATCATCTTGTACTTCAATCGTGTACGACACCGTTCCCTTTGGCGTGGAAAATTACAATGACAATGTGCTTCATCAATGACGTGCAAGCGCTTCCATAAAAGCTTTCGTTGGCTGAATCTTAAGGAACCAAAGGTATAAAAAAAACCCTGCTTTTATGGAAAAGTGTTTATTGGGTTTTGTTATTTGGCTGAATCTCTTTTGTTGTCCTGTTAAGGGTTCTTGATGTCATAGTTTCTTTGCACACCAACTGTTTGTTAAATGGTTTGGAAAACCTTTGTAGTTGCTTTTGTTGCTCTTCTTGCAAGTTAAGTTTTGTTATGTATTTTAGTTTAATTGTTAGGTGAAGGAAGAGCGTTCATTGTAGGAAGCAGTCGAATTAATTTGTTGACCGCGAAAGGGTGCATATGGCTTCATCGGAGGATGACGGGGAGCTAAAGAGAAATCTTGATGAAGGACTCCATGAGGAGGAGGACAAAGGTGAAAGGTTTGAAAGTGAAGGGGATCATAGTGAAGGGGATGGCAGTGAAGACACAGATGTAGATTCTGATGAATGTGAATTACCATTCAAAAGCTTATTAAACATGACAGCTGAAGAAATAAGAAGGTTAAAGTTTACCAGTGATGTCAATGCTTACAATTGGTACTGCGCTTATGCTAAAGGGCTTGGATTTGTGGTGAGAAAGGATGTGCGGGCACGAGATGCATACGGCAAAGTCATAATGCGTCAATTTGTATGCAATAGAGAGGGTTTGAGGGAAAAGAAGTACTTTATTAGGGACAGGCAAAGAGATCACAGAGCCCTAACTCGAACAAAATGTCGAGCTAAGCTGAGGATACGTTATGTGTACGAATCGTCGAAATGGAAGGTGGTGTCGTTTGTGGTGGATCACAACCATGAACTTACACCGTCCAAATATGTTCCTGTGATTGACGCTTACCGTACAATGACTGATGCGGATAAAGCTCAGGTGGATAGCCTGCATTCATCCGGTGTTAGAACTTGTCACATCATGGGCTACATGGCGGCCCAGAAAGGGGGATTCTCAGGGATGAACTTCTTGAAAGAGGACCTGTACAACTACGTTAATAGGCAGAGAAATCAAAAATTAAAAGGTGGGGATGCCAAAGGTGCTCTAACTTTTTTGAGAACTAAGGCTGATACAGATCCCATGTTTTTTTCAAAATACACCACCACCGAGGACAACAGAATGAAAAACCTCTTATGGGCAGATGGTGTTAGTAGAGCAGATTTCCAGTGCTTCGGGGATGTTTTGGCCTTTGACAGCACATATGGTAAGACAAAATATAACCAACCACTTGTTATCTTTTCCGGATGTAATCATCATTCAATGACAGTAATATTTGCTTGTGCTCTTGTTGGTGATGAGAAAATAGATACATATGTCTGGGTTTTGGAGACTTTCCTGGAAGCAATGTGTGGCAAACACCCCAAATCTGTTGTGACAGACGGAGATCCTTGTATGAAGGAGGCTATTAGGCAAGTGTTTCCAAATGCATCACACCGACTATGTGCCTGGCACCTGTTCAAGAATGCACAAGATCATGTGAAGAACAAGCCTTTTTTGGATGACTTCGAGAAAGCGCTATATTCACATTTTACAATTGACGATTTTGAGGAATTTTGGATGGAAATGGTTGCCAAACATGGTCTCCAAGATGACAAATGGGTTAAAGCCACTTACGAGAAAAGGACAACTTGGGCCACTGCTTACCTCCGTGATCAGTTTTTTGCTGGTATACGCACGACCTCGCGGTGTGAAGCTATTAATGCCCGTATAAAGCCCTATGTAAACAAAAGAAATAGTCTTGTGGAGTTCATGCACAATATTGAGCTGGCTTTAAGGGGATACAGGCACAACGAGTTGGCTGCTGATTACAAGTCTCTTTATACAGAACCCGTGTGCCTTAACCAACTATACAAATTTGAGAGCGATGCTGCGAAGGTCTTCACGCGAAAAATTTTTAAAGAGGTCAGACATCAGCTTGAGTGCGTGGCTCCACTGAATTTTGTGGATAGAACAGAGGATGGAGACAATGTTAGATTCAGGTTGAGTAAGTACTCAAGGCCAAACCGTATAGTTGAAGTATCTTTCAACACCAAAGACTTTCAGTTTTCATGTCAGTGTCGTCTATTTGAGTCTCGTGCCATTCCGTGCAGTCATATTTTTTATGCGTTGAAACATGAGGACGTGGAAGAAATTCCAACAACCCTTGTTGCAAATCGGTGGAGGAAGGACGCAAAAGCTGAGTTTATGTCGGGAACTCCATCTGGTGAAGTGGAATTTGAAGTTATGAAAACAGCCCGTTTTGGTGCTTTAGCTGCAGCGTGCAACAACCTTTGTGTTATTGGTTCAGAAAACAATTCGTTGTTCAGTCAATTGAGAACTGATATTCTGAAGTTGACTGCAAGGTATAAGAAGAAGATGGGTTGTACAGTTGATACTTTTGTTGATGGCGTTGACGGTATTCGTGACCCCAATGTGGTTGCGTCGAAAGGCGCTCCAGCAAAGAAGCGAGCGAGGGGCAGGCGAACAGTGAGATGTTCAAATTGCCACAGATTGGGGCACACAAGAACTACATGTAAAAAGAAAGTTGATACTGTAGAGGAGACGGGTAGTGAGCAAGAATGCACTGAAGTTGACCAAAGTGTTTCGAAGTATACCGAGCGCACGAGTAAGCGTACTAATTCAGTCTCTAAGGTAAAGGTTTGGTGTTAAATTTTTGCTGTTAAAACTGAGTATTTATCTGTAACTCCACCTACATGAGTTGTTTGAAGAATTAATTTGTTATTTGCTTGCAGAGTCTTCGTCGTTCCAATCTGAAGAATCCAAGGCCTGATAGTTCAACGCTAAAACGAGCGGATGAGACGGTTAGTGCGTAATGATGAATTGCATTGTCTCAATAATATAGTTCCATTAGTTTTGTGTATATTGTTGTTAAAATCTGGTTATTATGGTTGGTAACTTAGGAGAACCCCACTCAAGCATCCGTTAGTGTGCAGCGTGCACAATGCCGTAACGAGGAGCGTGTTCTATCCCCACAACATTCAACAATGGAGCCAGTAAGTTGTTGATGATGATGTGTAATTTTTAGATTAATATGTTCAGCATGTCAATTCAATTGTTCATTCATTTTGATAGGAAACCGAATCTAATGCTTGTACTGGTAGAGGCCATCCTGCATCCCGTGTCATGCCGCCTCCTCTATTAGGAACGCTACCCCTGAACATGACCCCGTTTGGAATTGGTAATTTTATGCCAGCACATACCAACTTCCCACAGGTTTTTGGCCAGTGGATTCCCCGACCACAGAATAACATGACATATGGTTATGGCAATCAACCTCATTGCATGCCAATGCAACCTTATTATGGTATACTGCCCGTGATGCCCCAGAATCCTCAGGTTTGGTATACCTTGATTATTTTGATGTTCATACTAAAAAACCAAATTAAATTTGTTTTTTGTTTTCAACATAACAATTACATTTCCCTTTTAACAGATTCGGACTGCTTGTCAAGGTGGTCAGGCTGGTGGTGGTTTTAATCACAGCCAGCATGAAGTGGCGAAGAAGGCCCCGAGTAAGAAAAGGGACAAATAAATGTGATGTTGTGAAGAAGTGAATTTAACGTGATATCTGGGCAAGCTTATTGGAAGTCATTTGAACCTTAAAATGAAGCTTTTAAGCTTGTTTCAATTGTAAATGTGATGCTGTGTATATTCCTAAATTTCTTGTAAAGTTTCAGTATAGTGACTTGTGTTGTTGAATTTCACTTAAATGCAGTTTACAATTACTATTTTACCACAGGATTCAGAAGTTTGATTGTTGTTGTTGATTATTAATTTGGCTTGATTTAAGCAATATTCTCTACGTACCCAAAAAAAAAAATTAGTTAAGCAATAAAAAGTGAAAGTGATTGTATAGAGGCCGGTCAAGCAAAAATATTAGTACAGCAAAAAATATTGGTTCAGCAAAAAAGTAATGGACTATTGTTTTTTTATCCAGGCCCATTATGTTATTGCCAAGGATTTTAGCCAAAAAAAAAAATCCACAACGCAACAAACAACAATAGCTAAAGGTTGTCAGCTTAAAAAAAAAAATTAATAATAATAATAAGTCAGTTATTGATTCTGCAACACACTTCAGGGTAGAGGGAGGAATCAACGGTGCTTGTCAAATCTGCGCCGCCGTATTGATGGTGGTGTGTGCGCCGACCAACCAGCATTAATGGGCGCGTTCTTTCGCGACGACAGCTTTTTCTTTTCCTCACCTCCTAGTCTCCTACTGTTCCACTTACCTTTACATGGAGATGCTTCATGAAAATAAAGTCCCACCCCTTCGTAAACCAGTACTCATAAATGGAAGAGTACCCATTCAATCCATCTGAACAGGCATACACTCTCACCCAGTTACACTATAAATAGGGCCTTTGCATCACTTCTGTGTTCATCCAATACTATTCCCTCTTTGAAGTTGTTCTTGAGCGAATTCATCACTTCAGAAGAAATGCCTGGCTATGGATGGGGAAGCGAATGGCGCCAGTTCCGGGTTGAATGGACTCAACCTGGGGTGAGTATACATTTTGCATTGTTGTGGTTTATCATTCCTTTACTGTCTGCGCCTCCCATTTTTTTTCTCAACACTATAACCATTGTTTCTCCTTCTCTTATACGTTTTGTTTCTTCTTAATAGTGTGGTTCACTGTACATACCGACGAACTTCTGGAATACATGGCACGACTCCTTTGGGACATCCATCGCTATACAAGACCCGAATGGGCACTCATTCAGATGCCGGATTGGTGTTTGGAGCGGTCGTGGATTTTTGACACACGATCTTACAAGAATGCTGAGACTTCGCTACAATATTGAACCCCCAATCCACCTGCATTTCCAAATGATCACTCCGGACCGTTTCGTAATGAGGATTTACTTCCCCGGGATGCGCGAGTTGGTTTACCCGTGGACTGTGGAGAACGGATACAATTGAATTGCTTATTTTATGTTGTTGTTATTTTTTATTTTATTTTTAATTTCAAAATGTAGTTCTCTTTGTTTATTAAGAATTCTGTGTTTCTATGAAGTTGGTATGTTTTTTGATTTTATTTTTATATTGTTAATTGTTTACATATTGAGTTATTATTCTTATTAACAAAAAATAAAGTTAATACAAGTAAATGCAACCAAAAAAATTGAGTTATGCGTGAATATGCTTGAGTTAAGCAGTAACAAATTAATTTCTATATTTTAAAAAGAAATTAATGCCATGCCAATGTGCTTGGGTTGTAAAGGTGCAAGGACTTTTACAATGATGGTATGAAAATTGGTCAACAAAAAAGAATGTTATAGTACAGTGGTCTCTTAAAGAATATATAATTAAAGATTTGGGGTTACCAAAAAAAACAACCTTACTAATTAAACCATACATAGTTTTCTAAGATAGTTATAATTTAGATCAAGGTCCTCATACAATTGAGGTGTTACAGTGTAATTGCTAAAACAGATTGATATAGAGGAAATAGAATTCCTGAAAAACATGCAAAAAGATTTTATCACTCAACCAAAAAAAATTGGCCACTTACACATGAGTTTGGTTTATCCTAAAAGAAAAAGAGGATCCATCAGTGATAAGATGTCAACAAAAATAAATTGAAATCCAACACTAAATTGTCATAAGTGACTTCTTCACTAAATAAATACAACAATGCAAAGCTAAAATTAGAAAAAATAAGGAGAGCCAGAAATAAAGCATAAATTGGAGCACTGATGAGTTTAATATTTCAATAGGCTGGGATAATATTACAAAGAAAGAGAAATAAATTACAAAGAAAAGGAAATAAACTTCAAAGAAAAAGAAATGAATTGAGAGTTCCATATACTGCTTGACAAGATCTGTCATCCTACTGAGTTCGATTTTTATCTAAATAGTCATGCTGGTATACAGGGAAAATGCCGTACTCCCCACACAGAGCGGGATGAAAACAATTTCAAAACATTTGAGCTGCGGGGGCTGACTAATAAGAAGATGCTACACCATATAGCATAAAATTGTTTGTCAGCTACTGCTTCTCACCTGTTTTGAAATTGTTTGCGTCCCGCGCTGTGTGGGGAGTACGGCATGTTCCCTGTATTCCAGCACGACTATTTAGACCAAATCGAACTCGGTAGGACAACAGATCTTGTCAAGCAGTGCATGTACTTATTGGCTTTGACATGAATCAGGTTACGTGGGAGGATCCTGGAATCGATTCCATAGAACTACAGCACCAGCGTCGAGAAGGAGCTGGAACCTGTTTTTTATGAAACGTGATTTTCCTGGGATCAGGTTATATGCTTCTGGAACCTGATTTTTCTTGACAAAGATGGGTATGAAAGATATTCAATTCTGAAAGCCAACCTTATATAGCATATGGAATATGATTGGGTGGTGTATTGAATTCGTGTAACATAAATAGAGAAAGTAACAGATTCATGATGTTTTTCCCTTCACATTCAATTAGCACTGCAATTTAGGTGGGCGGCGCGCAGTAAATATCAGTTGACGGTTTCCCTTCAACCGCACGATCATCCAGTTATCAAACGTGGCCTTGCATCTTCCCTTTACCACCCACGATCGTGCGTCTTGATACCAGTTTCGTAATCAATTTCAAGCTTCTGTACACGCGATCTTCAAGAAAGTTGAACGTAAAAATACAATCAGGGGCGGCATGCATTAAACATCCAATATCATGGGAAAATGCTATCCAGTACTCATTTACCACGTTTTTGCTGTCAAATTCATTTAATGTACCTAACACTTGATCACACCGTTGCAATTCGTGTGAAACTGAGTTAAGAATATAAGAATGATAAAGGTGGGGCAAGTTATAAGTTCAGTGAACTAGTTGATGCCTACCTGATAAAGCTATCCAACAACCACTACCTAAAAAACAAAACAAAAGAGGGCTCAAAAAACACAAGAGGATCCCACTCTCAACTGACCACGAAAAATATCCAACAACCAAAATCTCCACAACCAAAATAAAGAGGCTTATGCCTCTATTGTGCACAGTACAATTCATTAGGTTAAAAAGCCAGAACTTAATAGATACCAAATCATGTAATCAATATCTCAGCATGTCCGAGGGACGGCCTTCTTCTTCTTATCAGCTTCAAGCAACCTGTGATAGTAATCAAGTGACTTCGTCAAGACCATTCCTTGCAGCAGGTTGTATGAATGTAGTCCAATTTTTGCAGCTAGGCTCAGCCTTGTGTAGTTACTAACCTGCAAATAATCCGTCCACCAATTAGCAGATGATCTAAAATGTGTATGTCACACAAACAATTGGCAGCCCAAATTAACAAATTTGTTTGTCACCTCAATGTTGTCGTATTTTTTGACTTCCCCTCTTTCCATCCAAGTTGCAACCCAAACTCCACAGTCATTTCTGTAGCACATTTGGTTAGGAGTTGATTTAAATTATCAGCTAAACTAGCAGCAAGCTAAAATGGTGATAACTTACGAGTCAGGCTTTTCAACACGAACTTCTTCAGGTATGACAAGTTTGAATGACGAGACAACTGGTTTGGGGGTGAGCTCGAAATCATAGAATGAGACGTCTTGCAGCATCTCATCCAAGTATATTGTCTGATTAGAAAAAAGCAACACCAAGCAGTTAAAATGCAAATGGAATAAAATAAAATTCTACTACTGGAGTTAAATTTACTAAAAAACACTTGTTCATAAAACAATCCACCGTGGTTAACGAAATTAGAAACGCACCAGCAGTTTGGTTTGTCTGATCCTGGCCGCCATTCTGTTTTCGTCTGGGCAGCTGTCAAGGTATTTAACTTGTTGCTTCGTAAAATCAACCACCAACAGATACCAGTGTTTGTTATCATCATTAACAGGTATGAATACCTAATTGGGGACAAATCAAGTAAGCCAAGCATGATAAAGCAAAGGTATCAGATGAAATGTTTTGGGTATCCATTGGATGCCTTCCGATAAAGATGTCAAAACTATACAATTACCTGTCTGACCAGATCAATGGAACCCATGAAATGTTTCTGATTAGACCTCTTCATAGTATCTGGGTGTGTATTCCATCTTAATACAGCTTGCTACAATATAAACCACCACACGCAGGGACCACAAAATTTAAATTTCAGTTACTTGGGTTTCACTGGATAGGGTGTAAGATAAAATGAAAATTAAATAAAAAGGAGACTTAGGGTATTACAGAAAACGTTGTAGGAAAAAACCAGTACGGTGGATTTTTCATACGCGCCTTCTCAGTTGCCGTAAGCAGGCAGACAAGCATGTTAATGACATCTTGTCCCACTGCTTCCTTTGGTCTCAGTGACTGCAGCATGCCTCTGGTTCCGTCTATAATGGGGATTTCAGACCTTACTAACATCTCTTTCCTGTGTTGAGTGTAAGCAATACATATTAGGGGCATATTAGTTTCTGGATATAAATGCAATCGATATGAGGAGTTTAAAATGGATTTACACAAAATAGAGACGTATCTTTGGCTTACCAGGCACTGTCCTCCTTATTTGACTTCTTGAAGATGTACGATGCAACAGCGATCTCAGGGTATGGTATTAGGAGGGTAGCCTCTGGGGTGAAGATTTTCTTCAAGAACTGCATAACACATAACAATAAAGTTGTTAGGGTAACATTAATTGTCAATTGTAAGATCAACTTAAACTCAGTTAGACGTACTGGTGGAACAAAATCTGGGAGTACTGTCTTGGGTGTGGTGAACAATTTCCTAACAAGTGCGTTGGGGTTCTCAGTAATTGGTGTCATCTCTTCGGGGGTTCCAGCATTCATGGTATGCTTTTCAGGGTTCTCAATTGGTGTCCCTTTATCACAAGGTTGACCAAACTTCTTCAAAATTTGATCAACCGCAGCATTCGCTGATGGCGAAGCAGTGAGTTCAGGGGTCACAGGTGTCTTTGTTGATTGGTTTATGAGTGTCTGTGTCAACCATCCTACACTTTGCATCACTTGCTGTATACTCGCCTCCATTGCATTAAGCCTGTCATCCACGTTACACCCCTTATATAAAAAAAGCAAGGCAATTAATAAAGTATAATATTGTCTCAACAACATACACAGATTGAATGACTAACATAACGAAATGTTACCTGCTTTTTAACATCTAGCATTTCGTTAATTGCTGGTGGAGGATCCATCTTGACATGGAAGTATGAATCGGTGTTACTGCATTCAAAAACGGAGGTGTGAGTTAGATATGTCGCCAAATTCAAGGACAGTAAAGATTTGTTTGATGTATGGGATTGGGGGGGTGTGTTACTTTGAAGAGATGACAACGAAAGATTTGTTCATGTTCGGACTATTGTTGTTTACTTCCGGAGAAGTTACAGATTTTGATTCCATGGCTGGTCGTCCTCGCTTCCTCTGGCTTCGGCGTACAGGATTCTCGCCTTTCTTCGTCATAGTGGCTTACAATCCTCAGGGTTTCAGTATTGTTTCCTAGGGTTTGTTGGATAAAACATAGCAATATTAATTGAGGTAATATATCTGGGGTCAGTGTGGGTTCGAAGTTCGAGCAGAGTGCCATTGGAGTTCACAGGGATGAGGTTGAGTGTAAGAAAGCAGCATTAATCACCACCTGCAGACCCCGCTCCAATAAAGCCTACGAAACCCCTATTCCCATCATCAGGTGTTCGAACTCCAGATAGGTGCCTTCCAGATAATGTTGCACCAATGTGTTTTTGTTTCCCTCCATAAGTATATTTCAAATTTTTTCTGATCTTTACATAAATAAAATAAATGACTTCATTATAATTTAAGAAAATGACTTCACCATAATTTAAAGTTTAAATTATAATTTAAACCCAAAACCGATGTTAAATTACTGAAGAACCAAAAGCTATTTTTTGCTGGATACTTGGGAATATTGTCCACTTTTCACTAAATTTAAAATAGAATCACTTGAAGGAAATTGATTTTCACTAAGCGTAAACAGTTAATCCCAACGATCCAAGTGCTCATAGTGACAGACAATCCAAGACGTTTGGGGTGGGCGGGATATTTGTTGCATACTTGCATATGATGTAAATAATGAAAAATGTATCAATTTTTCCTTCAAATAAAAATACATAATATTTTGTAAAATTTAATTTTCTAATTAATTTTTACTAAAAATAAAAATATTGTAATTAATTTTGTGTCATGGTAAAAAACAAAATGTATTTTACTTACTTAAAATATGCAATCACAAGGACATGCTATTTTATAATTAATATTTACAAGAAATAAAAAATCAACGTGTAAAAGGAATTGGAAATAACCACAAAAAATTGTAAAAACTAGGAGGCCGTTGATCAGAATCGAACCCGAGCCTTCCTTCACATGTGCATGTGCACGTTCCATTGATCTAAGCTAACAACTTCTGAAAATTTTTGTTCGTTAAATATATTTAACATATTATATGTTACGATGCCTGATGCTGCAACCAAAAACCTCTCCACCATTTTTCTTCGATACGAGATAGCAGAGACTATTCATTTTCCTAAGCCTTTTCCTACTCTCTCTCTCCCTCCCTACCTGTTCATTAATGATTAATCATTAATATGTGCAGAGGTCATCATTGCAACGCTTGGAAAATGTATGGTTTTGGACAGCGTTTAATGGCCCTCGCAGTTCAATGGCAGCGCACGCTTCATCGGCAAGCTCGTCCAGCCAGGCCAACGAATACGAACTACGTCCATCCGTCTTCCATTTTCTGCGATGTTGGCTAAATAACTCCACATATATATGGCTCCACAATAAATTTCTAAACCCCTACTCAAGTTTCTAAAACTGTGCTCAGGTCTAAAGGGAATCCGGCGAGACCAGCAATTTGAAGAGACAGCCATCCACACCAGGTTTGCCATATCCCTTTATTGCGTTGTCGTTGCTGCTTCCTTTACACCGTTGAGGCGTTGAATATCCATGCAATGTTTAATTATACCCAATTAAGATGTAATACTTGATTATATTCATGTGTTCTTTCATACGATGGGCCGCTTATGTTTAAACTGCAAGTTCTGTGATATGTTCGTACAATATCTTATGTTTAAAGATTGACATTGTTCATATGTTCTGTGATATGATGGTGGTGGTTTATCGTGGGTGCCTCGTGTGTATGTTGGTTTTACGTGTAAACTGCATGTTCGGTTGTTGTGCTTCCCATACCCCATTATAGCTCCCTTGTTGGCCCATTTTCAAAGAAAATGTCAATGAAGAACTACCCAAAACTACCCACGATAAACCACCAAATGCACGTTTTTTGCACACAACTCCCCATTATATAACTCCCCACAACTGCCATTGCCTTCTATTGATGATATATACTTTCTGTGGAGCCGTTTACTAACTTCTCCTTCATTACACCTTTCAGTTTCCATTGCGAAATGGCCAGAGCTATCTGCAAACATGTGTGCTACGACTTCGAAGACCTAATGGAGTGGAATCTTCCAGGCGCTGATCATCTTCTAACATCTCCCCTCAATTGCATCAACAGTGCTGCTTACACGTCAAATTATCCAGAGATTATCAAGGAGTTCTGGGGCGGTGTGACGTTTGATGCAAAATCAGGGTTCTCAGGGCAAGTGCTTGACTATTTATTGACCTTCAACCATCAACGGCTGTGTGGGCTGTTGGATGCAGAAGCAGAAGGTTCCCAATACACAATTGGGTGGAACCTCGAATTGGACCAGCTGGACATCAACAAAACAGTGTTCGGCAGAGAGTTTATTTCTAGAGAGGATGCCACCAGGGCCAGCAATCTCACCCGAGAAGCAAAGCTCATCCACGTGCTTATCTTGAGTGTCTTCTGCCCCAGGATCAGCCTACACACCTACGTCCTTGATAACGATGTTTTCATCATCTATCACACTCTGAAAAAACTCCCCATCGACCCTGTTGATATTGTCCATAAGCACCTGCGTCGGGTGATGGCAAATACAACGTATGCAATTCCTTATGGATTTTTACTGACAAAGATCTTGCAGGGTATGGTTGCGTGTCCCTTTGCCTTTAGCCACTTCGCTCGGGACACATGCACTGTGATTTCAAGGAAATTCCTTGAAAGACACGGAATTGTGATCCCTTCAAAGGAGGGTGCTGCTGCTGGTGGTGGGGACGATGACGATGATGATGACGAGGATGATGATGATGATCGTGATGATGATGTTGATGCTGCTGCTGCCGATCAGAATGCTGCTGATGATGCTGGGGGGAATGCTGCTGGGGGGAATGCTGCTGGGGGGAATGCTGCTGGACGGGATGCGGTTGTTGGAACTCCCCGTGTTCGCGCTGATGCTGGAGGAGGAGCTGCCCAGGATGCGGCTGTTGCAGCCGAAACTTCCCCTTCATCCTCAACTGATGACTTCCCAGAAATCAGCCAGCTTATTCGGGACATGGAGCAGCGTAAGAGAAGGAGAAGTGATTTTGAATCCACCGCCTCTTCCAGACAATGATTTATAAGTTTCTATTTCAGTTTAATTTTAAATTTACAAATGACAATGGTTTGTGTTGGTACGGTTGCTTTAATGCAACAATTTTAATTTTCTGACAATGGTTCTGCTTCTGCTTAATATTTATATTTAGCTTTTGATAATGGTTCTGTTCAATTGTTCTGTTTAATTTCTTGGAGTAATGTTTGTGATTGATGATATGTGTTTGGGCTGCTATAAGCATATATTTTCGTCCTTATCATTTTGGTTTTTTTGTTCGGATGGGATTGATGGATGATACCTTCAAATTTTTATCCAGTGCATTGCAAACTGGTTAGTTTATTTCTTGTCGGGGTGATATGTGTTTGTAGAATTGTAGTGATAATTACACATAACTTTTAAATAAAGAGAAATTACCTACTCTGAAAAATTAGGGCATATTGAACTGTAAAATTTTCTTTGAAAAATTGACATGTGATTTGAAGTATTCAAGTGATGCATTTGATTTCACATATTTGAACATTTTATTACAACATATAAATCAGAATCAGAACACATTTTTGTATCAAACACAAGAATTTTGCACAATTGTGGGGCAAATAACTTTGCTTGCATAAAATTTCACTGAAACTAATAACTTCATGCCTTTCCCCCAAGGGCTGCTAAATTGTGAACAACATCTTTGCTTCAATTTGTGCATCCTTACAATCACTACTAATAACTTGCTTAAATCACTTACAACAACCATCACTAATATAAACCAATAACATTCCTTGAAATTGTGCATCCCTACAATCACTACTAACAACTTGCTTCAATCACTTACAACAATCAACACTAACATAAATTGAGGGTTGAAGTTATCAAATGGTGCATTTTGATATGTGAAATCTTCATAATATGTATTTAAATGAAATGTAAGGTTTTCCCACAGTATATTGAGATGTAGAGTTCTTTTCAACACAAAATCTTCTTACTTAACCTTCTATGGTAATTATCAACACACTTCATTTCATGCAATCTCCACAACATCAAAGAACTTCAACGGAAGATTTGTATCACAGCAAGGAAATGAAAAGGGTATAAAACAACAACTCAAACACTAACAAAAATAACAAAAATTTGTCAGTATACATACATAAACTGACTAATCCTACATGCTGGGTATGCAGAAAATTGAGGATGTGGGTGTAAAATACTGCGTGGGGGGAAATTGGGGAAACATGTTAAATCCATTGGGGTAATACATTGGATGAGGGCATGGAAATTGAGCTGTGTGTTGCACTGGTGCTGCTGGGAACCTAAGAGAATGAATACAACTCCTGAAAAAAACAGAATGAATACAACTCTTGAAAAAAAAAGGCAATATGCAGTGGACCATTCAACCAAGAAAAATTGTACACAATAAAACTAGGAGATTCAATAAAAGCAATATGCAATGCACCATTCAACTAAGGAAAATGCACCATCCAGTTATTTACATTGCAAATCCACATTCAAGTAAACTGTTAGTAAGTACAATTTGAAACGAAATTATATTGTCAAGCATTTAAAATAAGACGTTCAATCCGAACGAAAATAACGTTGTTAAATCCATTTTCAGCTTTGAAGTGCAGTTTGTCACCCTTAGCCAAACGGTTGTCCTTCACGAAATGGTACCACCCAGACCCAAGATGACAATCACCAGACTCAGCACCTCGATTCCTCCATAGGGCACTGCACTTATAAGTTTTCGCCTCACTCCTTACGAGAATTGTTTCATAATTTGGATGAAGGCAGTCACGAACAAATTGGCGTGGTAGAGGCTGGTAAAAGAATGAAAAAAACCATAATCATTAGACTGCAAATAGAAAATTCAGCAAATGAAGCTTTTTGTATCTTGAAATGCATACCAAGGTCTGGTTTCCTCTAGCAATAGATGCTGTCACAGTCTTGGAAAAACGCAAGGTCGGTGTCGGATCGTTCCAATCGGTATTCCAGAGTATGGCAGTAGGCACTGCATGAGCAGATTGAGGCACTTCAGTCCTACGGATAGGATATTTGATTTGTTCCAAGTCCTCATCAAAAATCTCCATTCGGAAGCTGTTTGGGGCCTTCAGATCAAGCACCATAGAATGGTTTTTTTTTAAACTGTAAAACTGACTTAACTTAGGGACAGCATCCCATAGAACGGCACCATTACCCCCCACCATTACTTGAATAGACATGCAATTGCCCATAGGGTCAGTTAACTCAACCATCGATCCTATTTTAGCCTTATTTGTCTTATAAAAGTTTGTAGGAATAACCAGGTGCTCCTGTAACGATTATTCATATCAATGGAAGGTTCCATTAGCATTCACAACAGACCACATGCAAATCAATTACAAATAGGATAAACTAACACATAGCGAGCCTACCGATTCAATGTCTATTGGGATGGTAACAACAATCCCACCATACACTCCTCGGCTACTACCACAACGAGCCATTTACCTTAAATCAAAATATGAAATGTTAACTACAAATACTCCTTGTAAATCAATATACGTTCCTATAAATTACATAAAAAAAATCAAAACACGAAGCAATAATATGTTGAGTGAAGCTATGTATGAAGTTACACGAAGAAGAAAAATGGACTCACCTTGTATTTGTGCAATGAAAAACCACGAACTTCAGGTTTTTTTGAGGGATAGAGGGAAAGAAAAGCGCAGAGAGACAATGTAGACCACAACCTTCAGGTTTTGTGGGGAAGAAAGAGGGATTCTGAGTAGAGGGACAACGGAGAAGAAGGGGGTTCGGTTTCGAAAGGAAAGCGAAACGTTTAATTTTCTTCTTTACTTTATTTCCTGGTTTCCTGCACCAACGTTTACACAATGAAGAATGGAGAAGAAGAAACCGTCCACGTCCCAACCTTTCATTTTTCCTTCATCATTAGTGCTGTGTCTTCAGTCTTGGGCCGTGTGAACAGAGTAGGCTTCATGATTTCCCTGACTGACACATCCAATCAATCACCACTCACGTCAAGCTTCCTTTTCAGTCTTGGGCCGTGCAAAATATTGAGTATTTTTTTTTTTTTCTTTTAATTATACTTGGTATATACAAATTTCCTATTGAGAATACTTAAGTGATTCGTAGTTCTTATTAAGTACGAGATAAGTGATTCTTAGTAACTTCTTAGTAACTTATTGTCATAAGTGATTCTTAGTAACGTTGACTTAGGTCATTCTTAGTAACTTTGCCTTAAGTGATTCTTAGTAACGTTGACTTAAGTGATTCTTAGTAACTACGACTTAAGTGATTCTTACAAATCTTGACTTAGGTCATTCTTAGTAACTTTGCCTTAGGTGATTCTTAGTAACGTTGACTTAAGTGATTCTTAGTAACTACGACTTAAGTGATTCTTACAAATCTTGACTTAGGTCATTCTTAGTAACTTTGCCTTAAGTGATTCTTAGTAACATTGACTTACGTCATTCTTAGTAACGTTGACTTAAGTGATTCTTAGTAACGTTGACTTAGGTCATTCTTAGTAACGTTGACTTAAGTGATTCTTAGTAACGTTGACTTAGGTCATTAATAGTAACGTTGACTTAAGTGATTCTTAGTAACGTTGACTTAGGTCATTCTTAGTAACTTTGCCTTAAGTGATTCTTAGTAACGTTGACTTAAGTGATTCTTAGTAACTACGACTTAGTAACTTTGCCTTAGGTCATTCTTAGTAACGTTGACTTAAGTGATTCTTACAAATCTTGACTTAGGTCATTCTTAGTAACTACGACTTAAGTGATTCTTACAAATCTTGACTTAGGTCATTCTTAGTAACTTTGCCTTAAGTGATTCTTAGTAACGTTGACTTAAGTGATTCTTAGTAACTACGACTTAAGTGATTCTTACAAATCTTGACTTAGGTCATTCTTAGTAACTTTGCCTTAAGTGATTCTTAGTAACGTTGACTTAAGTGATTCTTAGTAATCTTGACTTAGGTCATTCTTAGTAACTTTGCCTTAAGTGATTCTTAGTAACATTGACTTAAGTGATTCTTAGTAACGTTGACTTAAGTGATTCTTAGTAACTACGACTTAAGTGATTCTTACAAATCTTGACTCAGGTCATTCTTAGTAACTTTGCCTTAAGTGATTCTTAGTAACGTTGACTTAAGTGATTATTAGTAACATTGACTTAAGTGATTCTTACAATTCTTGACTTAGGTCATTCTTAGTATGTACGACTTAGGTCATACTTAGTAACTTTGCCTTAAGTGATTCTTAGTAACTTTGCCTTAAGTGATTCTTAGTAACTTTGCCTTAAGTGATTCTTAGTAACCTTGACTTAAGTGATTCTTAGTAACCTTGAGATAAGTGATTCTTAGAAAAAAAATTCTTAAGTGAGTGAGTGTTATAAAAAAAAAAATATATTAGAAAAATCTTAAATATAATTAAAATACCACTCATGTGTTGAGCAATTCTAATCCCCTACTAGTAAGTACTACATGGACTGTCATCCTCTTAGCCGTGTATGGTCGATCCAACGGCTGAAATCACACAGGCCCATCTTATTTCGGTACACATTGACAACACCGAATCCAATACCCATACTCTCGAGGGACATAACCCTCCTGCTTCAGCTTCTGCGCCGTCTTCGATTGAAGCACACTCACAATCATAATGTCTTCTTCCATCAAGACGAACACGAAACCCAGAGGAGGAAACCTCCACTCGCCTCCTCATCTTCTCTTCTCTTTCGACGTTTCATCATCCCCATCGTTCGTAATGGTAGCCCTATATATGCTAGAGAAATCTAGACATTGTCAACACAAGCCTGAAACAAGTTTCTACCATCCAATTGAAGAGGATAATCATGGGAGGTGCTGCGAAGGGAACCAAGGCCCGAAACCCTCAAAAAC
Organism: Acmispon strigosus; assembly: GCA_030819835.1. NCBI lineage: Eukaryota > Viridiplantae > Streptophyta > Magnoliopsida > Fabales > Fabaceae > Acmispon > Acmispon strigosus. Next base: position 502,870 of record JAUAMA010000002.1, read on the forward strand.
GGACGAAGACCTCTCCTGGAGAAAAAGAAAAAAATGACATCTTCATAGAGATTTCGTCCAGGTTGAACCATCTTCCACCCTTAATGTTGTGGGTTTCTGTATTTCAACTTGGTCTTGTTGATGAGTTTTATCTTGTATTTCAGTGCACCAAGGCAGATAGACGAACCAACAGTTGAATCACCGGTCCACAACAATCTCAACAGAGACATGGCTGAAGTGAAAGAAGCGGTGGAAGTTATCAGGGAAGTTGTGAACACACTTGTCAAAGTTGTGTTTCAACAGAGCCCTAAAGTTACCCCATCAAGCAAGGAACGCAGAGGCTCCTTTACAGCCCCATGTTTCAAGTCCAAAGACTGCAATACGCCCCAGAACCACCCAAACTCTGTGAAGAAGCTGAATTTCACGTTAGAAAATGCCTCTGAATACACTAACTTTCAACCGCTAACTGGGATTAATTTTGGATTGACCGAGGGGATAAGAGTACCTGAGGTGAGCATTTTAATTGGTTCTCTAACTGCCTTCTCTTTCGATGTTAAATGTTGTCATGTTGTAAAACTAATTAGTTGTGCTGTATTGTCCAGTGGCTCCCGGTGGTGTATAGACCTTCCCACACATTTCTTATGAACCAAGTGCAGGCTGCAGTTGCAGCGTTTATCTTTGCGGACAGCACCATATCCGGGCTTGATAGGTATCTTAACTTAACTTTTAGCCCTACATATCTTTTGTTCAAGTGAGTTGTCGCTGTGCTTATTATTCATTATGCTGTGGGTGTTGCAGGAAGGAGACACTCGTCAAAGCTTCTTATTTTCATGCAGATCGACAAACCCTCAAGTCACTCCGCCCCATGGGATGGGTGGATATGGAGGTAAGATTACTGATTCTTACAACCCTTAAAATTTTGGTTTTGCTATTCTGGCATGGTATTTCTAATGCAGATGCCTCATGTTTTTGCATTTCCAGGTCATGAACCTTGCTGTTAGCATGATAACACACTTGGAAAGTGAACTTTTTAACCACAGGACCCGGTGGTACTTACCCACCTTGTTTGCGGTAATCAGCACTCCTAACCACTAATTTATTATAAATTATGGTCATTAACCTTTACTAATCGGCATCATTTACGTTTTAATTAACAATTCTTTTAAATTACAGCAATATGCAACGCAACCGCCCGTCGCATCAAGGAAAGAAACCATACTTAACTGGTACAAGGAAAGCTTTATGGGAGACCTCGACAGAGTGGAAAAGGTAGAAATTTCTTGTATTCATGCAAACTCATGCATAGCGAGGTTCATTTTCTAACAATATTTGTCCCCAATGTATGCAGATTTATGTTCCAATGAATGATGATAATACACATTGGTACCTCGCTGTGTTTGAAGTTCACAACCGTAAAGTGGCAATCCTCGACCCTCTTCCGTGTTCGTCAAGAACAGTCCATAGGAAGAGAGCTGTCCTTAAAGTGGTAAGAATCCATTTCATTATTTTGTCCACTTCATAAGTATGCAAAATCTAACAGTCACTTATAACGCAGGCAATTTTCTTGGATGAATGCTTCATGCTGCCAGCTTTTGATGCCTGCAAAAACAAGCCCGTTCTTTTCGAATTCGAAGCATTCACCCCCAAAAATCTTGGCGAACAGCCACCAGGATCGTAAGAAAATAGACTTTTGAAAATTAAATTATTATAATCTATTAATCTGAACTTAATGACCTTGTTATCATATTACAGAAATGATTGCGGTGTGTGGGTCATAACGTGGATGACCGATGATTACTGGGCTGATGAATACCAGATTGTGGTAAGTGTATGTTATTTTATTTACAACACTCACTTTAATACTGCAATATAGGGGAAGTCATTAACTGATAATCAAATTTTATACAAAAAATATAGGTCGGGAATGACGCAAGGATGAAGATAGCGTTGGACTTGGTTCTAAAAGGGCACAATCAAATTGCAAATAATGTCATAGCTGCGGCTTTCAAGCACTGGAATGATTACCCTAAGAAGAAGAATTGTTGAACTTATTACTTGTTTGGTAGAATTTGGTCATGAAGGGTTTAATTATTTGGACAAATGGTGTGTGTGCACCAATGTTTTTTTATTTAAGTATTTGGACAAATGGGGCGTATGCACCAAAGATTGTTTTGTTTAGGTGTTTCATATTTTGGTTGGTTTGCAGGGATACATAGTTTTCTATGGACAGGGGACAAATGGTGTGTGTGCACCAAAATTTTATTGCTGAATTTGGCTTGGTTTGGATTGGATGAATACTGTGTTTGCTATGCTTGTTTTATATTTAATTGTATGCTGCGTAATATTTGGTATTGCTGTTGTTTTGTTTGTACATAATGTTGCTTGTGCAGATTACCAGTTTTGGCTATTGAAAGAAAGAAAGATGGAGCAGAAAAGTTAGTCGTTGGATATTCAACAAGCATTTCTTGGATACGTAGGAGTATATTTGCTCACTTGAGAGATCTTGTTCTCAACAATTTTGTCTTTATCTTTGATCTTTGTTGATGTAATAGTTGCTCACTTTAGTTAGATAGTTTGTTCTCAAAAATTCTAAGTTTAACTTTGTTGGTGTAATATTTGCTCACTTGAGAGAGCTTGTTCTCAAGACTTACCAACATTTGGCTTAGTAATACATATGGTTTACCCCTTCAACTTACTTTAGCCGAATTCCATTTTTCATTTTCATTTGTTTGCATCTTCTTTGGCACTTATCATTTCAAGTTCCTTGTAAAAAGACCACAACGAGCATATAAAGACCACACCATATTCCCAAACTATTAACAAAAATTGGCTTACTTAAAATATTCAGGAAGCATGTTTAAGTAACAATAAGGTGCAGAGTAGCTCAAATATTGTTTACGATTGCCAGTGGCCGTATGAGCCTTATTACAATGGCTCTTAGATAAAATTAATAATAAGTGGGACGTTTGTGAGGAAGACCAGAGCATGAACTGAATTGCTTGTTGGATAACAAGAATTGTGGTGTTAATCAAACAAATTGAGGTTAACATATTCAAAATTGAGGTTATGAAGTGGGCACTAATTCGAGCAAACTGCAGTACATACCATTGAAAGGTAAAATTGCTTGATTCACCATAGTTTCCTTACAACATACGGCAACACAGTACACACACCAACACAACAAAACAACACATACTTATTCTAAATTGCCCCCTAAGTGAGTACACAGTTTGCACGGTTGATTCCAAAATCTTGTTGGTTGACTCCAAGTTCCCGTTGGTTGAATGCAGTTCTTTCTCCAAGGCCAAAACTTTTGCTGTTTGAACTTCGACTTCACCCATCAATTCATTGTTTTTCAGAATTAAACCATTGAAGAGCTTAATTAAGCCTGGACTTGTCTCATCACACCAAACAAAGAAATCGCAGTGACCGGAGTAACCGTCATATTTCCCACAGCCACAGAACCACCTGCCTGGGTTTTTTGCAGTCTTAGCAGGGCGGATAGTGGCTGGGACACAACAGTAGCAGAGTATACTTTTGCCCCCCCGTGATGACGGCAATGAGGATTTTGAAGCAGAAGAAGATGATGAATTCTCCATAGACTACATAAATTCAACTTATTAAACAACATATTTGAACATTTTATTACAACATATAAATCAGAATCAGAACACATTTTTGTATCAAACACAAGAACTTTGCACAATTGTGGGGCAAATAACTTTGCTTGCATAAAATTTCACTGAAACTAATAACTTCATGCCTTTCCCCCAAGGGCTGCTAAATTGTGAACAACATCTTTGCTTCAATTTGTTCATCCTTACAATCACTACTAATAACTTGCTTAAATCACTTACAACAACCATCACTAATATAAACCAATAACATTCCTTGAAATTGTGCATCCTTACAATCACTACTAACAACTTGCTTCAATCACTTACAACAATCAACACTAACATAAAACCATAATTTTCCTTGAATTTGTGCATCCTAACAATCACTACTAATAACTTGCTTTAATCACTTACAACAAGCAACACTTACATAATTCATATAACTGAAACTCAAATGACCACCAGAAATATTATGTCTTATAACAATAAGAAACAAAATATTAGAACTATACCCACCTTGTTGTTGGTCGTGGTGAGTTAGTGGTTGACGTTTGAAGTTGAATGATGAGTGTCTGCGGCTGCGTAGGTTAAAGAAGAGACGAAGAAATATTAGGGTTCGAAGTTCAAGTCGAGACGGCGGGGCTGAGAGCAAAGGAGAACGAGTCAGTGAACGTACCGCGTGGCTTCACGATTACGATTCAGGAATGGAGGATTAGGGTTCACGGCGGCGGGATTAGGGTTGGCAGCGGCGGATTAAGATTCACGAATGTAGGAATAGGGTTGCATTTTGGGAGCGAACTGCTGGTGCGTTATCTTACGCAAGAAGACGACGACGGGAGGCGGATGTACAGGACGAAAATCGGAACGACTGTGAATCTCTCGTGGTTTCTTTTTCGATGGATTGGGAAGAAGGTGAACTCAGGTGGTTTTGGGAAGAAGATGAACAGATAGACTGGAATAAGATAATCAATTTAGTTAATAAAATTTGAATTCTGATTTGTGAAAATAATTGTTATGAGTTGTGAATTTGAAAATGAATTTCAATTTTATAAAACAAAGGCTGAGATTGAAAATGAAAATAGATATAAATAGAAGGACCAAAAGTCATAATAATGAAAGTTATTAGTCAAACTAATGACATGTTTAAAAAAGCACACATGTCATGTATTTATTGGTCCACATACGAGATGCATCGCTGCATCTTCTAAGGGGGTGGCATGGGAGAATTCCCCAAAAGTAATTTAAAGATAATAAAGTTCAACTCCATTCTGTGGTGCCACGTACCTCTCAATAATATCCAGGGCCATGGGTTGGGTCCTACCTTGCAATTCATTCCTGACACGTGTTACTCCCAATTGTGCAAGGAAAACGGTATCAACTATATCGTATTCATATTATATTCAATTTTACTTTTTATATTTATACTTTCCGGCTTTTCTTCATCACAAAAGTAAAGACAGTGAGATTATGTGGTCAAACATTTGCCTTTTGGACAAAATTATCCATCACAAGTTTTTAATTTTTTTTAAAGCTTCTTTAAAATATTAATTAATTATTTAAGAGATAAAGAAAATGACTCACTGTAATTTCAATCCATATTTGTCTGCAATGCATCACTTAATAATAATGTATTCTAATTTTTTCCACTTATGATACCAGGAGATTTGATACTTGAAGATATATAATAATAATAATAATATTTAGGAATCCCCATCATTTTATGTTTATATAATTTTTTACCACTTAATTGTTGTCGATGGCAGAATTAAAAAGTTGTTGTCAGGAATTGTACTCATTTTAGCAATTGTTAAAGTTAATTAATTAAAAAAATAAAGAGAAACCACTAACTCCGTTGTCTCTTCTCACTGTCGAAACTCCAAACCATGATATACAAAAGGAAGCAGGAAACTGCAATTAATTAAGTGCGAAATCAATAAATTCCTATCAGTTATCACTTTGCACATTCCTCACTCTTAGTTTTTCTCTCTTTCTCTTCTCTTCTCTTCATCTTTCAGTTCAGGTTTCAGCAATTGAATCTCAGATTTTCTGAGTCACAGATCCTTCAAAAATGTTCGTGAAGAAGCTCGTCGAGAAGGCTTCCGTAAAGAAGGTTAGTAACCCAAATTAATTTCATTCTCTTCTTCTTTCTCTGCTCTTCTAATTGCATGTCATCGTTGTTGTTCATCGTCATTTATGACTTCGTTTCATTCTCTTCTTCTTTCTCTGCTCTCTCTGCTCTTCTGCCAATTTCATCTATCTGATTCTGTTCACTCAATCGATCATTCATCATCAATTTTATGCTATCAATCTGGATTTGATCCTTTTCTTTGATTTCGTTCTCAACTTTGATTTTAGCAAAATGAATAAACAAATAGATAAAATCTTCGATCTCAGCGTTGCAACTTAAAACACAAAAATCCATGGATACTACACGGTTATATGAAATCCTCCGAGCCGAGATCTCGCTGCCTCTATATCTTGAATTTTATTTTTAATTTCTTTACAACAAAATTGGGTCCGGCTTATTTAAGGTGGCTTCTTTAAGTATCACAGCCATTACTACAGTTATTTTATTGATTTGATGAAAGTTGCTAATCACTACTAAAGCATATGATGATACTTATTTCATCCTTTCATTTTAAAAGTTAAAAGAGCTAAATTTAAAAAATATGATTTCCGCTATATAATAAATTTATTTTTATTTTAAATAAAAGTAAAAAAATGTTGTCACCACCACGTGCAATATGGAATAATGTGATTGGTAGTTAACGTAAAACTTGTTTACACTAACATTTATTTACACTAACAGTAATATTCTTAATCTCGAGTAAAGTAAATACAGTCCTCCAAAAGAGTTTTAGTGGTATATGTGAAATGGAGTATCCTTGTAAAATGATGCTAGGAATAATTTCTCCGACTCTAACACTTTCTTTTCAATATTTTCTTATTTATTAGTTGAAGTTGATATGTACTCAACTAAAGCTGTGCTTACTACATATTTGTATAGTTCTACGTGATTAATCAATTAACTTTGCACCTACTACAAATTGAATTAGGGATATTCTACATTTTAATTATTATTTTTTATCATCGAAAAACTTTTAATTATTTTATTATCCAAAAGTGTTTCGTGATGAAGTGTTTTTTTGGTTTTGCTGAAAAATGGATGTGGCGTGTGGAGTAACAAGCCACTTGTACATATTTTATAAAATACATATATTAGACATACATATTTATAAAATAAATTAACCGCAACAAAATTGTGTATGAGTTAAAAAGCGCGACACATGTTTATGTGTAATGAATGTTTGGCATCATTGCTCCGAAATTAATTATTAATTATGAAATGCTGACAAGAAAGAGGGGAAGGAAGGATACAGTGTTTATGTTTAGTGTTATCTAGTTTGAAAGAAATGGACATGGTCGGTGGCATTTTAAATTTAAATTTAAATTTAATGAAAGGGTCTTTACGTGTTCCTATTATATGGCATGGGTGGACCCAAGTCAGAATATCTTAATGTTGGTCTTAGTTAAGTGGACCCATGTTAGTTTAGAGGGTACCACTACACTGCCACACCCACACATCACGGAACTACTCGTCTTCTACTGAATTAAGCAAAGCTTCTCAGGTGATTTGATTGTAAGTGAAAAAGTAAAACTTGTATTTTTATTTTTTTAATATTTTTCAAGATTAAAATAAAGAGAAATACGTTTTCATTTTATTTAATTAATTTTTTGTTACATACGTTTTTTATTTGTTAATGTTAGAGCTTAGACGCAAGCCACACATTTTAAAAGATTCATTGAAACTGCGGTCACTCACAAAAGTTGCCCTGTGAAAAATCAACCCTTACATGATGATACTAATGTTAATGTTGCATTAAACGGTTGTAATGTGAATACATGTATTTCACTTGTTAATGTAAGTGTTATTTCTTCATAGTTTCACTTGGAAAATCACTTACATAAATATAAAATAAATTTATTTCATTCCACACAAAAATTAGAATCATTACCGAAAACATTTGTTGGGCATTTTTTTTTGCAAAGATGACAAGATCAAATATAGTAACTCAATTTTTTTCATATGATATAGTAAAATGCAACATTACTCTATCACAAAACATGAAAACTAGGCAGCAGCTAGAAAACTAAGCATTGAATTCCTGAATTTTATTGCAGCCTTCATCAGATGGGTTGAAAGCTAGCGATGTAGATCCTCGCCTTGTATTTCATCAAGGGGTACCTTCAGGTGGCGCCAAGTTTGCCTATGACACCACTCAGAAGATACTGGCTCTTTCTACAAAGTATGTTCCCTTTACCATGTCTTGAGTCTTTTGATTAATTACACTGTCTTAAACGTTTTAAGCATGTTTGGAATTTCTTCTACAATTGATATTAAAACAAAAAATCAATTATGGGGAGAAGCCGATGTGAATAGCTTCTAAGAGTCAGAATTGATTCTTAGGAAATAGAAGTTGATCCAAACATGCTAGTATCGTGAATGAGTAATATATTACTCTCACTAGTTGAGATTTCCTTAACAATTTTGTGGTATAATCTACCCTATGTGATATCAAAGGGGCACAAAATTGTTAGTGTGTAAATCCTAGGAATAGGACATAACTATTGGAACTTTTTAAGATCATTGAATTGGATGAGTTTTCTTATGCTTGAATTTGGTGAACTTTTTAAAAAGGGATGGCCGGATCAAACTGTATGGAAAAGATAATGCCCAAGCCATGCTTGAATCCAGTGAACCCCTACCTAGCAAGTTTTTACAGGTTACATGTTCCTTTCCTTTCATGGCAAATTGTGCCTTATCTATGCAAGGGGTCCAATCTCTCTATTGCTGTTGTGAAAATATTGTCCCATTGTTTAGGAACATTAACTGTGCCTGTGAATTAACAGTACAATGCCTTTTTAATGCATGCAGTTCATCCAGAACCAAGGCATCCTTTTAAATGTTACTTCTAATAGCCAGATTGAGGCAAGTATACACATGAACTTGCTCCCATGATCCCATCTGTTGTATTTACTATTCTCGTCTTGCCTCTTCATCTCATTTTCACATTGTACTCGTCCAGTACTAAGATTCACCATGTTATTATGTTTCCTGTTATATTGTCCTAAAGAAGTTTCACATTTAGGTTTGGGATATAAACAAGAAACTGTTGTCTGACACATACGTTCCTAAAGAAGAAATCACTTGCATTGCAGTCTTTCAACATAGTCCCTACATGTAAGTTATATGTCTAATCTGGAATAAGCTATCAAGAAATTTTGTTTTGAATGACTATGTGTCTGCGCTGACAGGTACGTTGGACATTCTAACGGTGGTATTTCAGTTTTGAAGCTCAATCAAGAACCTTGGCGTATGGTTCAGATGAAATACACCATACCCCTCTCTGCTTCCTATGGTGAGATGCATATTTTAGCATTCTTTTTTCTTTTTTTTCTTTTCACGTTTTACTTGTAAGTCTTTCTAACATTTGGATTTGGAAAAAAGAGTACTCAATGATGATAATATTGTTATTTTAAGTTCCTTAATCATCTTTGCTTAGGGGATTCTGAAGTGTCTGATGATACTATTGTGACGCAAATACTACCTCAACCAGCAGCTGAAAGTAAGAGGTAACAGCCATCATTTTGGATGTTATTATATAACAAATTTGGTTCCTTCTTTTTTCTTGAGCATTGTTTTTAATTTCAAACTTCTGTTCTCGTGTTCTCCAATGCAGGGTTCTCATAATCTTTAGGAATGGCCAAATAATACTATGGGATATTCAGGAAAGCAAAACTATTTTCAGAACTGGTGGAAATAAGTGGCAACCACAGCATAATGAAACAAAGATAGTGACTTCTGCATGTTGGGTATGTCCTTTTGGAAGTAAAGTAGTTGTTGGGTACAGCAATGGAGAGATCTTCATTTGGAGCATCCCTTCTCTAAATGTAGCAAATGGTTCAGCTTCTGATAATAGTAGTCAAAACACTCCTTTGCTCAAACTCAACTTAGGATTTAAGTCAGACAAAATTTCCATAGGATCAGTGAAATGGGTTTATGCCGGAGGAAAGGCTAGTCGACTGTATGTCATGGGAGCTTCTGACTATGCAAGTTCAAACTTGTTGCAGGTATTTGAATGTTTAGTTTAAAAAACAAAACAAAACAAAAAAGATTTAGGGAAAATTCATTTGAACATTTCTGTATCTATATCTTCCTAAACAATGATCAATTCATGAATGGATTAGTATACTCTCATGTCACATGAGAGTATCATGTGAAATTTTGTGTCTATCTCTCTCTATTCATAAATATTTGGAGGGTTCGACCTATTTAATAGGTACCAAAAGAGAGGTAGACACAACATTTTGACATGACAATGTCATGTCACATGATAGGATCCTGATCCATTTATGAACAATAGTTTTTCATCAATCCACATACACGAATTTATGATTTTCAAAAGGTTTTTTGTTCCTGACTTGGTTCAATGAACTTGAGCTTAGTTTGATTTCATAATGACTGCAAGTTTTGCAACTAAATCATGCTCACTTATTTCACTATATGAGGCAGGTGGTGTTGCTGAATGAGCATACTGAATCTCGCACAATTAAGTTGGGACTTCATTTGTCTGAATCTTGTATTGACATGGAGATCATATCAACTTCAACAGAGCAAAGCAAGCAAACACAAGATCTTTTCGTTTTGCTTGGGAAGTCAGGCCATTTACATCTATACGACGATAGTTCGATTGAAAGGTATCTGCTACAGTGCCAATCTAAGTCCACACCTTCACTTCCAAAAGAAGTGACTGTGAAGTTACCACTGGCAGATTCAAGCATCACAACATCAAAGTTCATCACCAACAATCCCAATTTGTTGTTAAATTCTGAAGATGAGGTAAAAGGGTTATGGAACTAATTTTACTCTACATTCTTCATTCAGTTTGCAATCTTCTATTTAAATGTATTGATTTGCATGTTTTTTGTTTGGTCACTTAGTATTACATACAGCTGGTTAAACATCATCCACTTTTTGCTCCTGTTGAAACAAATCAAAAAGATGGGATGAGCAAATTTACTGGATTTTCGAAAGTTCAAAACTTGTACATAACTGGACACAGCAATGGAGCCATAACCTTCTGGGATGCTTCAAGCCCCTTTTTCACCCCAATTTTGCAACTAAAACAACAGGTAATGTTTTTATCAGACATATCTTACGCTCTCAAGTTCTCTACATTTAGTGGCAAGAAACTATTATTTTCTACCAAAATATTGACTTTACAATCCTCCAATTTATTGTTGTACACAAATTTTCTACAAATTGGGTGAAGGCTTTTTTTGTCTAATCCTTCATTCAAAAAGATATATTTTACAGTTTCAGAAAGTAGTTGCTTTAATCTTTGTAAAACATTAGCTAACTCGTATGTCTTGCTAAGTACTTGATCGTATTGGCTAATCAAGGCAATATATTGTATTGAACTCCCACTCAAGGAAGGAGTGGATTGTAAATGAATCTATAAACTTGTTTAGATGTGGCTTTGACAAAATAGATTTTAAGTAGCCATGTTAACTTTTAAGCTCAAGAAAGTTGTAGTTGAATTAAAGGCAACTATTTTCTTTTCTATGTATCAAGAAGTTTTAGTTAGCATTTATTTTCTTATCATGTTTAACTTGTTATTTGCTTTATCCATCTTAATGCAGAGTGAAAGCGACTTTTCATTAAGTGGTATACCCTTGACGGCATTATACTTTGATAGCAACTCTCCTCTTCTTGTTTCTGGTGATCAAAGTGGAACTGTGAGCTTCCTTCAATTAGTGAAACATGATAATTTTCTAGTCTTTCTCTTTGTTTAAATTGTGTCTAACACAAACATGGTTTTCAGGTTCGCATCTTTAGATTCAAACCCGAACCATACACCACCAACAGCTTCATGTCTCTTACAGGTATCTCAGAGCATATGACTTTTGCATAGCTATAAAAATACTGGAATAGTTCATGTCTTTATTAATACTGACTATCATTTTCATTCCCCTTTTGCAGGAGGTACAAAGAAAGGGACTGATCATATAATTCAAAGTGTGAAGCTTGTAAAGATTAATGGTGCCATACTTTCTATGAACATAGATCATAGCTCAACGAATCTTGCAGTTGGCTCTGATCAAGGACTTGTGAGATAATTTTCTTTTCTTTTTCCTCATTTGTAGATGTGTTTTAGCTCCCTATCACAAGCATTCAAAGAAATGAATTTGATGTCTAAAAGCAAACTATTCAAGAAAACATGTCTATTTTGCAGTTATATTAAAAGAAATATAAGCCATATGTTTATGGCAGTAGATGAATATTTTGGTCTTTTCCAAAGTATTCCTAAACCATCTAGAACTTATGCTGTAAGGAGGCCCTGCAAACAACTATCAAGGATCACTTGAACTTTAGAATTTCCTTTGAGCACATTAACAAGTAGCAAGGATCATTTACCGTGATAAAAAAAGAGCACATTGTGTCTCTTGGAATTGGGGTTAGGCCGAACTCTGCCTCAGAAGCTAGCTTTAGGATGAGGATTGTTTTACCCTTTGTAATAACTTTTTTGGCCATATGTAGGACCTTTCAACACACACGCCTCATGCCCAGTGCTGGACATCTGGAGCGTGAAGTGTGCAGGACATATATAGGTGGCCCATTTATGGCTGACCTAAATAAAAGGGTCTAGGATAGACTTTGATACCATATTAGAATTCAGATTAGTCCTAACTCTACCCCCAAAAGTTAGCTCTGAAGTGAGGATTTCTCTACCCTTTATAAAAACTTATTTGGCCATATTCTTTGTGAATGTGAGACCTCTCAATAGTGTCACTACTTTAAGCAACTTTCTTAGTTGATTTCTGTATAAGTTGAAAGGCCATTTACATTCTATCTATGATCATATGTTTGGGTGATAATTTGTGAATACATTGTTACTTCAGCTTTGATGAATGATTATCATTAGCATGTTTAGTTTTCCGGTGGGAAGATTTCAAACCACTTTTGGGGTAAAAGCAACAAGAGAGTAGCTTTTTCCCAAATATGCTTCTGGGATCTTCTCGACTGAAAACCAAACATGCTACATAATTTGCGGGACTAGCTACATTATGTTCCTTGTGCTTTGATGTTTAGATGATTCCTGTCTTTACTCTTCGCTAAGTAACTTGTGCAATAATGTTTATTAATCCAATTTATTACAGGTTTCAGTTTTTAACATGGATGGACCAACTTTGTTATATCAAAAACATATTGCAAGTGAAATTTCATCCGGCATCATCTCTCTGCAGTTCCTAACCTGCAGTTTGAGTGGTTTTGAAAAAAATATTTTAGCGGTTGGAACAAAAGATTCATCAGTTCTTGCACTTGATAATGAAACTGGTAATCCATTGAGCACAGGAACTGTTCATCCTAAGAAGCCAGCTAAAGCTCTGCTTATGCAGGTGTTAGGTAAGTGTTTGCAAAGTTAGTACTGTGGTCAATTGTCAAAAAGTTACTGATATAAGTGATCCACATGGTTATTCTCTTAAAGATCAATAGCTCAAGGAATTTTTTGATGGATGATAAAGGAAATGGTTGAAAAGAGTAAAATTAATTCCCTTTTTGTACACAGGTGGACAAGTTGAACCAATCACGAAAAATGGAATAGACTCGAGTGAAGGGAGTCATATTGAGGATGCAACAACAAAGCAATTGTACATTTTGCTTTGTTCAGAGAAAGCTTTATATGTCTATTCATTAGTGCATGCTCTTCAGGTAATGCACGATTTACTTCTAGCCATAATCAGGAATCATGAATGACAAGAACATTAGCTTATACTTGCAATGATGTTTTTCTTCATGTTTCAGGGGGCGAAAAAGGTCCTTTACAAGAAGAAGTTTCATTCCTCTTCTTGTTGCTGGGCATCAACATTTTACGGCCCCTCTGATATTGGCCTTATACTCCTTTTCACTAGCGGGAAAATAGAATTAAGGTGATACTTTCTTATGAGAACATAATTTGATGTGCCGGCCTAATGCAACGGCAAAATGCACTTCATGTTGAGTATAAAGGTTGAATTCAGATTTATTAGTTTTTTGAAATTTTCAAACAAATGTATGGATAAGGCTAGGTAAAAGCACCATCAAGAAGGATAGGCCAAATGGAAGATAATCTATTAATTAAAAGTAAATATTCCGAGGAAAACTTTAAGTTAAATCATTAAGATGGATTTGGATTTGAATGATATGTCTTCACACATGATTAATGATAGGATATAATGGCATGGTTTGATCTATATATTAACCAACCTCACCTAGTGGAAAAAGGCATTGCTTTGTTATTGGTGTCATCATCTACATGTCATAGAGAATAAGGGGACAATATTTGAATCAACTCCTCTTTTCTCATAATCAATTCTAATACATAGATGTTATTCACATAAGCTTCTCCCCATAATTGATTGTGGCTTTAAAACTAATTGTTGAAGGATTTCCAAACATGAACTAGTTGTTTAGTTTACGTAGGCATTTGCTGGTGGTCAATTATATCAAGGATTTTTCATTGTATCATATAGAACTTTATCCTTTATCCAAGAAACAAGAAATGTATTTTGCTGGGTAATACTTCAATCACTTCTAGTTTGATAATTTCATGTCAGGTACTTCTGGATGTGTTTGTCATAATGATTTGATACATAGATATCTGTTTCAAATGATAGGTCTTTGCCAGAGTTATCCCTTATTATGGAGACTTCAATTAGAGGTTTCACTTATTCACCTCCAAAATCGAAGTTATCCTCTGACAGCCAAATATGTTGTTCATACAGGGGAGATCTTGTTTTGGTATGAGCATATTTTTCACTTGCACCACAAATTCTATAAATGTTTGATTTTGAATAAACCTAACTTCCATTTACAGGTGAATGGTGACCAAGAAATTTTTGTTGTCTCATTGTTGGTCCAAAGGAATATTTTCAGGTATATAACTATATATAATATATGGCTCGAGTACTGCTATCGAAAGTGTTATTCCTCATGGGAAATTGATCTAGAGCCTTCTTTTTTAATCTGCATGAATTGCTTCTGAGGATGAAAAGTAGTAAAAATTCATATTTAGTATCGATTTTACATTTTGCTTGACATTATTTCAGGATTTTGGATTCTATTAGCTGTATCTATAGGAAAGAAATGATGCTGTCACAAGAAGAGCTTGTCCATGGCCCAGTCATCCATAAGGAAAAGAAAAAGGTATGCAGTAGTTTTAAGTTTTAACAATAGCTTCTTAAACAAAGTGTCAATATCCAGGGACAGAACAAAAAACAAAATTAACAATGTTAAACTAGAGGAAGTAGTATAAAAATATTGAGGAGGCGAATACAACATTAGTATACTATTCTATTAAGGAAAAAAAGTTCTTCGGGGGCGAGTGGCGACTGCCCCAATTCTAATACATTGGGGTCTGTACCCGTCGATATCTATCATCTTTGTGACAAGGTGTTAAATGTTGTTGTCTTGGCTTCCTAGGGTATCTTCAGCTCTGTTATCAAAGATTTTACTGGCAGTAAAGAAAAGCAGGTGCCCCTCATAGAAACAGAAGACTCTAAAGAAAGTATCCAAGAACTCTCGGTGATCTTTTCAAATGAAAATTTTCCAAGTGATGCTGATAATAATGATAACCAGACTGTTGACGAAGATGAGCCTGAATTGAACATAGGTAAGAATGTTCCTTAGGTATGTTCTAATGGATATTACATAGCCTGAAAGGAAGAAAAGAAAATTTGTCATTTGTCTTAATGAATTTATGGCTTATTTTTATTGGTGGCCTGCTAGTCAGAAAGCACTAATGCTATACAGTAAAATACCTGTGTGTGTGTGTGTGTCTATTGTAATTTCCATCAAATGGATAATGAAGTTTGAGATAATCAATTTGACTCCTTTCTTCCTGTCCAGATGACATTGACATAGACGATTATGAGGAAAAACCTAAAGAACAAAGGATATTGGGAGGTCTTAACAAGAAGAAATTGGCTGGAAAATTTCAGGCTCTAAAAGGTTGGTGACAGTGATTTTACTTTTATGTAAGTTAGAACCCTATGATTAAGGTTAAAAAAGTGATTTTAAGGTTGTTGAAAAAAGTGGTTTATCATTTATATTCTGGAAATTTGTTTTCTTCTTGAAAAAAATCACTTCATTACTAAATCACTTTTAAGAAAATTTCAAAGTTTCTAAATCACTAATTTGTTAAGAACCTTTGTATTGCCATCTGAATAGAGAAGATGATCACGATGTTTTCCCTAAATGCTAGTTAAATTAGTTGAGTATCCAATATACAGGAAGATTTAAAGAGATGAAGGGAAACATCCAGAAAACATCAGGTAAGGAGGAGCAACAACATGAACAAGCAGGTTCAGTCGACCAAATTAAGAAGAAATATGGGTTTTCTTCTTCCTCTGATGTAAGTTTATATCTAGAGTATGCATCCTCTATCATGCTTGACTTACATTCTACTACATAGTATATAACATTTCACAACTATAGAATGATCAGTGCTTCTTTACAAGTGATCATTATCAAGATTCTTAAATCTACAATTCTGTTATCTGCTGATTTGAGCTTTTCAATCATCATGGAAGTTAAGTAATTGAACTTTTAAGTGTCTGTTTGGATACGAGTTGGGTGTAACGTGAACGTCCGTCTGCACCGGCACGTGCCAACAAGTATGCAAACATAATGGTGGATCCAAAGACTTTGTAGATTTCAAGAAACTGATTGAAACCATATAATGATTAATAGACTGAATTAGCATGCCATCTACTTGAATGCATAGAACTGGCAGAGCAGTTGATCATATGATACTTGAAGCAGATGATACTCTAACACCCACTCATGATTCATGAAGGACTTTATCAATGCAAATATCAAATTTTTAATTTGCATAAAAACAGAAGGGTGCCACATAAAAGAAGTAAAATTTATATAAGTTCGTACTTATTTAAAATTGCAATATTAACCATGAATCCATGATGCTTCAATTAATGAATCCGGCACTGCAGGAAACAAGCGCTGCTAAATTGGCAGAAAGCAAGCTGCAGGAGAACCTGAAAAAATTACAGGTATCACTTTTATACAATTGTATTAAAAAATATACGAATCTGGAACTCGTTTAATATTCACATATAATTTGGCAGGGTATCAACCATCGAACAACAGAAATGCAAGATACAGCAAAATCATTTTCATCATTGGCAAACCAAGTGCTTCGAACAGCTGAACAACAACAAGATCCACGAAGTTCATAACCACTCTAAGCCCATACTTAGGTTGTAAAGTGTTTTTCCATTTTTTTTAGGAATTGCAATTTTTTTAATATTTTGTATTTAAGGTTATTATTTACATTACATTTATTATACACAGATGTTTCCCATTGTTTTAGTTTGGGATTGATATTAAGAGCTTTTGTGTTGGATCAAGTATTATAGGGGTCAGCTAAATGGCCCCATGATTAATTAGAGTTATTTAATTTCATGTGATATGGGCATAGGGTTAAATAACCTCAATTAATCATGGGATCATTTAACTAAGTACAGTTAAATATATCTCTTATTATTTCTCTTATTTCTCTCGTCACAAAAAAAGCTACCACTAATAGCAGCTAAAATTCACGTATTGAGTTTCCAAAAGCACACTTGGATATCTTTGTTATTAAGTGCATTCTAAAATAATTTATTATGCTTATAAATCTGCGCAGGGGATAGTCAAAAATAGTATGAGGATACTGGAGAGTAGTCACAAAGGAGTGAAAGACGTGTCCATTCACAAAATTAATCAAATATGAAAACCACACAAAACCAAATTAAGAGTTCAAAATGCCCAGGCCAAATTAACTGTTAAATTATTATTTTTTGGACAGAAAAAGTTTATTCAGATTAAAATAGCATCTTTGAGAAAATTCTTCCTAGAAACAGATTGAAAGCTAATAATAACTGATCCATAGTCAATCCAATGTATTTAAGATTTAGTGATTAGATAAAACCACTCCGTTTATGTTGTGATTTCTACTTCGTTTGTGTGACAGTGTCTATTGTAATCTATGAATTTTGTTTCGGTTATATTGTGTTTGATTGCAAGCAAATGTTCAACTATTTTCTATGAGACTTGAGAGAGTGATTATAAAGTAGGGATTCGAGGGAACGATATTTATTAGCTTTTCTCTACAACCTTAGGAATGAGGGTAGGAGTTAATAGTGATGGCCAGTAAATTAGAATTTAATCTTTAATCTGAGGGTTTAGGTGCTCGTAACACAGGCTTGATAATTGGATTAAAAGTCTTTCTTATATAAGGAATTAGCAAGTAAAGAAATTAGGCTAGATCCCCATAGAGAGTAATTTTGATTTCATACAAACAAGTAGGCATAAGTAATAATTAGCGAAGCTAACCCAGGTGTTATCTTCGAAACTAAGTTTCACAACAGATCTTTAAGTTGTCTTTATTTTCTTTATGCACTTGAACAATTGAAACTATTACCCGAAACCTTTATTTTCTTTGCATTCTAAACTGGACAATTAGTAGAATTAATATTAGGACACAATCCCTGTGAAACCCAATACTGTACTACGATTGAGTATTGAAAGAGATTTAATTGTAGCCGGTTGAGGAAACCTTCATCTTAAAATATCTTTCATCATAGAGTCTTGATACTGTAAGAATGCTTACCACCAACTTTGTTGCATAGTATGAGAAGAATGCTTACCACCAACTTTGTTGCATAGTATGAGAAACTTACACTTATCCTTCTTTTTACAAGTAACCCTTACCCTTATTCCATCATTTTTCTTGAAGGAGACCTCCCTCCCATTAAGCACTAAATGCTTAATAATTGCTTCTTTAAACTGCTACAGTGAAGTAAATTCCATTCCCAGTTTAAATTTGAAGTCTGCCCTCATATCTTCTTCATGAAACTGTGGGAATTTTCTTTTTTTATTTCACTATCAGACTCTTCACCACTGGACACACTATCCAGATCCTCACTATCCCAATTGTCCTCCATATCATGGTCTGCATGTTCTTCCATTGAAGGGCCCTCATCATGACCAGTAGCTTGCATAGAAGGAGCTGCAGCATCTACTTCTTCTTCCACATCACCTCCTACATAAGTGTCATCCACCATCATCCTCAGCTTCTCATTTAATAGTGCCTCAGTAGTACCAATAGTAGTTGATCCAAAGCAATCATCAACACCAGTGGCCCTCTCCCCTTCACTGTCACATAAACAGACACCAACAACAAAATCTTCAGAGTCATGGTCATGACCATAAGACTGGTCACCATCATTGTGATTATCAACTGCAATAGTAGGATCTGTCATATGTACATCAGGAGGTGCAATAACAGGTTCTTCATATTCAGGTGCAATAACAGGTTCTTCATTTTCAGGTGCAACAACAGCCTCTTCATCACTTGACACTTCCAGCAAAACAGGTAGACCTCTGTGACTCTTTGAATGACCAACAGCTAGTAACATGTGTGACTCACTTGTGATGAAGCAAATTGCTTTGGGCCAGGAGCTGGATGAGGCCCAATGTGAGAACGGTGAATGGGCCAAAGGCTCGACAGATGGCTATGGGCAAACAGCTGTAGGAATCACAACGCAAAAGGGATGGAAAGAGACCCCACCTAATAAACCACACTATGAGCCACAAATAATAGAAATTAAGGAACTGGGTGGTGAATGCAACAAATATGAAATTACCTCAAAACACAACATGCCAGGTTTTTCCCCAAAAAGAAAAGGGAATGAACGAGAAACACTGGTCAGCGACAAAATCAAAGACAATTCCCACTTGGCCACCTACAATCAAACCACGTTGCTAGCCAGCTACAACGATGAAGATGCTTTTCTTCAACAGCCACCCCCTTGCCATCCTTCCTTGCAGCGGCATCACAAAGGAAAAGGGAAAGCTATTCCTGAGCACCACAGGCGAACCAACCCTTTCCTCTCACTCAGGCGAACCAATGATGATGCAGTTTTGGGGAAAGATCGCGAAACACCAACATCAGCCGAGACAGAGCAAATTGAAGAGCCCACAGATTCAATTCGAGAGATGGGTCATTCAAAAGATGACAGACCAAGGAACTCAGGTAACATTGCTACCAGAAAGAATGTTAGGATTTTAACCCATTCCCTAAGTGATTCTATGTCTGATTCTGCTATTGGGAACTGTAATCGAATATTCTGGATGAAAAACATTGAATCTGAGGCTCGCTACCTGTGGAGCATTGGAAAAGAATTGGGGGTGACCTGCAAGGGGGAGGAAGAAGATATAATAAGAAGAATGGTGGAAATGGAAAAAAGGGACTTAGAACAGGGTAAAGGAAATGCGGATGCTGGTACTGTGGGAAACATAGAAGGTAATCCATGTTAATACTGAGTTATAATGTGAGGGGATTGGGGAGCAAGGTCAAGAGACGCTCAATAAAGGAAGTAGTAGTGAAAGAAAAAGCGGAAATGATATTACTACAGGAAACAAAAACTCAGTGTATGGACCAGAGGCTGTGTAACATGATCTGGGGAGATAGCAACTGCGAATGGCAACACTGCCCAGCAGTCAACAGAGCAGGGGGCTTGCTGTGCCTTTGGAACAGGGACATTTTTAAACTGCAAGAGACCTTTGTAGGATCAGGATTCATCGCCTTACGTGGGCTCTGGGGGCCTCAAAATCATCACTGTGTAGTTGTCAACATATATGCACCATGCGACCGGGAGGAAAAGAGAAGGTTATGGGATGAACTACGAACTTGGAGACAACACTGCACAACACCTTCTTTATGCATAGCGGGTGATTTCAATGCTGTGAGAAGTGCAACGGAAAGGAGGGGAGCTAATGAAGGAAACAACCATGGAGGAAGAGGGATGGAGGACTTTAACACCTTCATCCTAGATATGGGACTAATGGACATACCAATGATGGGAAAGAAATTCACTTGGTTCCGCCCGAACGGGAAAGCCATGAGCTGATTGGATAGGTTTCTTGTCTCACATGACTGGATATCGTGCTGGCCTGGATCCACTCAATTCGTCCTACCAAGGGAGCTTTCGGATCATTGCCCACTTGTGCTAAAATGTTCGGTCCGTGATTGGGGGCCAAAGCCATTCCGAACTCTGAATTGCTGGCTCCTTGATCCAAGATTCAAGAATTTTGTTGAGAGATCTTGGGAAGACATTCACTCACAGGGGTGGGGAGCTTTTGTCATGAAGGAAAAACTTAAAGTCCTGAAATCAAAGTTGAAGGTGTGGAACAAGGAAGTCTTTGGGGACTTGAACTACAAAGGTAAAGAGCTTGTGAACAAGATGTCTGACCTGGATACTAAGAATGAGAAGGAAGGCCTAAACGATGAAGAGCTTAAAAGAATAAAGGAGCTCCTAGCTGAATATTGGAAAGTTGTACGAGTGAAGGAATCCATACTTTGCCAAAAATCCAGAACCAAATGGATACGGGAAGGGGACTTAAACACAAAATTCTTCCACTCCGTTGTTAATTGGAGGAGACGAGTCAATAACTTGGTAGGATTGGAGGTGGATGGAGTGTGGGTTGACCAACCGGCAGAGGTAAAAAAGGGGGCCGAGAAGTTCTTTCGGGAGAGATTCAAGGAGGAAAGGTGGGCAGCACCAACTCTAGACGGGGTGCCATTTACAAGGATCTCATTACAGGATAATGAATTGTTAAGCGCAAGATTTGAGCTACAGGAAATTGAAGAAGCAGTTCATGAATGTGATGGTGACAAAAGCCCCGGACCAGATGGTTTCAACTTTAAGTTTATAAAATCATTCTGGCACTTATTCTCTGCTGACATACAGAAAGTTCTTGGTGATTTTCATGCTCACGGGGTATGGCCAAAGGGGACAAATTCCTCGTTCATAGCACTGATTCCGAAAACAGATTCTCCTCAAGGCCTAAATGACTATAGACCTATCTCGTTGATTGGTTGCATGTACAAGATAGTTACCAAAATCCTCGCAAATAGGCTCAAGAAGGTACTACCTAGGGTGATCGATGAGACACAATCAGCCTTTCTAAAGGGAAGAAGCATGTTCGATGGAGTTGTCATAGCAAATGAGATAGTTCATGAAGCAAAGTGGAAAGGTAAAGAAGTTATGGCCTTCAAAGTAGATTATGAGAAGGCCTACGACTCAGTGAGGTGGGATTTCCTATTTTACATGATGCGCCGCATGAACTTCAATGAAACATGGATTCGTTGGGTGAAAGGCTGCCTACAATCGGCAAGAATATCAGTTCTGGTGAACGGAAGCCCAAGCGAAGAGTTTGGAATGGAGAAAGGTCTTCGTCAAGGGGACCCCATGGCACCCTTCCTCTTCCTAATTGTAGCAGAAGGCCTTAATGGGCTACTAAAGAGGGCGATCCTTCTTCACAAGTTTCACGGATACAAGTTGGGCCCTGATAACTCCATCGAAGTATCCATGCTGCAGTTCGCAGATGATACATTATTTTTCGGGGAAGCCACGGTAATGAATGCTCAAGCGCTGAAATGCATTCTCAGGTGCTTTGAGCTAGTTTCAGGCTTGAAGGTCAACTTCCATAAAAGTAGGCTGGCCGGAATTTCTATTGACACAGCTACTACTCACAGGTTGGCAGGGCTACTTAACTGCAAAATTATGTCCCTCCCCTTTACATACTTGGGGCTACCGGTGGGTGGAAATCCGAGGAGACTCTCTTTCTGGGACCCGGTTGTAATCAAAATGAGGAACAAGCTATCAAAATGGAGGCAAAACTGTCTATCCTTTGGGGGCCGGTTAACATTGATAGCCAGTGTTCTATCCTCTATACCCTTGTTTTATTTGTCATTTTTTAAGATGCCTGAGGGGGTCATTAATAAATGCAAAAAGATTATGAGAACATTCCTTTGGGGAGGGCTAGATGGAAACAGTAAATTGGCCTGGATCAAATGGGAAAAGCTTTGCAAACCAAAGGAACTAGGCGGCCTTGGGTTGAGGGATTGGGGGCTGTTTAACAAGGCGTTGCTGGGGAAATGGCGATGGCGCATCTTGCACGAAGAAAACAGCCTATGGCACAGGGTGTTGACAGCAAAGTATGGACCATTACAGTATGGGGGAATGGAGCAACAGACATTGAGTGGGAAAGCATCAAACTGGTGGAAAGATATATTAAAAACTTGCGTCTTGGAACCAACAACATGCTGGTATGATATGTGCTTGAGAAGGGAAATAGGTGAAGGAGACAAAGTCAGATTCTGGCACGATACGTGGCTGGGTCAACACAACCTAGCTTCAAAGTATAGCAGACTTTTTGGGCTGTCAACCCAAAGAGCTTGCTGCATAAAGGAGATGGGGAGCTGGGAGAATGGCGAGTGGAGCTGGAATTTAACATGGCGAAGACCTTTGCTCGACAGGGAAGTGGTTTGGGTGCAAGATCTCCAACTGTTCCTCAGCAATGCAGTCTTGAAGCAAGGGACAGCAGACAAATGGATCTGGGAGCCGGATCTGGAAGGTACGTACACAGTCAAATCAGCTTACTTACATCAATTGGGTACAGAAACCGTAGAACCTCTACCGGTGTTCAAGAATCTCTGGCGTGTGGCAATGCCCTCAAACGTTCTTGCGTTTGTGTGGCGGGCACTATGGGATCGTATCCAAACGAGGGAAAATTTGCTAAAAAGGAGAATCATAACAGCAGGTGCTGAATCTCGGTGCCCTTTCTGCTCATATGAGGTAGAATCCATGGATCACTTGCTGTTCACTTGTCCCTTCTCCTCTTCGGTGTGGATGTCTTGTTACAGGTGGCTTGGACAGATTACAGTACTACCAGGAAATTGCGAGATGCACTATCTTCAACATGGATTCGGAAACTGGAACACAAATCAACAAAGGGGAGTGTGGGCAATTTGGGCTGCTGTTGTGTGGTCACTATGGCTACACAGAAACTCCATTGTATTCAGAGAAGGGCAAATTGATGCGGATAGGGTCATTGATGTCGCTCAATATCGAGCATGGTGCTGGGTCTCAACAAAATTTAAAGAATTCCACTTCTCCCTGTATGAGTGGAATACAAACCCGGGATACTGCCTTACTCGCATCCGGCATTGAGGAAAGATGGGCAAAAGGGACTGCAGGTCTTCTTCCAAGATAAATGGCCTTAACAGAAAATTGTTCCAATGGAAGGACTGCCGCAGTGGAAGGAAAGGATCCCATTCAGCTCTTGCCAAGGCCTGGCCGCTACACAAAGATCACTGCCATGTCCTCAATTTCATTTTCATTCTCCCTTTTCTCGTTTCTTTCACTCTAAAAAGCAGGGGCAACAAATACTACCAAGAAGCTATCAATTCCTCTGTGCTGTTCTGTTCTGTTTGCTTCTGGTTTGCCTATGTATTGATAGCAGTTTAAGTAGCAGGGGCTGCTTTCTGGTTGCTTTATTTTACTGGTTTCTATTGCCTTTTACTGGTTTTTACTGGTTTTTTACTGGTTTTACTGGTTTTTACTGGTTTTTTACTGGTTTTCTACTGGTTTTTACCTTCTTTGTATATGGGTTTCTAGCACCCCTTGTGCTAGCTTGTTCAATAAATATGGCTTATCAAAAAAAAAAACATGTTTGACCTTCTATTTGGTGGTACAAGGTGGAGTAGATCTCTTTGCTGGAGAATTCTTCTTTGGGTGATGTACCATAGACTTTGGTGGAGCGGACTTCTTTGGTGGACAAGTCATTGTCTTTGCAGAAGCAGATTTGTTGTTGGATACACCCCTACTTCCCTTTTTAATTGGTTAAATTTTTTTTGTAAGTGCACCAAATTTTAGGTGGACCCCATATAATTTGGTGCGGCCTACATAAATTTTAACCAATAGAATGTTAGAATTAGAGTGTAAAAAAAAATATTGCTAGTATTTCTCAAAATATAATAACTGAAATATCTAATAATATCTAAATTATTTGAAATTGAATAATAGTACCAAATTTGTCTAATTAATTTTATCTAAATTAATTAAACATAATCTATTAGTCTGTGAAGACGGTATATCACATTAAAACACAGCATGTTTGATTTTAGTCCATAGAGATTGAATTAAATGGATTTGAATATGGATAATAATAATTCAAGGGTTTTGAAACTCTAACGTTGTTATGGTAACACTATCTCTGCAGCAAAAGCAAAATACAAAAACAAGGAGCTTGGGTGTCTGGGTGCTGTGGAATTACAGAAATAAGGTCATTTTTAGAAATGAATATATTGATTTAGAAAAAGTCATTGATTTAATACAACTCTTCTCTTGGATCTGGATTAGGAACAGAGTTAAATCTAGCTTTTATGACTGGTTGATGAAACCACTTTTATGTCTAAGCTTGCTGTAAATTGGGATTGTGTACCCTTCTACCTCTTTAATATATATTTATCCTTTGCTGATTAAAAAAAAAAGAGATTTTGGATTAAGTCCCTAGATTTCATCGAACAAAAATATGCTTTACTACATTTTTCAGATGATTTAAATATGCTAAAATTTTAAGTAAGATTCAACGTGTTTGGTTTTAATCCCTAGTGTTCCAAAAAAATGGATTTAAATGTGAATAGTAGCAAATATCAAGTGTTTCAAAATCTTATTGTTATTACTGTATAAAAAAGTCTTACATGTGGAAGAGAGTTTGGTTTAAGTTCCTATATTCCCTAGAGCAGAAATATGATCTATACATTTTTCAAAAGTTTAAATATGTCAGTGTTTTAATTAAGTTGCATAATGTTTGCTTTTGGTCCTAGAATTACAAAAAGACAAAAAAAATGATTTTGCACTTAATAATAAGAATTTTTTTTTTTAGAAAGAGGAAATATTATTAGAAAAGACTTGAGCAGAAATCTACTCAAGAATGGCAAATACAGATACAAATACAAAAACAAAAAACTTCTTAAATCAGAGTTTCCAAAGGGCAATGACTCTATACATCCCAGCTTAGTTGGGTAAACACCTTTGCTTCTCTGTTGCTGTGACCTACCCCCATACAAGATGCCTCTCTCATAAGCCTATCAGTTCAATTTAGTTCATTGAGTAGTGCCCATGATATATAGTTAACCCACCCAACCGCTAATGAAAGATCACTTTCAATAAGCACTAACATTTTTTATAAGCACATGAGAAAGACCAAATTGCTTGCAGAATATAAGGCCTGACCACAAACATTGCATATTCCTCCATTTTGTATGACCATCCTTCTTCTTATTAAATTTATCTTCACCACAATTTGGTTTTTCATCATTGACCATACACAAGGTGCCTTTTTTGCTGGTATTATCTTCCTGCAACTCTTTGAAAACAGCCATGCTACCTCCCCAAAAATTCTTAATTCAGCTTCTCTATAGACACCTATGACGGTGAACAATCCCTTAGTGTCCCCCACCCACAAGCTAGTATCCACATCTTCACAAGGGATAATTGAATTTTTTCCCTCCATTAATTCCTGGTGAACCTGCATTTCCCAGTCAAACAACTTGCTTCCAATCAGCTACTTGAGTAGTCCCCTCCATGTTCACAATGACCTCATTTTGATTATCCATCTATCAATCTTGCTCCACAACCCTTGATCCCTGGTACTGCTCCATGTGAAAGATCCATTTGACAGTGGTAAATTTGTGAGTTCACAATCCTCAACAAACCATTTGAAATTAGTATCCCCCACACTATTTAATCCACTACAACATGGTATTAAAGTCTCCACCCACAAAACAAAACCCTGTTACTAGTTGTTAGCTCAGTTCTGAAAAGTGAGAAGAAAAGCTCCCTCCCCCCTTGCATATTGGGGCCAAAAACGTTTCCAATCACCGACAGTCCTGTGGAATTTGGGAATTGGACAAAGAGCAAAATGAATCTTTGATTTTTCTTTACCTGCACCACATTGATAGTAGAATGCATCCCAAAACCTGCCAAGCCACCTAAGGTCCCCTCCGCTGGCATGGATTCCACATTCTCAATTAAGGATTTTGCCCAGATTTCCAGCACCTTCCTTCTGTTATCATCCAATTTGGTTTCTTGTAGTAAAATAACCTCGGGCTTCACATTTCTCATGACTATCTTCACCTCCTTCCTTCTTATTGAGCTTCCAAAACCCCTATCATTACATGATATCCATATTCGCCCCATCAATTAGACTCTCGGCGCTTGACAATGTGTCGCGATCTGTTTGGCGAGGTACTCGATTGCTTGTTCTTCTTCACATTCGAAAACCACCCCCACCGACAACCCCACTGTATAGGCGCGCTTAGCCTTCTCTAGAATCAGATTGGGATGTTTGTGGCTGATGATGGGAATTTCACTCTCTTCCACAGTACTATTCTGATTGAAATCCGGTCGAGATGAGGATGCCTCAGTGGGAGGCACGCGAACCTTCCGTGATTTCTTCTTTTTTGATCTCCTTTTTGCTGCACCCAGATTCCTTGTTAGATACGGTTTTGGTATACCTGGGTCCCCACTGGTTGAATTTGAACTGTTTAGACATGGCAGTGAGCAAACGTTGTTGTTGCAATCCAGGGAGAGCGTCTCAATATGGCAGCTATTCCAACTTGGGCCACAGTCCTTGGGGATAATATTTAATGGGCCCAATTCGATTGTTAATGAAGAGATGGGTTTAACCCATTTAGAGGATTCGCCCCGATTGGGAAAAGCATAACCTATGTCTGACTCTTCATGCCCCCCAGAGAGCAACATTGGGTAGCAAGGGTCACTAGAGGTTACGTGTTTCGTTGACATCCCAAGATTTTGAAAAATAAATCGCATGTTGACCCAGTCCATATCAAGACCCTTAGAGTGGTATAATCCAAAGAGGGATAATTTGGCTAAAAGTTGATTCCCTCTCCCAAGGGATATCATAAAATTGTTGCCCACAATCTGTGCAAAAAGTTCCGTAGCTTTACAGGATTTGAAAAAATCATCAAAAGAGGAAAATCTTGGGATTATCCTTTCTTGTCCCGTTTCCTCAGGCCTATTCTGCTTCCATGCCACCACCTCCCAGGCTGTTTCTGTGGGCCCGTCCCCAGCCACTTCTGAGCAGACGGTGTCAGGATCACCAATAACGGCAACACGTGAGTCGGAGGAAGCCTCCGTCGAAACCTCTGTTTCCTGGACCACCGTCTCCGATTGGTTTGATGAGTCTTCCGATGGTGCCCAGGATGGCTGGGTCGAAGACGATGGAGAGCTCCCATTAAACAGGGCGTTCTTGTTGATGGGATTGTCCATTTCCACCCAGATCTTCACCACTACGTCATTAATGCTTACGCCAATGTACCTTTCGTCAATCTTGGGTACTGGCGAGAATATCATCATTCTAGCGTAGTCTAGTGTCTTGCGTTCCTTTGTGTCATCATCTACACACACAAAGTTCCCCATAGTAGCGGCGATGGATTCAAAGAAAGCGGGATTCCAGGCCCCTAACGGTACGTTTCTGAGTTTTATCCAAAGAAAATGGCCAGTAGGGACTGCCAGTGTAGTCGCCGGCGAGATAAGTTCGAAGTACTCTCCCAGGAAATCCCCGCCTGTTTGTAGAAAACTTAGCATCTGCTCTCTTCCTTCAAACTCTAAGGTAGTTTCTGTTGCCCCCATGGATCTCACCTTCGCCTTAATCCCCTTCTCCAACAAAGCTTTTTGAATATCATCTATATTTTTTCTTCCCCTGAGTGACGCTATTGCTTGCTTACTGACCCACTCTTGATCCACCTCTTTAATGTTGTAGCAAACACCTATTTTAGTCTCTGTTTCTTTCTCTGTTTTCTTTTTTGAGCTAGATTTTACTCTCCATACCTGTCGAACCTGGCCTCCACCATGAGGTTTGTGACTGCGCTCGTATGACAAGGTTGGTCTTCGATGTGACGATTTCCAATCATCTTTTGGGAATCTGGCCATCGTGATGGACATGGGGTTTCCCAGTAATGCAGTATTATTCATCTCCCTTATGGCAGCAACGGCATCCACCTTGTACGCATATCTTACAAAGCCAAACTTCGTGCTCCGATTTGGTTTTTTACTTCTCTGCACAAAAACACTTTTTACTTTACCATATCTTGTAAATATCTCCTTTACTTGGCTGTAGGATACTTGCTCCGCCAGTCCATCTATGAAAAGTGTTGGGAGGCTGTTCACTGTCTTATGCCCTCGTCTAACTTCCTTTGGATGTCGCCTGGAAGATGGTTGCCCAGTTCTTGCCTCCTTCTGCTGTGTTCTCTGACTCAATAGAGCTTTTTCGTTGACATTAATCTGAGCTCTGACTCGCCGGTGAGCTCTCAGAGCACAATCCTTGTCACCACCCCCCATCCAAGCTCACTACTTAATAATAAGAATTATCACGGGTTTGGTTTTAGTCACTGCTTAACCTAGTAGAAAAGTTTTTTTTTAGTAATCAAGATCACAAGGGGGTGTTCGAACCTAATATTGCAATACATAAAATGAAATAGAGGTAAATATATTTTTAGTCCCTGTAAAATTAGAGTGAACTAAATCTAGTTTCTTTTAAAAAAATTAGTTTAGTTCTCAACATTATTGAAATAGGTGAAGTTAGTCTTCCCGTATATTTTATCGCACTTTTTGTAATTTTTAAACTCCACATAGTAGTTATTTTTTGTTTTAGTAGCGGTTTAAACCGCCACAAAATGAATTGAAGAATTAATTTCACTCATTTCATTAATGTTGGAGATTAAAAACTTTGAAATGTTTTTTGAAAGACCAAATTCAATTCAGACGAAATAATAACTTATTTAACGAATGAAATAATAGTGCTAAATTTAACAATTCAACAGAGCACGTATGTTACAAATAAAAGCCATGCACAGAAAAAGTGTAGCAGTACACTTAGATATACAGTTTCACCAATCTCATCTATAGTAATAGTAGCTTCTTCTAAAAGTAGCACAAGAGAGAACAAAGCTACTCCTGAGATTAGAGCATTATGTCCCCTGGCCCAGGCATTTCTGTTACTCTTAGCCTCTCCCCAAACAAAATCAACTAGAGAAAGAAACCATTATTATAAACTTTACATGACACCCTTCTCATCACCAATGGAGAAGGGAACACCTAGAGTTGTAACCAATGGAATATTTAGCAACTATAAATATATCAAATATATATAAATTGGTTTGGGCAGTTAATGCATTATTCAATTTTAGATTTGCAAAGTGTACTTAGCTAAGATTTAATTAGCAAACAAAAAAGCAATCTCTACATTAATTATTTTTATCGGCCGGATCGAGTGCATAAATCGTTTTAGCATATTTTTCTTGTAGGCGTAATCCAAGGAAAAGATGTTTTGATCATTATTATATAATATTGTATTAGAATAGTGTGCTCTTCATTCATTGATAATACAAGACACGTTGTATATTAAATGTGTTATTTCTATGCATGCAAACATGCACACAGAGTAGCCACGGAGTAGTGAAATGCCAAAATAATCGAAACGTGAGAATCGAACAAAACCAAAATGCCCATATCAAATTAATTTTTCTTTGAAAGGCCAAATAAAATTGTATTTAGAACTAGCACAAGGGTGCTAGATCCCAAATACAACATAGTTCAAGCCACTAGGACCCAAGTGGTTTTTACAGAAACTAGAAAAAGAAGCTTAAGCTATCATAAACTCAAACTCAGTTTAGCTTACATTGTCCTATAAACAGAAAAGAACGAGGGTGGAGTCTTCAATTCCCCTCTCTTGAACTTCTTTCTCACTTATCTCTCTCCATCCATGTTCAAACAATCAAAGTTTTAGTCACAAAATGTTGGGAAATCCATTAAACAAATGACATTTGAACAGTTGAAGAAAACAAACAAATACATTATTTACTATAAACAATTGAATCATCTTTCCTCCGGTAGTACACAATAAACAATTAACGTTCAAAAATGCAATAACATTCATGTGGTTTAATTTTAAGATTTAGTGATTGAATCCACTCCACGAATTGAACACAAGCGCATCATGTCTTAGTTTTAAATTGCCAATCAAGATTTAGGTGTTTTGCTGAAGAAAGATGATGTTATCAACAAATTAAAAGGACTAGCAATGAACAAAGATTCAAAATAGATTGAAATGTCTCATAGCATTAATTAACTTTAGGTATAGGATATGAACCCCAGTTAGGTTCGTTCACTGATTTTAAAAATTACAAAACATAATTAAATCCAGAAACTAATTTTCAGAAAACTTTTATTCCCCCGCTTCCTCTAAAAGCAGCTTCATCTTGTGACGCCAGCAACTTCACTCATCATCCTCATCCTCAACGTCTTCCTCCTACAAAATTGAAACAAAACAATCAACATTTACAGCAATCAATTAAGCATGAGTCATGAGAGCACAAATAATGAAATCATATGATTAAATTAAATGAAACTACCTCCTCTTCCTCATCATTGACTTCAGACTTTGACTTGCCAGATCCATCTTCATCCGAAGCGTTCTCTCCCTCCTAATACATCAAAAATAAAACACAAGGTCCAATTAATTGTGATTATGATATAATTAAATCGAATAATTGAATGAGTAATTAATTACCAGCTCCTTATTGTAGGCCTCAATGCTTTTGTTATACTCTTCTTTCTTCTCCTCTGCTATAGCAATGTAGGGAGCCTTCTCCTGAAAAAATAAATGAAGATATATGCAAATTGAAGCACAAAATTTGATGATTAAATTAACTCACTTAAACAATTTATATACGATGATCACAAAGCCAAAACAATAATTTAAAAAAAAATACATAAAAATTATTGAAATCACAAACAATACTCACTGCATCAGTCAATGACTTCCACTTTTCACCGCCAGCTTTCGCAACCTGGTAGATTAATTTCGAACAATGATTTATTATTATCATCAATCTGAATTTGAATAACGGAAAGCAAAAACATAATAATAATAATAATAATAATAATAATAATAATAATAATAAATCTCATCACTCACAACACCAAGAGATTTGCTGTTTGGATGCTCCTTCTTGAACTGCTCCCTGAACTCAGACCTGCAAACAATCAAAATCAAAATAAAAATCGTTTACCATCACAAACAAACAAACAAACAAACAAACAAACCAGAATCAAAACGAAAGCAAGCCAGATTCGCAGCACAAAAATCAAGATAAATAAAAAACACATACATGAAAACGAAGAAGGAGCTTGCTGGCCTCTTCGGCTTGTTTGGATCCTTCGAGGCGGAGGCGGAGGCGGAGGCGGCGGCGGCTTTCTTCGCCTGCTTCCTCCCTGCTCCAGCGCTCTTCGCCTGCTTCCTCCCTGCTCCAGCGCTCTTCGCCTGCTTCCTCCCTGCTCCAGCGCTCTTCGCCTGCTTCTTCCCTGCTCCAGCGCTCTTCGCCTTCAACCTAAACGACGACACGTCAAAACAAAATAAACGATCACAACAACGCAAAACGAAACACTGAATATCAGATCGATCTCAATTGTATAAAGCGACGGTTTCAGATAAAGACGATCGATACATGTGATCGACGGCATTGGAGGCATTCATGGCCCTCGGCATGGTGATCGCGCAGAGTCAGAGAAGAAGAAAAACGTTAGGGTTTGGTTTTGTGATATGAGAGAGAGTGTGTGTTGTGTTTGGACGCGAGGAGGGGTTTATAAAGGTTAGAGGGGAGGGGCAATGCAGACAAAACGCAAGCCAAATTCGAACACGCAAAAATTGGAGATGGGATTTTGCGCGGGATTTCAATTATCTTTGGCCACGTCAGCAATCCGTGTGTAATAAACTCTGAGCTCGTTTGGTGTACAGGATAAGTAGAAAGGATAGGATATAGTAATCTTATCCTACTATTTAGTTAACATTATATTTTATTATTTATATTATAATAAAAATACACAAAATAATTCTTCACTAACAATAAAATAAGCTACTCACATATAAATATTAATTTTTTTAATAGTAAATATATACTAATTTTATATTATGATATGTTATTATTTAAAATTAATTATGTAACCAAAAAAAATTTAAAATTAATTATCTACTTATATAATTATAATTAATAATTTAAATATAAATTAATATTGAAAGAATAATATCTTTTAATAATTTTTAAAAATTTAATTAATTTTTATTGTTGACCACTTACCCCTACTAAGTTAAAACTCATTGGTTACATATATAATAATTTTAATTAAAATAGACTCCCTTTAAAAAAATTAAAATAGTTGAATTAATTTAATTTTAGTTAATAGCAAAACATAGACTCAGTTATAAAAATGTAAAAATAGTTAAATGTAATAGTATAATCACTTGTTTAAGAAAACTATTTAGAAAAAAAAATTAAAAATAATATGCATTTTTTATTTTAAAGGGAAATTTGATACATTTTTCTTTGTTTGTATCATATCCTATCACTATTTTGTCCACCTCAAACGCATGATAGGATAAGAGTTCATCCTGCTCTTATCATATTATGTTCTTATCCAATTTTGTATTCTATCATGCTCTTAACGGGCCCTCTAGATAAATAACTTTTCTATCTATAATTTATTTACTAGTTCGTAGCAATAATGACAGTTATTTTTCGATAAATATCATAATTATATTTGATTGAGAAGATATGACAAAAATCAATGCAATAAATGTTTAATATTATGTGCAGTGAAGCTGCACCCCTTTGTGCCCTTATAATAAAACTTTTGCTTATAAAGAAATAATGCATAGTGGAAGTGGGTCAGATCCAGGTCACGTTAGGTCAAATTACTAAATAGATAAGGTCAAAGTATTTTTTTTAAGTTTATTTAGTTAAAAAGGTTAGAATTGTGCCACTCAGAAAGCTTTGTAAATCTACTGGCCGGTTTATTGAAATAAATATTAGTTTATTTTATTATTTGTATTATTGTGGATTTTTATTATAATATCTTTTTTGAAATCTTTATTATAATATCTTAAAACTATATAGGTGTTGACTTATTTATATGATTAAATATGTTAGACTATATAATGATTTAATTATATAAACTTCTTTACAAAATGACTAATACATATTTACTTTGAATTAGACCATATAATCATATTATTATATTTTAGCTCATTAGTCTATAAGTTTGTTAATATTTTATAATTAAATTTTTTGGTCTATGTATTACTATAATATTTGAAGAAGAGGTCATACATGGATATGTGGAGTCTCACTCCATTCCTTGTGAAATTGAAACTGAGGAAGTACAAGCTGAAAAAGGTATAAATGATTTTATTTATATGTTGTATATATTTACTTTAAAATAATAAATTAATGTCTTAGATGTGTATGTCTTTTTTTCCACATGTGAATGCATAGAGTCGAAACGAGCAAGAGGCCTAACAAGAATGTTAGATATATGGAAAATGGATGTTGGTGATTTTATAATAGTTAATTTAGATAAACATGGTCGACCTATTGGTGAAGAAGCAACGGCTCTTACTCATTTCATAGGTAGTATGGTTAGAAGATATCAATATGCTCCCATCAACTACTATTCTTGGAAAAAAAATTCGAAGGAGAAGAAAAAGGAGATGTTGGATGTAATAGAGGTATCATGATTGCTATATTGAACTACTCTTGTGTAATGAAAATTTTATTATGACTTGTTTTGTACTACATATTTATGTTAACTTTTTTAGAGAAAATTTGAGTTTGACCCTCCAATAAATGACACAATAAGAGAAATGTTGGAAATTGAGTTTAATGAAAAGTGGAGGCAATGGAAGGGTGATTTAAAGTAAATTGCATATGATCCATGTAAAACAGAAGAAGTTGCATCCAAATTACCTGAGTACATAGTTGAACCAAGTCAATATCGTGATTTAGTTCATCATTGGTATTTAGAATCAACACATGTAAGTCCTAAAGCAAATTAAATAAATTCTTATGCACAATGAGCTTAACATTTT
Source organism: Acmispon strigosus (assembly GCA_030819835.1). NCBI lineage: Eukaryota > Viridiplantae > Streptophyta > Magnoliopsida > Fabales > Fabaceae > Acmispon > Acmispon strigosus. The sequence continues at coordinate 537,367 of JAUAMA010000002.1, forward strand.
ACGTTGATTTCTTTTTTTACAATATTTGCTGTGCTATATGAAGAAAACAAGTGAAATTAACCGAAGGAATTGAGTTAAGTTTGAAGACATTCATTATTGTATGGCACAAAAAGTCTCCTAAAATTGATTGACCAAATGGTTTGTTTTCATTAGTACTTGTCATTGAGTAAATTAGTTATAACTTGTTTATACGAATTTAGGAAAAAAAAATGGCAAATGAGTGTCGCCTAAACGCAAAGAGATATACATGCATACTTAAATTGTTTGTTTGCATATATAGCTATACGTTCATGCACAAAGAATAATTGTTTTATCTTGTTTGTTGGCATATCCATGATTTTTAGGAAGAGTTAAAGAAACACAGTGACGCAGAAACATCTCAATCAACTCAAAACACACAAAGGCATACATCTTGGAAGGAAGACGTATTCTCTAAAGTACAAGGACCTGAGAAAAGAGGGCATGTTTCGCTGCATGGGCAAGATCCCAAAATGTAAAAAATCAAAGGTTTCCTTATCTGAAAATGAAGGGCTAACTCATCAAGTGAAGCATTTGGAAAACTTGTTGACATGTTTTGTGTCGGTGATTCAAAATCGTTTTCCTGGAGAAGATCTTAATGACATTGTAAATGCCGCAAGAAGGTGACTTTTCCCACTTGCATGCTCTTTTTTCTGCACTAATAATATTTTCCGAGCATGTTGTTTATTTTATAGAATATGTAAAAGAGTGAGAGGCATCTTTGAAGTGTATCTTTTCATATTTGATCTGATATTGAACATACCTTTCTAGCATGATATTGTAATACATGATGAGCCATGGTTATTTCTTCCAAGCTAGGTACTTTGTTCTCATGTTCTCATAAGGTGTTTAGTTCTTCCTCTTTGATATATACAGATTACAGTCTCTAAGTTGTATTCTTTTACCTTTAATAGGTTGCAGATGCTTCGAGTGCTCGTGACCATTTAAAATTCTCTAAGTTCAAACACCAATGGAGATAGTGATCGAACATGGTATATATCTTCTTAGCATGTAATAAATTGTTCGTCGTGATAGTGAATATGTTATGTAGATCAATTTCTATAAACTAGTGCGGATTCATTGTGTAATTAATACACTCTTCTTTCTTCATTTTCTAATTAATTTCTACCCTACATCATACTTACTCACCCTCCTTGCTTTGTCATTCTTGTGTTTAATTCTTCTCTGCTCATGAACACTGAGTTGTGAGTATTTCAGTTGCATATGTTGTGTTGCGTGACTCCCCTGGTTGATAAATAATTTAACTTGTTAATAAAAGTTTAATGAGTGAACAATTGGGGCCGCTAAAAGTACCAGTTGTGCAAGGAATTGTTTAAGAGGAGCTTTGAAATAAGAGCTTTGAAATTCTTGTTTTTTGTTTCTTATTCTGTTTTTGATCCTTGCATTGGGTTGGAGCACACTTTGTTGATCAATCTTTCACATATAATTAGTTACTTTTTTTTTTTTGATAAGCAAAATTGTATTGAAGTGGAGTACTAGGGGTACTCCAACCCGTATACAGATGTAGAAAATAGAAGAAAGAGGAAGCAGAAGGCAGTGCATATCAGAACATTACAAACTGCCAAACAAAAGATGGTCTAAATTATATCTACCATAATCCTAGCAGTGGCGGAGTAGTGTTGTCAAAGCAAATAATAACAGCACCATTCCACAACCAGTGGCACAACAAAAGAACAAGGGAAGCAAAAAGCATGGAATAATGCAAAAAGCATGGGATAATAGCAGCACCACTCCACCATTGCAGGGTACCAGTGACACAACAAAGGAGCAGGGTATCAAATGCATCACCATGACTTATGCCTTTCTCGCATCTGAATCGGTTAATGTCAAACACCTCAACCATGTAATGCGGATCCATCACCCTGTTTCTACACCCGCCCTGTTAAAGGCTTACCCCAGCGCCCCACAGCCATTCAGACTTGCTTAGTGATTTAACCATCAAATAGTTCCCAGACAATATGTTGGATTGACTGACCACTCATACAGGGAGCATTTAAATCCCTTCGTTTTGGCTGAGATCCACTTCCAAGCTCTAAGCTGTGCCATTTCCAATACGAGATTCACATCGGCTTGCGCTTGGTTAAAAACAATTGCATTTCTGTGTAGCCAAATAGACCAAATCACCGCCAACCATATTGCACCCAGACCTTGCCTTTGTTTCTTGCTCCAAACCCCATACTCATGCTGTGAGAAGTGCAACCAACACGAATTGGGCAAGACCATGACTACTCCCAGCCATCTATAACATCCCTTCCAGACTCTCAATGAGAATGGGCATACCAATAGGAGATGATCTACGGATTCAGCTTCCGAAGAGCATAGAGGGCAAATCAATCTCGCTCCTTCCGTTATAATCCGTCGCTTAAGTAGATTGGATCTTGTTTGGATCCTATCTCTTAAGACTCTCCAACCAAAGGCAACAACATTGGATGGCGCCGTGGACCTCCACAACCTTCTGAATACATCAATTGGTTCAACATCAATTGTTCCTGCCAAGAACTGATACGATGACTTCACCGTGTATTCACCTTCCGAGTTGCACATCCATGTCCACTCATCCGCTACTCCTTTCTTTAGATTGGTTGAGTTTAGATCTTCCTTGAGTTCCTCTACCCATTGCAATTCTCTTTCCAGCAACTGTCTTCGCCACGAGAACATCCACCTCCATGTCTCATTTTCCCACCTTCCCATCTCGGCCACCCGACATTGATTGTGTGTGGCTAAGTTAAATAGCCTGGGATATTTGGCACCAAGGGGCCTCTGACTTAGCCAAGGCTCCTCCCAGAATAGGGTATCATTACCTTCACCCGTCTTCCTATTGACGCATAGGTCAAACCAACGCCCATTTGGGTCCAGGTAGCAAGTTTTCAGAATGTCTTTCCACCACTGTGACATGCGAGTAGTAATAACTGGCACTTCTCCCGCTCTTGGAATTACATACTTTGACCGTAATACTCTGCACCACAAGCTGTCAGTCTCATGGAGCAACCGCCATCTCCATTTCCCTAACAACGCCTTATTAAACAATCTCCAATCTTTGATGCCCAACCCACCCAACTCCTTTGGCTTGCACACATCCTCCCATTTTACCCAGGCTACTGCATTGCGGTCCTCTGTCCCTCCCCAAAGGAAATCCCGCATTATCCTTCTGCATACCTTATAAACCCCTTCCGGCATCTTGAAGAAAGACAAAAAGAATAATGGGATTGAGGATAGGACGCTACCGATCAAAGTTAGGCGACCACCAAAGGAGAGAATCTTCTTCTTCCATTTTGATAGTTTCCCTCTTAGCTTTGATACCACCGGATCCCAGAACGCTAACCTCGATGGACTCCCACCCACAGGTAGTCCCAAGTAAGTGAAAGGCAGAGTCATTACTTTGCAATTTAGTATACTTGCCAGTCTCTGGGTCAATTGGGAGTCAGTTGCAATACCCGCCACCTTGCTCTTGTGGAAGTTTACCTTCAGGCCCGAGGCTAGTTCGAAGCACCTGAGTATACACTTTAGCACTTGAGCGTTCTGCACTGTTGCTTCCCCAACAAAGAGTGTGTCATCTGCGAATTGTAACATTGCCACTTCTACCTCATTGTTCTCACCCATTCTATATCCCCTGTATTTATTGAGATGCAATGCCCTTTTTAGGAGGCCATTTAGTCCCTCCGCCACTATGAGGTAAAGGAATGGAGCCATTGGATCCCCTTGCCGAAGCCCTCTCTCCATCTGAAACTCCTCGCTCGGGCTACCATTTACCAGGACGGATATCCTAGTAGTTTCCAAACAACCTCTCACCCATCGGATCCATCTATCATGGAAGTTCATACGCTTCAGCATGTAGAAGAGGAACTCCCACCGCACTGAATCATAAGCCTTCTCAAAGTCAACTTTGAAGGTTAGTGTTTTCATCCTGTTTCTCTTAGCATCATGTACAATTTCGTTTGCAATTACAATGCTGTCTAGCATGCTACGGCCCCCAAGAAAAGCTGATTGCTCCTCGGATACTACCTTATGTAGCACTATTTTGAGCCTGTTTGCCAAGATCTTAGCAACAATTTTGTACAAGCAACCAACCAAGGATATAGGCCTATAGTCATTTAGCCCTTGCGGCGTAGAAGACTTTGGTATGAGGGTGATGAATGAAGAGTTGCTCCCACGTGGCCACACACCATGCTCATGGAACTCAACGAGAAGACTAAGAAGGTCATGTGAGAATAGATGCCAAAATGCTTTTATGAATTTGAAGTTGAAGCCGTCCGGTCCCGGGCACTTGTCACCATCGCATTCCCACACTGCCTCTTTGACCTCTGGCATAACGAACTCAGCACAAAGCATCATGTTATCCTCCGTAGACAGGGACCTGAAGGGGACACCATCAAGAGTTGGCGTCTGCCAGTACTCCTCTTTGAATCTTTTCTCAAAGAATTCCTTTACTCCTTTTTTCACATCATGTGGTTGCTCGACCCAATTGCCATCAATTTCCAGCCCCACTAGTTACTTGATAGTCTACTTTTGTCCGTGCTTATTTCCATGTGATCATTTTAGATTTTGATGCTGAGTTTTGTATTTTATATTTTAGGTAAAAAAATTATATTGTGTTATTGATATGTCTTTTTTTCTACTTGCAGATGAAGATTAGGAAGCTACTTTGTTCTTGGAGATTAAATATGCATATGATTTTGTGGTACTTTTTTAGAAATTATGATTGAGTTGAGATTCTGTCTTATGAATTGTTTTGACTGTGAAGCTACTTTATGTGCATACTATGTTATTATGGTACTTTAATGTGACCTGATTGTGTATAGAATTAATAATCACTAGTCGGTACCCGTGGAACGGGGCACGAGTTTTTTTAATTTATAATTTACGTATTTAAATCATTTTATATTAAAATTGTATTTTAAAAAAATGGTAAAATAGAATATTTAATAAATATTTTATCGATTAGTACATAAACATAATTAGATTTTTTTTAAGCCAAATAATATAATTAGATGGATAGTACATCTTCCTCCTCAAATATCTTGCACCTCCAAACAAACACCCACCCTAAAATCCCAAATGTCAACTTTTGATCAAACTCCATTAAAGTTTCATTCATTGATGTTATTAATTAGATTAAAATCTCATAAAAAATGTCTAAATTAGATAAACTTTTTAAAAAAGATAGTGATGTGGCTTAATGAGAGTCCATATGACTCAAAATTATAGATATAGTGTCTAATCTCAAATGTAGGCCATATTGAAATATACATGCCACATGTAATTTTTTCATTGGTTAATACAATTTATTTACCTTCAATAGTGGGCTACTATAACACTCACATACCTCATTAATGTAATTAATGGAGTTCTTCCATTTCAAATTCAAATTATTTCAAATTGCACCGCCTGATATTATTAATTTAATACAAATAAATTTTTATGTCATCTATTTCAACTTTGATTGTTTTCAAATTCCACCCCCTCTTTATTTTTTCAAATTAGTCTTTATTAGCTACCGGTATTAACTTCAAGTATATTGGAAAGTAATTCAATGATAATTAATACACTTTAATTCACAAATCTGATTCTATGGTTTAAGTTTAATACAATGGCTTAATTATCATTTAATTCACAAATTTAATACACTTTAATCAAATCCCATTAAAGTTTCACTCATTGAGATCATTAATAAGATTAAAATCTCACAAAAAATGTCTAAATTAAAGATTTTTCTTTTTAAAAGAGAGTAACGTGGCTTAATGAGAGTTCAGAATGAGGACTCAAAATTAGAAATTAAAAAAAAAAAACCATTTTAATGTTCATGGGTACTTTAGATGGTCTTGTAATCAGGTTATGTGCTATTAGCTTTTAGCTATCTTTTGGGATATCATTATATGTACTGATCAACAGTGTAAGGGTGGAAGACTCCTTCCTATTATTATATATATTAATGTCGAATTTTAAAAAAAAAAAACCATTTTAATGTCTCACTTAATGTTATGCTTTTCTCAATTTTTAATGTGAGATGCAAGTGTATTGGTGCTTTTATCTTCTAAAAACAACTAAGAGAATTTAGTTTACTTATATTAGCAAGAATGTCACTAAAACCCATAATAATCACGTTGTAATTGTGACCATTGCAATTTAAAATTAGTTATTAAAATCTATACAAATAGAGAAATTTTCGTGGGTATATTTAATTGTTGGGATTTAATACCGTCACTAAATTCTATAATGACATCACCAAAACCGTGGGTATAGAAAGATTATGGCTTACCATTATAACATATACCGATAGTTGGTTTCCGTTGGTATATATTAAAGTAATATTGTAACCAAAACTGAACCGTCACTAAAGGCTATAACGTCAAAAAATAAACCGTTGCTATAGTGAAATTGTGGGTTGCTACTACTTCTTATACCGATGGTAGAAAATTTGTAGGTATATCTTAAAGTTCTATACTTACGAGAGCGTTACCGTCACTATACGTTACACCGACGAAAATATTTCTATAGGTATAGCAACTTAAAGTCTACGGAAGGAATTGTTCGTTGGTAAAGGTTTTTGGGCTATACCCACCGTTTATAAACATTTATTGACGATTTTCTGCTATAGCTATATGACAAATTTCTTGTAGTGTGGGCTCGCCCAACGAAGGATAAACGGCCCACCAAGAAAGGATCAGGTGTTGATCCAAAGTCCATCCGAGTGACGTGTCGGGTCAACCAAGTGATAATGAGTTGGGCGTAAGCTCGGTCGAGTCTTCAAAAAAATCCGAAATTCGCTCCGTCCTTCTTGTTACATGGCATGCACACCTAACTGCTTAATTTCAATGTACTCAAACTTTTTAAAGTAGATGGTCCACCCACTATATAAAGAGGGTCATCGATACATACTCAGTGAAAGTTCATCTTCCAATTGAATATAACTCTAAAGTTTTTTTTTTCTCACCTATTTAGCTTTAGGTTCTATTCGTGAACAATTAAGATTTTGATTTTAAATCCTAACAGATTGACTTAGATATGTTTGCTATTTTGAAATAATATTATTATAAATCTACAAAGGGGAATAGTCAAAATAGTATTTGTTCCCCAAATCGAACAAAACCAAAATAAGAGTTTAAAATGGCTAGGTAAAAATGACACTTCTCCAGCTCCCCACTTTAGGATAGGAGAGAAAAAAAAATCAGTGATTTAATACATAATGTAATAAAAATTATAGATCACTAGAAAAAATAAAGGAAATAAATTATAAAATAGTATAAGGTGTAAACATATCACAAATCCATTATATCACACACTTTATCTATTCTGAATCTCATAGTTATCTACATCTTATATCACGTTTCTTTCCCGATGATAATAAACTTACAGCGGAATTAAGATTTTTAGTCACAAAATGTTGGGAAATCGATTAAACCATGACATTGTGAACAGTTGAAGAAAACAAACAAAGACATTTACTTTAAACAATTGAATCATCTTTCTTTTAACGTTTAGAAAATGCAACAACATTCATGTGGTTTAGTTTTAAGATTTAGTGATTAAATCCACTCCATTAATTTAACACCAAGAGAGCAACGAATTGAACACAAGATTCAGAATAGAATTGAAATGTATCATAGCAATAGCATTAATTAACTTTAGGTATAGGATGTGAAGCGCAGTTTGGTTCATTCACTGATTAAAAAAAAAAGACAAAATAAATATCCAGAAACTAATTATTTGAGAATATGTTTTTCCCGCTTGCCCTAAAAGCTTCATCTCATCCTTTGTCGCCTGCAGCAACTTCACTCCTCATCATCATCGTCCTCCTCCTCTTCCTCATCATTGATTTCAGACTTTGACTTGTCAGATTCATTTTCATCCGAAGCATTCTCTTCCTCCTAATACATCAAAAATAAAACACAAGGTCCAATTAATTGTGATTATGATATAATTAAATCAAATAATTGAATGAGTAATTAATTACCAGCTTCTTATTGTAGGCCTCAATGCTTTTATTATACTCTTCTTTCTTCTCCTCTGCTATAGCAATGTAGGGAGCCTTCTCCTGAAAAAATAAATGAAGATATATGCAAATTGAAGCACAAAATTTGATGATTAAATTAACTCACTTAAACAATTTATATATGATGATCACAAAGCCAAAACAATAATCTAAAAAAATACATAAAAATTATTGAAATCACAAACAATACTCACTGCATCAGTCAATGACTTCCACTTTTCACCGCCAGCTTTCGCAACCTGGTAGATTAATTTCGAACAATGATTTATTATTATCATCAATCTGAATTTGAATAACGGAAAGCAAAAACATAATAATAATAATAATAATAATAATAATAATAATAATAATAATAAATCTCATCACTCACAACACCAAGAGATTTGCTGTTTGGATGCTCCTTCTTGAACTGCTCCCTGAACTCAGACCTGCAAACAATCAAAATCAAAATAAAAATCGTTTACCATCACAAACAAACAAACAAACAAACAAACAAACCAGAATCAAAACGAAAGCAAGCCAGATTCGCAGCACAAAAATCAAGATAAATAAAAAACACATACATGAAAACGAAGAAGGAGCTTGCTGGCCTCTTCGGCTTGTTTGGATCCTTCGAGGCGGAGGCGGAGGCGGAGGCGGCGGCGGCTTTCTTCGCCTGCTTCCTCCCTGCTCCAGCGCTCTTCGCCTGCTTCCTCCCTGCTCCAGCGCTCTTCGCCTGCTTCCTCCCTGCTCCAGCGCTCTTCGCCTGCTTCTTCCCTGCTCCAGCGCTCTTCGCCTTCAACCTAAACGACGACACGTCAAAACAAAATAAACGATCACAACAACGCAAAACGAAACACTGAATATCAGATCGATCTCAATTGTATAAAGCGACGGTTTCAGATAAAGACGATCGATACATGTGATCGACGGCATTGGAGGCATTCATGGCCCTCGGCATGGTGATCGCGCAGAGTCAGAGAAGAAGAAAAACGTTAGGGTTTGGTTTTGTGATATGAGAGAGAGTGTGTGTTGTGTTTGGACGCGAGGAGGGGTTTATAAAGGTTAGAGGGGAGGGGCAATGCAGACAAAACGCAAGCCAAATTCGAACACGCAAAAATTGGAGATGGGATTTTGCGCGGGATTTCAATTATCTTTGGCCACGTCAGCAATCCGATCCGTGTGATTTTTAATACCTGGTCTTATCTAGTACTATAATTTACCATAGTTTGTAGCAATAATGATATTAATTTTTAGATAAATACTTATTACATTGAATGAGAAGATATGAGAAATCTCATACAATAAATGTTCAATATTATGTGTAGTGAAACTTCTTTTTAAACAATGAAGCTAATTAGTATCAATAGATACTTAAGTAAATCTTAAATAATAATAAAAAAGATACTTAAGTAAATCACATGTAATAAACTTTAATGTCAAATAGATCTAGCCCTAATACTTTAAAGTATGTCATAACATTTTTTGATAATTTTTTTTTATAACAAGATAAAAAAATCTCTCAAGACTAATCTCTTTCATATTAGCTAAAGGCAGTTGATTTATTCTAGCAAACAGTGTCAAAGCAACCTTCAACTGCTAGTATTGAAAAGCACCACGTTTAACTAAAAAGTTCACGTAAGGAGTTGTTTACTTAAGTCCTTCTAGGGGAGTGTTTCTTTTGTTGTTTGTTTTGTAACTGAATGTACGAAGACTTTTGTTGGACCTTGTTGAAGTTTTCATGTTCTGCACGGACGTTTCTTAAATTGCATTGAGGGAACTGGGATTAGATTGATCAGTTTATCTGCTACTTAAGTATAAGGGTGGGAATTGATTGTGTGGCCTGATTAAGGAACAAAACTTCTTCAATTGAATTGACTAGGTACTAAGGTATTAGGCTTAGCAACTGAAATTGAATTATTTGCTTTATTAAGGTATTAACAAGTAACGGTTTAGGCTTCATCACCATAGAATGATTTCCAAGTTCATATAGTTATCTGTTTGTAAAAAGCTTAATTCGGTTAGGTGAAGCTAATTCCCAAGTGTTGTTTTCATCATAGTTTACAATCCATTTGTTTTCGCTTTTTATGCTATCACCTTTTGTGACAAACAATCTAAAATATATCTTTTGTTTTTCTACTTAAGCTTGGCTTGATATTGATAAACCACATATTCTTGTGGATTCGATCTTAGTATTACTTCGACCATTCTGTACACTTGCAGAATTGTTATTATCTAGGAATGGAATTAGGCTTTGTTAGTCAGTTAAACACCTAATCTTAAAGATAACTTAGCTTTGCTATGCATGTGAGGAATAAATGTTTAGGAAAGTGAGTTATAGATATCCACTCATGTGAGGAATCAATGAAGTAGGGTAGAAATGGTGGAGAGGAATCATGGATAGGAATGAATTTGCATATAGAATCATAGGATGCTAAGTAGCTAAACGATGAACTCCAATTCCAACAATTTTCTCATCTTGATATCCAGTCGTTTTTATCTCATTTGGTTACCAAAACAATCACCAATCAATTGGAGCACTTGTTGCTTAAGTACCTTTACTACACAACAGCATTTGTGTTAGCAATTCTCAGCGGATACGACAAAATCCTATGATATACTATAATTGAGTCTTGAAAGGATTTAAAAGTAGTTAGTGGAGGAAAATCTCTTTCATCCAAATGGTGCCGTTGCCGAGTAATTGCATCAACACGAAAGCATTGCTTTAGTTTTCTTATCTTGAGAAATTGTCAATATAATACATAGTTTTCTTTTCACATTTATATGTATCTTGTCTACTAATCTCTTTGGCTAGATTGTACTCTCACTTTGTTTATGCGAGGTAAGGTTCCAACTGATCAACTCTTATACGATCCGGAGATTGAAGCAACAACTAGGAAGAACAAGAGAAAGACAAGGACAAGGACAAAACTTGCCAAGTTGAGAAAAGAGCAAGAAGTATCTTCTTCAATTTCTTCATTAAACCAAGAGAAAGGAACCATGGCTAGAACAGGTGGTGGCAATGAGGATATGAATGCTGGGTTTATGAATTTCAACCCAAGGAACATGACCAGAATTGGAAGACCTGTAGGGAATGAAAAGCCACCTAAGATTAAGACCGGATTGGTGCAGTTGATATATGCTAATCCATTTGCTGGCTTGGATTATGAGAATCCCTACACATATCTGACAAAGTTCTATGAACTTTGTGGTACTGCTAGAATTAGCCAAGTTGAGGAAGAATTTGTATTTCTGAGGCTCTTCCCTCTGACTCTGATTGGGCAAGCTAAGGATTGGTTCTTGGATCAACCACATACGATCTTGGCTAATTGGAATGAATTGGAAAGCAAATTCATGGCAGGTACTTATCTGAATCTAAATTTATGGATTATAAAACTGTTATTTTTACTTTCTCTCAGATTTCAGGTGAAAGCCTATGTGAAGCTTGGGAGAGGTACAAATCATTACTGAGGAAGTGCCCGAACCATGACTTTGATGCTAGAACTTAGATCCACGTTTTCAGAAAAGGTCTTCAACAACAGAGTAGATTGATTTTGGATGCTACATCAGGCGGTTCTTTGATGGCCAAATCTCCAACTGAGGCCATTTAGATCATTGAGATAATGGCCTTAAATGACCAGCAAGACCAACATCATAGAGGCCCACCAAGGAGGGGATGCATGCTTGAGCTAGGAGCAACTGATATTGTTTTGGCTCAAAACAAGCGACTCCAACATCAGTTGGATGAAGTGAAATAGACGCTGAGTGATTTTCCCAAACAAATCAGGGAGATGCAGGAATCATCTTCTAGGAAAAAATGAACAGGTGTGATGTTTGCACTAGTGACCATCCTACAAGTTGTTGTGATCTGACAAAGGAAGACATGAACTATGTAGGGAATCAACAAAGACAAGGTCAATACCAAAATGCATATCCCAGGGAAGAAATCAACAATACAACCAACCTTGGAGGCAAGATGCATGACCTTCCACCAACAGGGCACCACCACCATACTAGAATCAACCATACCAACAACCACCACCGGATCGAACTGCAAAGCTGGAAGACACACTGACTCAATTTATGCAGATTTCTATAGCTAATCGGAAGAACACTGATGAACAATTTGGAGATCCAGGTAGGCCAGTTAGCTAAGCAGATGGCTGTGAGTCAGAAAGGAGCATTCACAGAAAATACTGAGCCTAATCCTAGGGAGAGTTACAAAGCAATCTTCACAAGAAGTGGGAGAGTAGTTGGTGATGAGGTTGGTGTGGAAGAAGAGAAAAATGAGAGCCATAGTGAAAAAGAGGAAGTTGAAAAAGAAGATGAAAAAAAATAAAGGAGAGGTTGTAGATAGTGAGTAAGAGAAGAAGAGTGAAAAGTGCAAGTTTGAAAATATGCATTTTTCAAAGAAATTTGAAACTGAGTGTTCATGCTTATCATGCTTATTGCAAGAACCTTGTATATATGTTTTTGGATAATCAGTACCTTTTGTTTGAGGACAAACAAGGTTCCAAGTTGGGGGTTGATAAGTGCCAAATTTACGTGAATTCTCATATTAAAATTGGCACTTATTTGTTCTAAACACGTGATTTATTCTTTAAACTATCCCTCATTTTCTTAAGTTGCAATTATTTAGATTTTAGTAATATTTCATCTTAAATATAGTTGGAATCATAGTTAAAATTTTCCTTTTCTTTGTAGGAAACAAATTGGTGAAGATCCAAGATTTTGATTAGAAATTGGAGTTTTGGAAACAGGTTGGCGCTGAGCCCCGTTTTATGGAGCTTAGCCCCATTTTGACAAGGAACAAAACCCATTAAAGAAGGAAACTTGGCGCTTAGAAATTTTCAAGGGCGCTTAGCTCCAGATTATAGATTATAGCGCTTAACGCCAACTTGCTGATCTGTTTCATTTAAAGGGTTGAACTCAATAGAGAAAGGCAGCTTTTTTGCAACTTCTGGGATGTTGAGAAAGAGAAACACGACCATAACGAAGAGGGAACTTGAGCACAAGGATTCTTGACCATCCAACGAGCTAGGAACGGTTCTAGGACACCACGGATCACCTATTTCATCTTAGTTCTCTCTTGTAAGCTTTGTAAGCAATCCATGGCTATGAGTTGCTAAGTTTCTCTTGTTGGAATTGGATGTAGCCTTTAACTATGATGTATATTTGTTGATTTCTATATGTAAATATCATTTCTATCATGTGATTCAATGGTATTCTCTTGTTATTAATGCTATGTTTTAGTTTGCGCACCTAGAACATATCGCTTGATTCGGCGTACGAGCGGGAGCTACGGCGTCTAAAGTTTGACATAGAGCTAACCATCTAATAAACTTAACGTCTAGGAATGGAATTAGGCTTGGTTAGTGACTTAAACACCTAATCTTAAAGATAACTTAACTTTTCTATGAATGTGAGGAATCAATATTTAGGAAAGTGAGTTATAGATATCCACTCATGTAAGGAATCAATGAAGTAGGGTAGAAATGGTGGAGATGAATCATGGATAGGAATGAATTTGCATATAGAATCACAGGATGCTAAGTAGTTAAACAATGAACTCCAATTCCAATAGTTTTCTCATCTTGATATCCAGTCGTTTTTATCTCGCTTTGTTTACTTTCTATGTTCATTTGGTTACCAAAACAATCACCTATCAATTGGAACACTTGTTGTTTAAGTACTTTTACTAGAGAACGGCATTTGTGTTAGCAATTTCCTGCAGATACGACAAAACCCCATGCTATACTACAATTTAGTCTTGAAAGGATTTAAAAGTAGTTAGTGGAGGAAAATCTCTTTCATCATATAACCAACAAGGAATTCTCAACTTCCATCAACCTCCACCATTGTTTCGCCAAAAGAGCCATATTAAAAGACTTAAAAGAACGAAACTCAATGCGTCCCATAGCTTTTGGTTGAGCAAGTCTATCACATTGCATCTAATTAGGCCACCAACTTCACGAGCAACTCCCTACCCGCACGGGACAATGGGTAGTTTGATAAGTGTCAAACGTTCATAGTTTTAACATTGTTTTTAGGCACTTATTATGAGTTTTAATTGTTAAAACCCCCAAGAAATGTATGTTTTGCAAAGGAATGAGGAATTTCTATTAATTATGGGTTAGAAGGCACATTCTTGATGTTTAATGAAGATTTCAGTTCTAATCCCAACTTTTTGATGCAGAAATCTTGAAGCAGCCTGAGCAAAATTGCAATATCTCATTCGTTAACCGTTGGATTTAGCTAAAATTTGAGTATGTGGTTCCTAACTCATGAAACTTCAATATGAACGGTTGGATCTTGATTTGGAGACGGTTTCGGGGCGCTAAGCGCCGTTACAAGCCGCTGAGCGGCCAGCAGGGCGGCTAAGCGCCCAGACAGGATGGCTTAGCGCCCAGAGGAGGAAAAGGGGGGCTAAGCGCCCCATTAAAGGGCTCAGCGCCCAGCAACATGGAAGAGGGCGCTCAGCGCCTCTGCGAAGCGGCTCAGCGCCGCAGCCCACCCCAAATCCTATAAAACGTGATTTTGTGCCTATTTGGGGTATTCTTTCAACCCTAGTCTCCTCCAAACACCCCTTGGACGTGAGAGAGCTCTAATTTGAGGAGGAAAAGAGGATTTTCATCAACGGATGCTTGGATTCTTCATCGTCTCCTAATTCCTTATTGATTCTCCTTGTAAGCAAGCTAGTTTCCATCATATGGATAACTAAGCTCTCTTTTAGTTGGATTTTGGCGTAGTATTTCATCTTGATAGGATTCTATTTGTTTCTTTGTTACTTTCTATTTTTAATTTCAATTAAACAATTTTGTTTTTATTGCTTATGATTGCTTGATCACCTTTCATCTGATTTGGGATTAATTCTGTATGTGGAAGCTACCGTTTTAATCTGACATAAATTGTTTAATCTAGGAGAAGCTAATTTGCTAGTAATAGCGTTAGATCACCTAGTTCCTTAACGCCTGCATATTTACAATTGTTTTGATTAATTGCATGTGGAAGCGGTAATTAGGAAAGTAATTGAATCAACTTCTCATACTAGGAATAGGTGAGTTAGTTAAGAACTGGCGGGAATAAATTAAAGATTTTAAGTGATTGTAATTAAGAATAAATAAATCTTGGATAGTGAAATATGAAACCATAATCCAACTGTTTTCCCAATCTGTTATTCTCTCAATGTTTGCTTTCTTATTTTCATGCTCTTAAATACAAGTCTCTCCAAACAAACAACTCTTATTTCTTTCTTGCTTAACTTCTTAATTAAAGAAAGGCATTCAAACACATTTGCTCTCTGTGGATCGATAACACCCTTACTATACTGCAATTGAATCTTAAAAGAGGTTTGAGCGCAGCTTAAGTATTGGTTTTTATTAAAAGAAGTGAAAACCCTTTTAACAGTAGTATATTGAATTTTCCTAGAATGATCATCCTATGATCAATGGATATTGGAAATCTTATGGTAGGTATACTTGAATAGTGTAGCATATGGTTGAATGAAACCTTGACGAATAGTAACTATTTAAACTTAATCATGAAAGGCTATAATTTGAGAACTTGACTCGTCATGTAAGGATATATGTGAACCATTGTAACCCTACATGAAATGGTTGGTCACCTCCCCACTTTCTCTATAAACATGTGTCTTGATTCACATGATAAATGGTGATGCTATACAATTATCTTAAATCCCATCAAAGTAATGGGAGGAAGATCTTATCCTATAAACTAAGATATTAAAGTAGATAAAAAAAATCCAATATCAAATAAAGGAGAATATTTTTGGTACTCTCATAGTATCAAGCACTCGATACTTTGTCCATTTTGAAAAAAAAATTAAATTAAAAAAATACGGATATATAACCAGACACGGGTATGTGACATGATTTAAGTGGAAGAAAGACTGATGGACTGAAACTTTTCCCAAATCAAGTTGCATGGACATAAAAGGTATATCATCATATTTCTCTTAAACTATTAGTGTAGTGTCGTAAATTCATGCAACTATAACTTTTTATGAATGACTCATGCTTCTTTTTTATTTGAAAGTAAAAGGGAAATATTATTTATAAACAGGAGAGACAATCAACAAAGAGATTGAAAAAAAAACAACAACAATCAAACATGAAATATGCTCGAGACCCCAAACCAACAAAACCAACCTTCACAAGAAAAAACCAAAGAACACTCATTCCAGAAAACAAACCCTAAAAAGACCTCGTGAAAGTTAACGTCCAAAACGGTTCACCTAAATTTGATATGGGAAACTGTTGATCATTGCATTCTCATGACACTTATACCCAAACCCTACCTCCTTACCCAACTCCCAAACACGACGCGCTCGAGTTAAGACTCTTGGTTTGGTATGAAATAAATCCACTAAGCCACTTTTAGACGAAGATTCACGCGAACATGTAGAAAAATGTAGATACCCTTCCACGCTTAACTCTTTGTCCTTGCACTTCTCCTTCCTAGGCCGTCCACGAGGACGAACCGCCTTCTCTTTAGGATGACTCATGTTTCTTTTATATTATGTGTTAAGAATAATGATGTTTAAATTTCTAACAAATAAAAAAAGTTT
Source organism: Acmispon strigosus (assembly GCA_030819835.1). Taxonomy (NCBI): domain Eukaryota; kingdom Viridiplantae; phylum Streptophyta; class Magnoliopsida; order Fabales; family Fabaceae; genus Acmispon; species Acmispon strigosus. Next base: position 553,962 of record JAUAMA010000002.1, read on the forward strand.
TCACAAAGTATATCCCGCCCTCTTCACTATGTTTTTTTTTACATTGGAATTTGTTTCCCAATTTTTTTCTTTTAATTATAAAAATATCACTATTTTTCATTGTATTTTCGTTTTTCATAATATTATCAACATAAATAAATAAACGACTCTCTTTCCTTTATAAATCTTTAAGAACAAAAAATAAAATAATATAGCATCTTATACTAAAAAATATAAAATACGATCACAAATTAAAGAAAAGAAGCACTATCAACTTTTTGAGGAAAATTTTGCGTTGGACTGTATGGTCCATTTTCCCCAAAAACTATCAGGCCCTTCAATTGCTGTACCCGTCCCCTATTCCCTTTGCTCTTTGGTTCGTTACCACTGTTCCCAGGTCAGATTTCTCGTTAGTTCTTCTTCTTCTTCTTCTTCTTCTGAAGTTTCGATTTTCAGTTTTTGATTCCAGTTTTTAGATTTGTAAATCATTTTTATCACCCGAGTTTTGATTTAGTTTCAGTTGAGAAGTCTCATGCGCGTAATTTAATCTTCTAAATCGATAAATGCAGGGTTATTAAATTACATCTATTTAATTACTTTCATGGAAAATCCTGTTATGTTTTTCTTGTGCAATTGAAAGTTTTAATGAACAAATTTCTTGTTGTATGTGAGTTCAATTTGTTGATGTGTTCTTGTGTGCATTTTTCTTCTTGTGCCCTGCCCTTCACTGCATTGTTACTGGTCGCTTATGCTTCAATGAATCATTGCATTATAAATCTCATGATTTATGGGGAGAATTTGTGTTTTATAGGTACTTTAATTTAATTTTACTATCCAGGTTTTTGTGTATATATATTCTGTACATTATCTGATTTGACCGTCCGGAATCACAGGTTGGACCTGAATGAGATACTTTACCGATTCGCTGTTTGGTTGGCTTTGATAACGTTGATTTTCTTTCCCTGAAGAAAGAAAAGAAGCAAAACCAAGCCATATAATAGAGCTCTTTTAAGACTTTAAAATTGAATCCAGGATGGGAGATGGTGCAAGCGAAGGGCATCAAAGGTCATTAGCAGCTCCTCTGATATTTTTAATTGTTGTCGCTTTTCAGTTTGCTTCCCATTGGATTGATCAATTCAAGAAGGTCATCTTCCTCTCTCTCCCCGCTTTTTTTTTTTTTGCCATTCTAACAATTTATAAGTTATTCTGATGATGTTTATAATACAGTTTGAATCAATGGTACAAAATATATCTATTTATTTGGGTTCACCTTGCTCAATTGGAAGTTATTTGGTTTATTTGCTAATTTCTTCACGTGATAAAGACGTGCATAGTCTATTTTTCATCTATAATAGGATTTTAAAAAGTTATGTTTATACACTCTCTTGATTCTAAATTTAACATCTAAGGACAATAGTTTTGTCATCTCAAAACTTATTTAGTTCTGTGCTTTTATGCGATGGTCTCCTTGGGAAGAATATAGGATACGATGGGTGACTGGATTTAAATTCCCATGAATGCTTCTCTATTTGTGATAATGGAGCAGGATGACTTCGTATTAAACCAAGCTTTATTTTCACTGTGGTGTAGATTTTGACTTTTTGAGATCAATTCTTAACCCATGTTGAATAATGAAGAAAACTGTCATGGGCACAAATCCTTCAATAGGATAGTTTTGAAACTGTTGTAGATGTTACTGCCACTAATTGTTTAATGCAATATAGAAATAGGTAGGGAGATGAGTTCTTGTGCATATAAACAACTAGGGGAATTCATGGTAAATTTCTTGAGGCTCCAATTTTAATTCACTATTTTTACACTACATATATTATTTTATGATTTTGCCCTGTTACCTTATCTTATGCCAACGACAAGAACACTAAGGTGAAGTGCCATTAAATGACTATCCATAACAGAATTGTGGAGTTTTCATGAGACAAAGTTGAACCTTTGCATGATGCCTAGTGAATGTATACTCTGTTTCTACCATAATAATCCAAGTGCTAATTGCCTTTTCCTGTGCTTGGGAAGATATATTCTCACATTGACCAGTGGTTATGATATTAATTTCTTTTAGTAACATGCTATTGCTTCAGAGTGGAGAGAACGAAAAAGAAGTTCAGTTGCGCGGAGAAGTAAAACAACTTTTGAAGGAGGCAAGCTCACTGTCACAGTAAGTAACTCATGATTTAGCCACTTTCTCTTTCCATGTAGAGGAATGGGTTTTTCCTTGAAATTCTAAATCAATCGGTTATGATATTTTTATATTTATGGTTGTTTTATGTCAAAAGCTTTTTCTTCTAAAGTTGAAACTGCAAACTTTCTTCCATGTTATCACTTCAGGACTAGTGTTTTAATTTCTCAAGCATTTAGGCTATGTTTGGAATAATGGAAAGGGATAAAATGGAATGACATTAGCTGCCATTGTATGAAACAATTTTGAATGGAGGGTAGCTTGATAGAATCTATTCCATTCCATCATACCTTTACTTTTCCTTCCACTAATTTGGGGGTTTGGGGTTGACTGGTAGAGACAACTTATTAGTTAATAAATCTCTTTATCATTTAAATTCCAAACAATGAAATGAAAACTTTCCTAATATCTATCACAAAAGATCTAAACAATGATATATGATATGGTTATTTTATTCCATACCTCATTTCATTTGTTAGTAGGTATCCAAACAATGCCTTAGTACGTGATTAAATCAAATGATGGTACCCTTCACTCCCGTGTAAAAATACCCAAAAGCAGTGTGCATCAATCGTCGATTCAGATTTGGTTAAGCCTTTTCACATGTGACTAACTTTATGCATGTGACATTTTACAAGTTGCTTGGCTTTAATCATAATTTGTATTGGAGTTGATATGCCTAGACAAATCTATGGAATATAAAATTTAAGCTTAGTGGTGAGTGAAGGAAAGAACAAATGCATTGCAATTGAAGCTAGAGAAGGAGAGGGAATAAGAGTTTGAGTAAAAATTGAATGGGAAGCGTTAGCTAACTGTAACAGTTAGCCATTCTTTAGGTCTTGGGTATTATTATTTTGATGCAACAACAATCATAGATTTGTTCCACTAAATGGGTTTGACTGTATGGACCAAAAAATGCTATTATATTCTATCATAATCAATTCTCCGGAGAGGCCATTTAGGTCTAAATCTTTTTAAATGTTTTCTTTTAGAATTTTTTCTTTTTAAATGTTTTCTTTTGGATTTCTTTTCGGTCTTCCTTTACTTAAAGTTATTTTGCTATTCTACAATTGATCAACTCATCTAACTAAGACTACTATTTGTCTTCTTCCAAAATGTTCAAACCCATATGCTTGATTCTACACCTTTTCCTTGATAGCTGTGCCTGTGACTACTACTTTATTTCTAATACATTCATTCCTGATCTTAAATTTTTTATATCATCACTCATCTAATGCAACATTCTCTTCTTCACAAAATGTGCCTTCTCGTTTGTTGACCTTTTCTTGTCTAATATTCAATACCACAAAGCATCATTGGTCTTATAGCTGTACTGTATATTTTTCCTCTTAGCTTGAGAGTCATCAGTCTATCATTAATAGCACCTGAAACATTCTTCCATATAATCCACTCAGCTCAAGTCCAGTGTTAACAATAACAACAGTCTTTTTGTGCTTGTTCCATTTTGTAAAGCTTCAATCAAGTGATCTCGTGAAACTTGAATCACCATTCATGTTCATTACTTGAGTTTTTGGAAATTTCTTCACGGAAATATTTTAATAGATTTAGAAATTTCATAAATTTATGTCTAATATGAACTTTGAATTTCATGTGTGTATATTTGTGAGAGATAAGAGTGCATGAGTCATTTCTTTGTCCTCTCAGGCCATCAACCTTCGCACAAGCAGCGAAACTCAAAAGGCAGGCAGCTGCGAAGGAGAGGGAACTTGCAAAATGTGAGTTACTTCTCTTGCAATTCATTTTACATATTGCATTCTGTATAAATATAGATTGACAGATAGCATATGTACACATTTTAGTATGCTATGAAGATAAATTTGTCCAATGCTTAAATATAAAAGTCTTGGCTCCGAATGTGTTTGGATTTTGGAAGCAACTACTAGGACCCAAGGATAAGGCACAAATTATTTGTGTCTTTTTAAAGAGATAGTAAGTGAATATAAGCTTTTTAAACTGATCCTCTTTGTGTTTTTCTAAGAAATGTTTCTTTTTCACCCATGGAATCATAGGAGAACCATTATGAGCTTATGCTATTAATTTGTTGTTTCTTACCCTTAACCAAGCTTTTCTTTGTTTTGGTGGATTTATCTTTTAATTTAAGGGAGAGATAAAGATAGTCTAAACTAAAGATAATTTACAAAACTCAAGCAATCTCTACATCAAGTTCTAAACTACAAACCAAAATACATATCAGTCCTTAAACAAACCAACCTAACTTGATAATTAAGCACTTTTAAAATAGTAAAAGTTCCCACACAACGCAAAATTTAAAAATATCCAATCAATCTCAAGAAGAAAAAACACTGATAATATCCAATTTTTTTGGTCTACAATACATCACATGTATCCTTCATCAGAGACAATCCTACTCGAACCGGGTAGGACTACTATGGGCTATAAAGCTTCCCTCTGAGTATGTAATGCAGCTGCATACCCACTTACCCAGGGCTTGAACTCGAGACATCTGGTTGAGCTAAATGAACCCCCCACTAGCTGATCCACACTGTCAGTAGTACTAAGAAAATTCAATTTACAGAAATTCTCAGCACAAAAATATAAAAATAACTCTCCTTTAATCTCATTATCCCTATCACATATCAAGTCTTCCTATACTGTTCTCTATCACTGCGCATTTCCAATCTATCTCAACACATTGTTTTATATATATATATATATATATATATACTTTCTTTTGTATAAATGTATTTGAAAGAATAATTACATTTGAGAATTTATGAATTTTGTTTATATCTCTTATATAAACATGTTATGTTCTAAATTTATCCATCTTTTCTATAGCACTCTATTCTTAACTTTATAATAACAGATAATAGATAATATGTCATTCACGAACTCACACATGTAAACAGAGTGATAAAGGTATATAAATATCCGATACCAACCCTCATACTGTTGAATGATGTCTTGAATGTCTGATATCTTGTATCTCATGCGCTCGGATGTATCGTCTTTTTATCTTCTGCAGTTTTGTTTGTTGGTTCAGACAATATGCATTTAAGGACATTCTTGAAATTTGGTGGAAATTCTGTTATGGTGGGGTTCCTATAAATAAGGGTCTTAACTGCCATTTTTTGGGGGGTGATTTTAAAATCTGTAATTCAGAAGTGTGAGAGTATCACCATCAGAGAAAGAGAGAGCTTTATTTGATTCCCAGTTCTTGGTTAGATTTTTGTGAGTTTCCTTTACTTTTATTTTGTTTTCTCACTGCCATACTGATAGGGTTGAAAGGCCAGTTATTAAGAAAGTATATGTTAGAAAGAATTATAGAAGGTCTGACTAGAGTCAACCTTTGATTGTAATAAAGACAACTAATTCTGTTATAGTTAGTTAAGCCTAGTCATAGTCAGTTTTAATTAGCTGGCATTAGCTGTACCATTTTGTTAGAGTCAGTTACTATAAATACTTGTATCTTTGAGTTAGAAGTCAGTTTTTGGGAAGTAAGAATTGGGGCTGATCTATTGGGTGATCAGATCAGGTTTCTTGGTAACCTGAGGTTCTTTTCTTCCTAAAAATCTATTCTGTAACATTTGAATTTCAACTACAATCTATAAGTAAATTTCGCAATTCAGTACAATCTTGGTTTTCTTGGTGATTCTTTCATCTGCATAATTCTGGTTCTATCAATTTGGTATCAAAGCACCGATTCTTGGTGCCCTGTGGTACTGCAACCCAGCGTTTGGGAGGTGCATGGTTGGGACGCGAAGCATGTCGAAGAGCGGGGATAGCCGGCTTCCGCACCAGGAGGAGTGGCGCCATGAGAATGAGGAGTTGCGCGCAAGAATGGAGCTATTTGAAACACGAGCTAAACACATGGAGGATCGCACCCTTCAGGCAGAGGAGGATGCGCGGTTGGTGCGCCAGCAGTTACAAGCTTCGGAGGAGCGGTGGGCGACGATTCAGGCCAGGGTGGGTTCACGACGTTCAGATCATTTCCGTGATGAAGGAAGTGACAATGAGGATTATCACAAACAACATACGAAGCACCAAAGCCGGGAACAGTGGCGTACCTTGGAAATCCCCATTTTTTCCGGTGCTGATGCGTATGGATGGACTCAGAAGTTAGAACGATACTTCTTACTACGGGGAGTTCCTGAGGAGGAACGTATGCATGCTACAATGGTAGCTATTGAGGGCCGCGCCCTGAGTTGGTATCAATGGTGGACGAAGTGCACTCCTAATCCAACCTGGGAAAGTTTCAAGATTGCTGTTATTCGGCGTTTCCAACCAACGATGGTCCAGAATCCCTTCGAATTACTTCTTTCTCTACGCCAAACAGGAACAGTGGAGGAATATGTGGGCGAATTCGAGAAATATGCTGGAGCTCTAACTGCGATTGATCAAGAATATGTGCGCAGCATCTTCTTGAATGGGCTCAAGGATGAGATCAAGGTTGAGGTTAGGCTGTTTGAATTGAAAACTTTAACTGAATTAATTCAGAAATCTTTCTTGATTGAGCAGAAACTTTTCGTTATGAATAAGAGAATGGGTAGTAATTTTTCTAGACCCCAAGGCACAGTCAGCAGAAATTCTTACAGTAAACCCTTCATTCTTGATTCCCCACTATTGATGGAGAAAAAGAGTGAGAACCCATCAGTAGGCAGTACAGCGGGGGGTTCTAGGAACTGGCAAACAGGAGAGAATTCTGGGAACAGAGGAGAATTCAAACACCTTACTGGTGCAGAAATGAGGGAGAAAAGGGAAAAGGGGTTGTGCTTTCGATGTGATGAACCCTTTACGAAAGAACATAGGTGCAAAAATAAACATTTGCGGATGATCCTCTTGGAGGAGGAGGAGGAGGAGGAAGACGGCGTTGAACCAATCCAGCAAGAAATTGCAGAATATTGTTCTCTGCAATTATCCTTATGTTCTATGACCGGGTTTACTTCCAAGAAGTCATGGAAGGTTGGTGGGTTAGTGAGGGAACACCCAGTGGTTGTGCTGATTGATTGTGGCGCTTCTCACAACTTCGTTTCTCAACAGCTGGTTACTGCTCTACAGTTGCAAGTGGAGGACACTAAACCATATTTGGTAGAGGTTGGAGATGGGCACAAGATTAAGTGCAGGGGCAAGTGTTCACAATTACAGCTATTTTTGCAAGGTTTAGAAGTGGTCCAAGATTTCTACTTGTTTGCATTATGAGGTGTTGACATTGTCCTTGGTATGGACTGGTTGGCCAGCCTTGGGAAAGTCCAGGCAGATTTTGGGAAGCTGGAATTAATTGTGAGACGGGGGGATAAGTTGTGTACTATCACAGGAGATCCAGCCTTGATCAGAACTGAACTATCCTATGGAGCTTTCATGCAAGTACTATTATCGGAAGGAGAGGGATTGCTGCTCCAATGTGATGATACCCCCAAATTCCAGACCAATATTCCAGATTCTGTCCAGTAGTTGCTACAGGAATTTGGTAGGGTATTTGCTGACCCTCAAGGTCTCCCACCTCAGCGGAGACATGATCATGCCATCCATCTCAAAGAGGGAGCTCAAATACCCAATTTGAGACCGTACAAATGCCCTCACTATCAAAAATCTGAGATTGAAAAGTTAGTGGCTGACATGCTAGAGGCTGGAATCATCAGACCCAGCATTAGTCCATATTCTAGCCCAGTCATTTTAGTTAAAAAGAAGGATGGGGGCTGGAGGTTTTGTGTGGATTATAGAGCCTTAAACAAGATTACTATTCCTAACAAATTTCCTATACCGGTTATTGAGGAACTGTTGGATGAGTTAGGAGGGGCTAAGGTGTTTTCTAAGCTGGATTTAAAATCTGGTTATCACCAGATCCGGATGAAGGAGGCGGATATTGAGAAAACAGCTTTTCGGACTCATGAAGGGCATTATGAGTTCCTTGTAATGCCATTCGGTCTTACTAATGCTCCTTCCACTTTTCAGGCCCTAATGAATGAAGTGCTTAAACCTTATTTGAGGAGGTTTGCTTTGGTTTTCTTTGATGATATTTTGGTTTACAGTCCAGACTTGGAGGCTCATGTTACGCATTTGAAATTGGTGTTACAACTACTGGCAGACAATGATTTGACAGTTAACCGGAAAAAATGTAACTTTGGTCAGCTTAGTTTGGAGTATTTAGGCCACATCATTTCTGGGGGAGGCGTGGCTGCTGATGAACGTAAAGTTGAAACTATGGTTTCGTGGCCTATTCCCAAAGATTTAAAGAGTTTGAGAGGGTTTCTTGGCCTTACCGGATACTATAGGCGTTTTGTGAAAGACTATGGTAAGATTGCTAAACCTTTAACGGATTTACTTAAGAAGGATAGCTTTCTTTGGGATGCCACTGCTCAAATTTCCTTTGAGAAATTGAAAACTGCAGTGACTGACTTGCCATTGTTGGCTGTACCTGATTTCTCCAAAGTGTTCGTTATTGAGACTGATGCTTCCAGCAAGGGTCTTGGAGCTGTTTTAATGCAGGAGGGCAGGCCTTTAGCTTTCTGGAGTACAGGTTTATCGGCTAGAGGGCAACAAAAATCAGTTTATGAGAGGGAGTTGATGGCTTTGGTACAAGCCGTTCAGAAGTGGAAGCACTATCTTTTGGGTAGGCATTTCGTTATCAGGACTGACCAGAAGAGCCTCAAGTTCCTGACTGAACAGCGGCTTTTCAGTGACGACCAATTCAAGTGGGCAGTCAAGTTGATGGGCTTAGATTTTGAGATTCAATATAAACCAGGGTCTGACAATTCCGTGGCTGATGCTTTATCCAGGAAGGAGATGTTTTCTGCCATTTCTATAGTATCTGAAGCTGATTCGGATGCTTGGACACGAGAAGTTCAACAGGATTTGAAATGGAATAAAGTAATTCAAGACTTGTTAATTTCTCCCACTTCCCATCCTGGTTTTGAATTCAAGAAAGGAGTTTTGCACTATAAGGGTCGCCTGGTGCTTTCCAAGTCTTCTAACCGTATTCCTCTCATTATTTCTGAGTGCCACGACACTCCTACGGGTGGTCATTCTGGCTATTTCCGGACTTATATGCGTATAGCCAGTTTTCTGTATTGGGAGGGCATGAAGGCTGACATTAAGCGTTTCGTGGAGGCTTGTGATATTTGTCAACGAAACAAGTATTCTACTTTGGCTCCTGCTGGATTATTACAGCCTTTACCCATTCCCACCCAAGTTTGGACAGATGTTTCCATGGATTTCATTGGAGGACTTCCTCGTGTCCGGGGTAAGGATACAATGTTCGTAGTGGTCGATAGGCTTTCCAAATATGCTCACTTTTTTGCCTTGGGACACCCGTACTCTGCTCAGGATGTTGCCACTGTTTTCATCAAAGAAGTGGTCAAATTACATGGGTTTCCAGCAACCATAGTTTCTGACAGGGATCCTTTATTTTTGAGTCAGTTTTGGAAAGAGTTGTTCAAAATGGCAGGCACTAAGTTAAAATTCAGCACCTCTTATCACCCTCAATCGGATGGCCAAACTGAGGTGGTTAATCGATGCTTGGAGACCTATTTGCGCTGCTTCGTTGGACCCAAACCTAAGAACTGGATTGATTGGCTGTCATGGGCTGAGTTCTGGTTCAATTCTAGCTATAATGGTTCAGCGGGGATGACTCCATTCCGTGCTTTATATGGACGGGATTCCCCTCTCTTGCTCAAAGCTAATTCTATCCCTTCTCGAGTGGAGGGAGTAAATCAGTTACTGCATAAGCGGGACACCATACTCGAGGAGCTCAAGCATAACTTACTCAAGGCTCAAGAAAGGATGAAGGTTCAGGCTGATAAACATAGGAGGGAAATTGAATTTGCAGAAGGCGATTGGGTTTATTTGAAGCTTCAGCCTTATAAGCTGAAATCCTTGGCAGTACGCCCTTGTGCTAAGTTGGCTCCTAGGTTCTATGGCCCTTACCAGATTCTTGGTAAGGTAGGTTCTGTGGCTTACAAATTAGCCTTGCCTGACCACTCCAAAATCCATCCTGTCTTTCATGTTTCCTTACTCAAGAAGGCCCTTAAACCATCTCAGATTCCTCAGCCTTTACCTCCGATGCTTAATGAAGAGCTGGAGTTGGAAGTTCTGCCAGCAGGGGTGGTGGACACCAGGGAAGATGCTCAGGGTAATTTGGAGGTTCTGATTCAATGGCAGGACCTACCAGCTTGTGAGAATACTTGGGAATCTGCGGCACGGATCCAAGACAGGTTCCCTACCTTTCCCCTTGAGGACAAGGTCCATCTTTTAGGGGGGGGTAGTGATAGGGTTGAAAGGCCAGTTATTAAGAAAGTATATGTTAGAAAGAATTATAGAAGGTCTGACTAGAGTCAACCTTTGATTGTAATAAAGACAACTAATTCTGTTATAGTTAGTTAAGCCTAGTCATAGTCAGTTTTAATTAGCTGGCATTAGCTGTACCATTTTGTTAGAGTCAGTTACTATAAATACTTGTATCTTTGAGTTAGAAGTCAGTTTTTGGGAAGTAAGAATTGGGGCTGATCTATTGGGTGATCAGATCAGGTTTCTTGGTAACCTGAGGTTCTTTTCTTCCTAAAAATCTATTCTGTAACATTTGAATTTCAACTACAATCTATAAGTAAATTTCGCAATTCAGTACAATCTTGGTTTTCTTGGTGATTCTTTCATCTGCATAATTCTGGTTCTATCACATACTCTGTAACTTTTGCTGTAATTCGTATCACATAGTAAAGTTTGAAGTCGTCCATGGATGTAGCCCCAATAGGGTGAACCACAAAAGTTTGCTCTGTGCTTTGTGTGTTTTAATTTTCTTTTTTTCATCAGTCTTGTTCATCTGTTCTTGCTTTGTTCTTTGCTGGAGGCTTGCTCCTCATCTCCTATTCAAAACATTTTTTTCGTAACACATGATACTGCTGCATTTATGTGTGTGTGTGTTGGGTACCCTCACTTCTCTCAAGACATATTGTCACGCTTGCAATCATGCTATCCTCAACATTTTACTGTTAAAAATATAATATAAAACCATTCACATGTCTTCACCCAACAACTTAAGTTTGCGGGGTTGTTGGTTTTTGTCATGGTATCAAAGCCTTTATGACAAATTGGTCTAGAGTTCGATTCTTGCTGCCTCATTACTCTAATAAATAAAAGTAGAGTTTCAGCACAAGGTGTCCATGCTACAAGCTTGGTGGGCTCTGGTGTGAAGAGGCGTGTTAAAAATATTATATTAAACTATTCATATGTATACCTAATTGCTTAAGCTTTTGGGATAGTTGGTTCATGACAATTACAAAAAGTAAAAGACTTCAATCCTTACCAAAGAGTTAGAGAATGCATTGGGTTCAGGTTGGGGGACCACATGTGGATAGATTTTATTTTCCTTAATAATTTTTACATAATATAAATATAAATCTCATTTATATCACGCAACATAGGAGCGTGATTGTTTCACAAGATGCTAAGAACTTGATCTGTTTCATATCAAATTCCTCACAATTGCTTAAGTAGGTGCATCTGAGTTAAGATTTTTGGAGACCTGGATCCTTAGGTATGTAGTATTACATGCAGTCACAGCAGTTACGCACTATTTGTGCTTAGACCATTTTGTATGTAGCATTACTCTAGTTTCAATACCTTTTCTAGCTCACAAATCTAGCATTTATTAAAAAAGTTTACTCTAATATCCAGGTCACAATTTACATGATAATGACACAGCTTTGTATTCAAAAGTTCTGCTCGTCTCAAAGGTATGTCTTGATATAACATTTGTTTCTAAGTTTTACCTATTTTCTTTCTGGAGGGTAACAAGACGTGTGGTTGTGCCATGTAGGTTTTAACATATTTAATTTTGCTTATCTGGTTTTGGAGTGTCCCTGTGGCTAGCATATCTCAACAGCTTGTGCAACCATTTGGTAATGCAATTATGATTGACTCTTCAATTTATATTTACTTGGTTGCGGTTCGTACAATAAACTCCATCAACCATTTGTATATGCCCTGCCTGATTTATTAGATTGCTATACAAATACCAAAATCTGCCTCTCTTTTACTTTTGGACTCTGATGTTGTCCAAATGAAGACCTAGAAGAGGAATGGCATGCCTCATTGCCCCTTATATTAGTGTTAAAAGAAGAACCACTAAGCTTTTGTTTAGTATTCTGAACTTATTTTACACTCTTTTACAGGGAGATTATTATCTTGGAGGACTGGAGGGGTTCAAAATAACAATATTATGGTAAGTAATTGCTAGTATCTTTCATTAATACATTTGAATTTTTTGTTTAAAAGAAGTGATATTCAAAGTAAATGCTGCCTATTTTGGTCCCAATCATTGACCTATGTATGGATGACCCAATAAACAGATCTAGGATAGGCTCTGATATCATCTTAGAATTTAGGCTAGGTCTAACTCTACCCCCAACAGCTAGCTTAGAAGGTGAGGATTTCCAAAGCTATATAAGCTCTATTTTGGCCATAGTCGATTTGGAATCTCAACAATGGGAATAAAGAGATGAAAATGATACAGTTAGTATTGGATAGTAAATAATAGGCAATTAAGTAGAGCCAAAACTTCTTTTAAATAGGACTAATGATGTTTTTTTGTGACATTCTAATGTTGGTTGGAAAAAGTATTTAATTTTTATTACACGTTTATAAAGTTGTTTAATGTATCTAGATTCTAGTCGGTGTCGTATATTGAGTTTTCAAGAATTCCCCGTATCTGTGTCGTATTGTTCTTATGTCGCATCAAGTATCTAGGCCTCATAGATTACTTTTAACTCAGGATTTTGGTATTTCATTATCTTTGACGATTTTTTTTTATGAATTATTTGGTTATATTTTATGAAAATTTGTGCTGAAGAATTGTTCTCTATATTCTCTGCCTTTTGTTTTTAAATGACTTTTGCTCTTACATGGTTCAACATTGAATGGAAGATCAATCGATTCAATCCTCTTGTGTTGTCATTCCCAACAAAATGGGATTGGCAATGAAAAAATGGGTCTCCTGTGGAAGTTGCTCAAGCCTTATACCATCTGTTTGTCCCTGAAGAATTTTGGGTAGATGATGTTTCTACTGCATGCATCTTGATTAAATGACTGTCATATTCTGTTGTAGAGGTCAAGTTCCTTTCTCGATTCTTTTTCTTAACCAGCCTCTCTTTCCTGTCTCTTCATATCTTCAAATGTACAGTTTCGTGTAGGATGTTCAGTCTCACATCCACAAATTGGACCTATATTTCTCAAGTGTCTTTATATAATATTACTCGTCATCAGAAGGGATACAGGTACTTACCACCTGACTAGGGCCAATGTTTAATCTCCTTTGATGTCACCTTCTTTGAGTTGCTCTGTTCTCTGTTTTAATGTTACCTTTCTGTTACCTTCCTCCTCAGCCGCTCATTAAACAGGTAAATGTGTTTCACCCTCCTTCTCCACCACCTACTTCGGAGGTGGCTTATGTGGATGAACTTCGCACTTTGTTGCTGCTCCCTTTCATCTATTGCTTTGACCCACAATTCAATTTGTGTACCTTTCCCATTTCGCTAGGGAAATGTACACATTATAGTGTCACTTGTCATTCTGTTGCTTCTTTTGTTCATTCCTCTTACCTTTCTCCTTTCTTCCAATCATTTGTTGCTTCTCTTGATGCCTTTTCCATGACAGTTCCTAAGCCTATCTTTGAGGCTTTGCCTTATTGTGGGTGGTGACTTCACTGACTTGTATGTAAGAGGAAATTCGGCAGTGGCACTATAACATAACCTAACTTGGTGTGTCTTCCATAGAAGCATGCCATTGGTTTCTAACGAGTGTACACCATTATAGTCAATCTAGATCGATCAATTACATTTATCAAGGGGCTCCTCTAGTTGCCAAAGGCTACTCTCATGGGCTTGGTTGGGCATGATTCTCTGAACGTAGTTATGAAGAAATAATTGCTTTAAAAAAAAATACTCTCTTTGGAAGCCTACAAAAATAAAGGGCTTAAAAGGAGTAGCTATTATCATGTAGTCTCATGGTAGTCTTTGTTGATGACATACTACTAATTGGGATTTTGACACATTTGGCATTGCAAATCTCCGGAGCTTCCTTCAGACTAAATTCAAAGAAATGATATAGGCCCTCTGAATTATCTCTTAGGAATTTTGAAGTAAGAAAAAGTTTAGTGGAAATATGTTTGTGATCTCCTTTAAGAGGATGGGATGTTTGGAACTATACCTTCAAATACTATACTGGTTTCAAATGTGAAACACATTTCAGATCATGGCAACTTTCTTTTTGATTTATAAAGGTATAGGAGGCTAGTTAGTTCTTGATTATCTCACTGACACGTCTAGATGTTGATTTCCCTGTAAGTGTCATTAATTCGTTCATGTCATCACATCAACGTTCTCATTGTAAGGCAGTTTTCTGAATCTGGTGCTATTTGAAAGGAGCTCTGGGTTGAGGGATTCTTCATAGAGTAGGGGTTCCTATCCTCGCTGCTACAATGTACTACACCACAGTACTAGTCCGGTACATTACTCAGAGAGACACCTTCATTGGTTAGTCTCCTAGATACCCATTAACTTCTAGGCCAATCAGAAAGAAGTTACCGTCACCTGGTTTTTAGATGTAGTTTTGACTTTTGAGTGATTACCGTGACCATCATAGGCGGGCGTCGGATTAAACATAGAAAAAAGAACTGGAGAAAAGTTACGTGTCAGTTACTCCGCAGCTGTGCTTCCTTCCTAATGCTGGACGGATTTGATATTATTGCAGACAGCTTTGCGGACACGATCTGCATTTAGAAGCATATTTGGATCTACTTATTTTTCCTCACAATCAATTCTGACACTTGGGAGTGTTTCTCTTCAGAATTGATTTTGGCTTTAGAATTAATTGTAGAAAGATTTCCAAACATGAAGCATTTCTAACCTTCAATTAGAGTACACTAATTTTAGCTCCTTTCCCTCTTAAATTTTACTTCAAGAATAAATTGTTGAATATTCATATTCTGTGCAGTATATAGAGCATTCTACTGCCCCGCTCCCAAATAATTAAGCACGAATAAGAGAGTTTATATAGAAATAAGCATCTAATAATTTCTGAATGTCGTTCTTTTAATTGCAGGTTGGAATAATACCTTGGCTAGTAGTTTGTTCCAGGGTTAGCAGATTTATTTGTAGGCTCACCTATGGCAAATAGATTGTCAAGATGATATTCTAGAATGACAGAATTGCAAGCTGCTTGGACTGGATTCCTGGATTTACAATTGAAAGAACAAGATGTTACTAGATTTGTACACATTGAAAGAACAAGATCTCTATGGTTGATCAGTTTTAGGTGTCGTATTTTTCATTTATTTTTTGGCCTTTTCTTTAGTCGAGGCGACATGTAACATGCAAGCAAAAATTTCATATGCTTGTTATATGATATGTATTGCCTCACGTTTTTTATTTTTTTTATTCTATATTCGGGTTCTTATTAAGGAAACGTCTTCAAAATGAGGAGATTTGTCTTTGAATGCTTCTAGATTAGTGTTATTTATTTATCTGTTGTGCTGAATTAATAGGTTTGTAAATTTGAGTTATATGTAAATTGCTACAATTGAAATATATATTTATTTATCATGGCATAATAATACACATGAAAAAAGAAGACATAAAAATTTAGGTGACAATTTTTTATTGAATGGAAGCATTAACAGAGTAAAACACATGTAGAATAGAAATGGTTAAATTAGTGTGGTTATAAAAACTGGATTTCAGCTTATGTAACTTGCCTGGCAATTTGAAGAAGGTTCATATACGAAATGCACAGCAACAAGGTGATAGAATTCAGAAGAATGAGAAAAACAGGAAGTTATTCAGTTATTCTCCACCGATCTCTCTAATCTTTCTTACTATGCACCTTTTTAATAAATGACCCACTATCAATACTACTTCCTAGCTTTCACCTTAGGGGTGGAAATAGACTAGACGCTGCATTAAAGACCTGCAGCTTGACCCATCAGAATATTTTGTGTGTGTAAAAAAGCAGTGATGTATAGAAAACTCTATTAGCCCGCGACTCATTTATCCACTAGCTTATTAATCCGATGGCCTATTGACTTCTTTAACACGGTATTTTTTGTTAAATATGCTTGTAAATAGGTTAGTACGTCAGGTCAATACTTAAATTTGATTTATGACGGACCAAGTCAAGATTGAGTCGCGCAAAGTTTGACTTGACCAAGCCTATTTTCACTCTACTTTTACTTAGTATTTAAGGGGAAATGGGGAAAACTCTACTGAAGTTCGGTGAAGAGTTCCCAAATGTTGTCAACATGCGAAGTCCTTGCCATTACACTAACAATATCCATCTCCATTATTATTGTATCGAAGTTCTAAAACATCTTCTAGTTGGGTTTGTATTTTCCATTCTTCGGTGAATACATAAGGTAGTGGATGAGGACTATATAGGGTTGAAACAACTTTCTTCAGCTTAATGACATATGAATTAGCTTGTACTAGGCAGCCGCAGCATATAAGCCACTTCCCCAATTAATTTTTTAAGAACCTAAAATTAAAATATCTAATTAATAAGATTTAAATCTAGTAAATATATTATATCATAATATCTAATATTGTTTTTAAAAAATAAATATTCAAATAATGTATATAAAGGTAAATTTGTAATATTTAATCACTCATTTTCTTTTTTACACTTTTTCATTATTTTTCTCCTAACACAATTAACTCAAAAACCTTAAGGTGTAATGCAATGGATAACTCACTTCATCACTTAACCATAAAGTAGAGGGTTCGATCCTCATCCACGAGAATAAAACGCATCTTGTGATCAACCATTTACCGTTTAGTGTAAGTACCCGCGATGAAGGGATTACTCACTACTATTGGTATGAGATACCCTTATCTCAAAAAAAAAAAAATCACTTAATTTTCCTTTCCACTTATTTTTGATTCATGCAAACAGAGCAATAGATATGCCCTCGGGCCTTTTTCTTTTAGGCCTAGTTTGTTTTAATTTTTTAATATAAACGGACAAAATTGTAAGGATTTGTGCAGGAATTCCCTATAGTACCCTTTGATCGAACGGTCAGAGAGCCGCAAGGAACGGGGTAGTTTTGTCATCGAAAGCAAATTCAGTTCTCCATATTCCGTTTTCTTATACCGCAGAATGAGAAGAGCACAAATAAAATTCAAAAACCATTATAAACGAAGAAGCTCTCGTTTAACGCGTGCAACCCTAATTAGGGTTTTCTATCTTGCTTCGTTTTCGTGTTCTCTGGAATCATTCGCAGCGCTGGATTCGTATCGTTTTCCTCCGTCGTCGACCGAATCCCCTTTCGCTCGAGCGATCTCGGAAACATGTATGGACCAAGGGGGTAAGTCCACGAAACTTTCGATCCTTCTTTACTTTTATTCCATTTTGCTTTTTGGATGTGCATGGCTGAGTTTGGTTGGGCGAAATATTCATTAGGTCCTAAGCTATGAAATTAAATTACTTTCATGTGTTTAGCCATGTCTCTATTGATTATTCTATGCTTTACATATTTTACCCTTTGATTGTTTTTTTGTGAATGTGTTCAACCAATGAATCTGGCTGAGAAAATTTGTAAAACCTGTTAACATGTTTTACTTTCTTAGTTTTTTGCAACCTTGTGGTTGGGTTTAGTACTGTTTAATACACCAACATTCACACAACGTTCTTCCAATGTTGAGAAAATATGGAAAATCTGATAACAATTTGCTGGAGTTGCTTTTATATTATTCTTAAAACCTTCTGATGGGAAAGCTACTGGCGAGGCATATGTGGAGTTTGTCACTCCTGATGAGGCTAAGAGAGCAATGTCCAAGGATAAAATGACCATTGGGTCAAGGTATGTGGAACTGTTTCCTTCCACACCAGATGAAGCTGTAATTGAGATATTGTCCAGGGATTTTGTATCATGTTATAGGCCTTTAACCTTTTCCTTCCTTCTGGCGGTACTATATTATTCTTACTTTTAGATAACTGTACTGAAATGGATGCATGAGTTGAATATTAATGGAAAAGGATTTAGAATATGTTGTAATACCTTCCTCAGTATTGCTTTAGTATTTATTGGAGCTGTATTGGCCATCCCTTATGTGATCAAAAACTTTGGCTCTCCCTCGCAGGATGTCAATATCCACAACCCGCCCCATACCCTCATTGATATCCATTATGTATATTTTTAACGGGTTCTTGTAAATCCATACTTGTGGATATATAAAATTGTGGATATTTATCAAAATAAAAATAAAAATTAAATTTAAGAGAAATAAATATTTTTAAATTATAACAATGCTGTAATATTAAGTTCATGCACAAACATACCAAAATTTCCCATTCCTATTGTACGCATATTGAATTAATTAGTAATTATTCGCATTATATATATTTATGGCATATTAGATATTGGGTAATGGATATTCATGTATGGATATACCAATATCCATGCCCGCACCAGTAGTAAATGGGTTGAGAAAATATTCATGAATATATATGGGCGTGGGTAATTTTACTCAGCATGGGTTTTTATCCGTGAGTATCCTTGGGTAAGGGTAAGGGTAGAGCTGGGTATGCGGGCCGGCCCGCCTCGCATAAGCTCGGACCGCATAAGCCCGCCCCACATAAGCCCGCCCCGCGTAGGCTCGCTTCTAAATGAGCTCCTATATAGGAGGCCCGCCCCGCGGCTCGTCTAATTGCGGGCTGGCCCGCGGGCCAGAACATGTTAAAAAAAATACTTAAAAATTAAATTTTAACAAGCATACTACTTCAAGCTTTAACATTAAGAGTTCATAAAAAATACTACATCAATTTAAGAGTTCATTGCAAACTTTTTGGTAGTTTACCAAATTAATTATACTAAATCAATTATTACAAATAGTCAAACACCATAATAATTCAAAACAAACATAAAAAATCAATTTTAACAAGCATACTACTACATGTTTTTTGAACTGATGTGTTGTGTTTGTGTATGTGCAGTTGTATTTTTTAATTTTTTAAATTTCATTGGCCCGCGGACGGCCCGCGAGCCCCGCGGGCTAGCTCATTAAGTTTGCGGGTTACGCGGGCTAGCTCACGTAGGCCCGCATTTAAATGAGCCTATATTTTCCGGGCCACAGCCCGCGCGAGTTGCGGGACTCGCGGGTCGGCTCGCGGGCTTAGGCTGATATACCCGGCTAAGGGTAAGGGTAAGGGTAATTTTAACATAGTGCAGCCAAAGTACTGCTAGATCATATGCAGGGGCGGCTTCATTGGCAACTATGCCGTCTGTACTGCTGGTTTTGACTTTTGAGTAACAGTGTTATTTTGCAAATTGCACTACATTATTTATGTTAAAATTATTTCCTTAACTAGAGAGTCACTGAATTTACATTAGGTTTAATTACAATTTTAGTCTCTTATCTATCATGTTTGTGCGATTTGAGTCCCTTATATTTAAAAGTGTGATTTACATCCTGAAATTTTTGTTGTGCGATTTTGGTCATTCCGTCAGTGCTCCGTCCAATCACCAACGGCAGTTGTTGTTTTCACCTCTCTTTCTACTATATGCACCACCAACACTTAATTTAAAAAAAAAAAAAAACTAGATTCAGCTCTATCCACCTTCATCTTCACTTAATTTACTATCTGCACCACCCACCTTCATCTTCTTTTTCTTTCTCTTCTCACATTCTTTACCAGAATTCGAGTTTTAGAAAATTTTCCAGCAAGGGCCGCTGGAGAAGATGATTGGAGATAGCGGCGGCGCGACGGCAGCGACGACAATAGACCACTGGGCCTTCTTCTCCTCGCGACAGGGAACACAATGGTGGTGGTTTCGTGACCATTGGAGGTCAGAGGAGGAAGATACGGCCAGTTGTAGGTCGGTCGGAGCTTCGTTGGATTCTGGAATCCACAACGGCGACCTTCGTTTCTCCGTTTTCTTCATGTTTCTTTGTCCGGGATGCTTATAAAACAACCCATAATTAATTATCTTTCATCACAGCATGTTTTCGAGGTGATTTGAGCAAGGTTTGAGGGATTTCTGTGGATGAACATGGAGATGATGGTTGCTGCCATGGTGGCCATGGAAGAGGGAGCAGAAAATTCGAGAGAGAGGGAGAGAGAGCTTTTGCCTCTCTTTCTTGTAACCAAACTGACACAAAAGAAAGTGGTGGTTGGGTGGGGGGAGAAGAAAAAGAAGAAGATGATGAAGGTGGGTGGTGCAGATAGTAAATTAAGTGAAGATGAAGGTCGGTGGTGTTGAGTCTAGTTTTTTTTTTTTTTTTTAATTAAGTGTAGGTGGTGCAAATAGTAAAAAAAAGGGGTGAAAATAGCAACTGCCGTTAGTGATTAGACGGAGCACTAACAGCGACCAAAATCGAACAAAAAAAATTTCCAGCATGTAAATCGCACGTTTTGAACATGAGAGACTCAAATCGCACAAACGTAATTGATAAATGACTAAAATTGCAATTAAGCCTTTACATTATTTCCATATACTCTTCAAGTATTGGATCAATTTTTATGGGACTGCGGGAAGTCATTCGATCTCTTCTTTTGGTCGATTTTCTTATTCTTGTGGTCCAATGAGGTTTTTTTTTTTTTTTTATTGTTTTGGCAGTCACTTATGATTTTAATTTGAATTTGATTTAATATTTAATCCGTAGTGTTGGTTGAAATTTTTATTTTTATTTTTCAGAGTTAACAAATACTCTATGTTTTAAAATAATTGAAAGTATTAAATGTTCATTATATATGTTATTAGACAACTTATACTAGTAAAATTTAGAGTTAAATATGTTTCTAGTCTCTCACTTACCGGGGTGAATCTAAATTGGTCTTTAAAAATTTTTTCATAGCTTTTAGTTTTGTAATTTTTTTTTTATTTGAAAGAAGGTCTCGTGATCATGGTAGTAAGTATCGTACGATACAACGATTCGTATCGCGATTCGATTCATTTCTCATGTCTGGCGATACGAATCGATTGATGTATCGAACTGTGCTCTGAATCGGAAGTGAATCACTCTGTATCGTTTCGTATCAGACGAATCGCGATTCATTCTTGAATCGACCGATTCACACACAAGTGTAGAAATGAGTCATTTTTCTGCATTTTGAATTTTTTATCGCATTCTTTTTCTTAAAAAATCAGAGAAAGTCATATTCTAACCTTAAGAAAGACACATATGATTTTCAATCATTCACCCGCTACTTTGAGTCTTCACGGTTTCACTGTTTCAGTTTTACGCAGGAAGAGTGCTTATGTATCAAAGCAGAACAAGTAGGAAAATACTTTGCATTTTCTCATGTTATTGATGTATTTTTTTTACAAGGATGAACACTTGCAATTTGTCATCTTTGATTATTTTAAAGTTTATTATATGATATATACCATATATTTTCATTTAGGGCTTGACTTTTGATTTATCTGTATTGTACGATACGATTCACGAGTCAGAAAATAAATCTTTCAATTCACTGTTCAACTACCATGCTCATGATGTCCCAATACGTATGTAACTTAATTTTTGTTCAGCCACTGTTTCACATAGCTGTCCACACAAATTTTTCACATTCATTTTTGATCCATAAAAAATAGTTCACATAGGCTGTCCATGCAAATTTTTCACATCCGTCTTGATCAATTTTTCACATAGGACCCTCTTCCCCTTTTTTTGTGTTAGGTGACGTGCTAAACGCAAAACTTTCCCTTTTTCCATTGAGCTTTGTCAATTATATTATTGATCTTTAGACCAATTTCGTGCCTCCATGTCCCTTTATATATTAAAAATGTGTTTCAACCGTAAGAATGAAAATATAAAAATAAACTATGCAATAGGGGATACTTTAAAACATTTACCATGCTCTTTGGACTTTGGAATAAACAACTCAAGATAATTATCAAAAGTCTCCTAACAAATATAAAAACATAAATGGAGAACCAAATCAGTTTACTCGTTCATTAGTTTAATCCTTCATCACAAAAAAAAAAAAATTAAAACCAAATCAGCTGCAGCTCCTAATTGATTTTCGTTCACTGTTAATCTTCAATCTCCAATTCTCCATGGAGCACATGTGTTTTTATATTGTAAAAGGGGCAGAAGAGGAAAACTAATAAAAAGTGTGGCTAAATATGTAATTTGATATATAAAAAAATAAGCATGTAATCTTCTTTCGGTTCGGTTTGGTTTGGTTCGGTTTTGGACAGTGGAACCGAAAACCGAACCGATCCAGTAATTGAACATCGATTTTTTCGGTTTTTGGTTTTCAGTTTTTTGGATCGGTTTGATCGGTTTAGTTCGGTTTGGATTGGTTTTGAACACCCCTAGCCCTAAACACAGCAAGCAACGCCAGCAACAAGAGAGAGAGAGCTTGTGTTGATGGGTCACTGCTTTTCCTCTCTCTCTGGCTCTACACCTGACAACAAGCCTCAATACTCAGGCAATTCTCCAATTTCACTCCGATTCTCCACAATCTTCCCAATCTTCAACTTATTGTTTTTTATTTACTCTTCAGGTTCAGCATCAGCGAGCACTGACAGCAAGAACGTAGGGTTCTCCGCCACCACCAGCAGTGCGGGGAAGAGCCAGTTCTCCGAGATAGCGAGTGGAAGCAGCTTTGGCGCCGGAGAAGGAGAACCTGCCTCTCTTCCTCCTCATCTTTCAGCGCATGGCCAAATTTTGGATAGGCCCAACTTGAAGGAGTTCAGTTTCGCCGACTTGAAATCCGCCACTAAGAGCTTCAAATCGGATACTCTGCTCGGTGAAGGTGGCTTTGGTAGAGTTTACAAGGGTTGGTTGGATGAGAAGACGCTCACGCCCGCCAGAGCAGGCTCTGGAATGGTGGTCGCCATTAAGAAATTGAACCCTGAAAGCACGCAAGGCTTTCAAGAATGGCAGGCAAGTTCAAATCCCTAGTTCATTTTGGAAATTCAAGGATCATTCAATCAATTCTCATATCTAGAAGTTAGTTACATACACTTCGCTACAAAATTTATTTCGTGCAGGTTTGGAAACTCAATTCGAAAAACAAAATCACTTGGATAGAAACTACTCTCCTTAGCTTTTGCTTTTGTCCACAATGATTTTGGATTCACCGTGTTTTTTTTAATGAGTTTTCAATATAATTTAGGTTTTATAATTAATTGTAGAAGAGTTTCTAAAGCCAAAATCTATTTTAGAAAAGTATATGTGAGTAACTTTTTCGTGTTAGAATTTGTTTTGAGGAAAGATAAGTTCATCTTGGGATGCTATTACTTGTTTGGTACTAGTTTTTGTTTGTTTGTGATTGATAAGTGTGTTTTTGAAAAAAGAATTTAGAATAGAAATTCTCATACTTTAATGATTTTAATATTATGGTTTTATGGTTCTCTATTCTTTTGTGTTTTTTATTTAAGAGTTATTAGAAATTGGGTTAATGGTTTACTTGGTCCTTGTGGTTGTACCAAGATTTGGAATTGGTCCCTCCTCGGAAAAAAGTTTGCAAAAGGTCCCTGTAGTTAGAGACCGGAGCTCCGGTGAGTGCACATGTGGCAGACTGACTGGGTTAATGAAAGTGATGTGGATTTTCTTATTTTTTTTATTTAAACACAGGTCAGATTTTAAAAAAATAAAAACCCCTAATTAAATTAAAAAAAAAACCCAAATCCCTAATTCCCCTAACATTATTCCCAAATCAATTACAATTCATTTAACCTAATTCCCAAATCAAATACCCAAATCATCAGAATTAGAAACTAAAAACCCCCAAACCCAAGTCCCTCAAAGTCTTCGACATTCTCTGGCTTCTTCCCCAAATCGCGTCCCCTTCGTGCCGTCGACCGTGGCCTGTCGTCGTCGTGGGCTGTCGCCGCCGTCTGCCTCACCGTTCGACGTTGCCCTCTTGCTTCTCGTCGTTCTGGTAGCCATTTTCGTTGTCCCAGAGGTTTGACAAATAGCAGATTTGAGCAGAAGCAAACAATGACATGTGCATGCGTCGAGCACGAGAAACAGAAATTGTTACGATTAGACAAAACGGAATTCCCAAATTATTCCAATATCAAAGGGAAAATTGCTGAAGAGAGGTAAGTATTCAAGAAAAAAAAACGACTGCGGAAGAAAATGGAGTTAGATTAGGAAAAAGAAAGTTAACAAAAATTGAAACAGGAACCTGGGCACTCCCACAAGAGAGGAACGAGACGAGGAAAAAGCCAGAGAATGTCGAAGACTTTGAGGGACTTGGGTTTGGGGGTTTTTAGTTTCTAATTCTGATTTGGGTATTTGATTTGGGAATTAGGTTAAATGAATTGTAATTGATTTGGGAATAATGTTAGGGGAATTAGGGATTTGGGTTTTTTTTTATTTAATTAGGGGTTTTTATTTTTTTAAAATATGACCTGTATTTAAATAAAAAAAATAAGAAAATCCACGTCACCTTCATTAACCCAGTCAGTCTGCCACATGTGCACTCACCGGAGTTACTTTTCACTTTCAAAGTATGGAATTCCACTTTGGCTGAATGTGATTTTATCTTTAAATAAGGAAAACGTTTACTTATCTTCTACGCAATGTTTGAAAAAGTATAAGGTACAAATTTGTACTAATAATCAATTTCTCTTTTTTCATAATTAATTATTTTACAATTGATTCTCAAGTTAAAATCAATTCTCAGGAATAAGCTTATGTGGGTGGCTTTTGGATACCAGAATTGATTATGAGGAAAATTGAGTTGATACAAATATGGCATCACATAAACCTCTCCTCTGAATTAATTCTAGAAGAATTTCCAAACATGAAGACATGGCATTGCCATTTAGCAAAGCACATTATTTTTTGAGGTTATAATGCATGTGGGAGTGTATCCAAACAAAATCAACATAATGAGAATACCTTCCACGTGATAAATCCTATGTTTTTTGCTCAAATTCAACATGATTTTTTAATATGTTTTCTGTTTATTATACAATGCAGTCAGAAGTCAGCTTTCTAGGAAGGCTTTCTCATCCCAATCTGATCAAGTTATTGGGTTACTGTTGGGAGGATCGTGACCTTCTTCTTGTGTACGAGTTCATGCCAAAGGGAAGCTTGGAAAATCATCTCTTCAGAAGTATGAACTAAAATTAGTTTAAAACAAGGAAAGAAAATTCCTTCTCCTGGATTTAGGTTTAATTCATTTTCTTTGCTGCGTTGCGTTGCAGGAAATCCTAAGATAGAACCACTTTCTTGGAACACCCGAATTAAAATAGCTATTGGTGCAGCTCGTGGCTTGGCTTTCTTGCACACTTCCGAAAAAGTAATATACAGAGATTTCAAGGCCTCAAATATACTACTCGATGGGGTTAGTTAATTTTGGTTACTTAACTTCTTATGTTTTGTATCCTGCGCATGCTTGGAAATTCTTTTACAATTGAGTGTAAAACCAAAATTAATTATGGGCATCAAAATTGATTCTAAGTAAATAAGTTGATCTAAACATGGGATGGATGGACAATTTATGAATTCAAATCCCTTTATTTGTTATAGGAACCGAACTCATACTTCAAAATTATGGAAACTTAGTATGTAGATATAATATCTGATGAAAAGTGCAATTTCTCCATTCTCATTGTCTCTTTTTTAGGGATGTTAATACTAGACCAGTTGATTATTAGTGTTAATTGATGTTATGGTTGCATAATCTTTCAAAGTAACACACACACATCCTCATTGGTGCTAAATTCCACAGATCATTTTGTTAACCGACTTGTTTCCTGCAGAATTATACTGCAAAAATCTCTGATTTTGGGCGGGCTAAATTGGGGCCTGCAGAGGGAGCATCGCACGTAACTACCAGGGCAATGGGCACGTATGGTTATGCTGCTCCAGAATACATTGCAACTGGTAATTCTGCCTCTACATACATACTTGGATGCATCTTTAAGTGTATGTTTTGACTTGTATCTATGACTCACACTGCTAAATGTGACTGAAGAATATGCTTTAGAAGGAAATGGAAATTAGAGAAAGGGAAAAACTCATAAGTGTGTGTTTAGTATAAAAGATTCATAAAAGTTTCCCGAGAATCTAAACTTGGGAATCTTATATTTTCATATTTGGTGTGATTTTGTTTTAAATATTCCAAAAAAATTGACATACATGGGAATATTTTTTAAACATGTCTTTAATCAGTTTGCTTGCAAAACATTGCCAAGGTGAGGGGTGGGAATCAAACTTTTCCATGGATATGGATTCCCTGCAGTTTTAAAAAGGTGGCAATATTGTTGACTTTTCAAGAATACTTTAAGCTTACTATATGAATTTTACGCATCCTCAGTAATTATAACAGCACGAAACATGGTTCAGGAATATGAAAAGTGAAAACGTTTGCATACCAAATGTCCTCTAAAATGAGCATGTTTGCTTTATTCTCATTTTTATGTTTGTGTTATCAGTTCTAAACTACAAAACTATCACCTTATTTTCAATTTGTTTCATGTTTTCAAAGTTTTCTATAGAAAACAGAGAAAACTAATATGGGTATGAATGGCACCATGATTGAACAGGGCACTTGTATGTGAAGAGCGATGTGTACGGGTTTGGTGTAGTGCTGCTTGAGATGCTGACAGGCATGCGGGCACTGGATACAAGAAGACCAACAGGGCAACATAACCTGGTTGAATGGTTAAAACCAACTCATCTCACCAACAAAAGAAAGCTGAAAACCGTCATGGATGCTAAGATACAGGGCCAATATTCACCCAAGGCTGCATTTCAAACAGCACAGCTTATTCTAAAGTGTCTAGAAAATAACCCTAAACAACGTCCTTCTATGAAAGATGTGCTTCACACATTGGAAGCCATTGAAGCTATTAAGGTCAAGACCAAGGAATCCAAGAATCTCTATTCTCATCAACCTCCAATTCATGCCCGACACAGAGTTGTAAAAGTATAAAAAAAATACAATGGAAACTCAGGTCAAATAGTAAAAATAGGTTGGGTCGGTGACTTTATACTATAGATATGATTTTTTGGAGGGATCAGATTTTCATATGCCCTTTTACTACTCTTTATGATATTTTATTTGTTGAATTATTCACATTTTTATATAGTGAGGAAAATATTTGGTATATGCAGTAGGATAGCATGCAGTTTTTATTTTCAAATGTCACTTTTTTGTTTATTTAAAGACTTCTATATTTTCAACAATTTAAACGGATTGAGTTTATGTGGTTGAAAAAGTGTATGTCTGATACTCATTTCCGTTGCACTATAGAGTTAGACTCTGTTTTTAACTTTCTATTGCACTCTCTCTCCTTGTTTAGTCATAGAAAACAGAAAAAAGTATGATTCTAGCTACTTTTCATTTTTGCCTCGGAAGAGAACATTTCTACGATCTTTTTTAGGCAAATATGTCTAAAAAAAACCGGGGTAGTGACATCCGCGAAAGAAAAAAAAGGATATGATAATGCCATCTATTAGAGTTTAAGTTACACTTACTTTTAAAAGTGACATTCTTAAGGGTTGTTTGAATCACCATGAAGGTAATTTAATGCCATCCTAATGGACTAAAATATTTAAGATAAAAAATAAAGAATTTAGGATTTAAGATAAAAATTAAAGAAAAAGTTATGAAATTCATTAACCATTTATCTTAAAGCATATTAATCCAACTATTGATTTTACTCCTCGCCATATGTTTTTATGGTTTTGATCCCCTTATTTTTACAAATTATTTTCCATATCAAGTGACTAAACCTAACTGTCAACTCATAAACTCTATGGCGCTCCCTTACCATGTGATTAAGGGGTCTTTGTGGGAGTGTTAGGTTTGTCTTTCACCAAACCTTAATTAGTGACCAACTCCATTTTCAAATTCAAACATGTTGATAGACTCGTAAAAATCCAATCACATGCGAGTTTAACAAAGACTGAGTAAAAAAAAAAAACGGATCCATATTAGCTCGGAAATTTCAAAACCCATCAAAGAATTAAAATACTTCACATTCTATAAAAGACTAATTTCTAATCATATTGATGAATTATAAAAAAAAAAAAACTACATAATTATTAGATTATTTGTACTGAATTTTACATGACACAAGTTTCCAATATAATTATACTAGAACATAACCCGTGACCCGTGCAACTCACAATGTCCTTTTATGAACATTTCAGTGACAAACCATTTGTATCTAAATCTTTCTTGTTGGTTTGATATATAAATTTTATTGGTATATATAAACCACTTAAAATAAGATTTTATCATCTTTTTCACCATAGATGCTACCCTAAGTCTCTCCCCAATGTGCTCATTCCTAATCCTATCTTGTTATGTTTCTTTACTATCCATCATAAAATTGTCATCTTTGAAAAATTGAGCTTATTTTCTTATTAGTTTATCTCATAGCATTTTCAAACCCATTCAACATCACAGGTCTTACAGCTGCACTAAATTAACCAACTAAAAAAGCCAAAAACATTACAACATAGCATCATTACATGTTTATGTATTTGGCATTCTGTTTTCTCAATGAATTAAAGAAGGTTCTAGTCAAAGAAAGAGTAGTATATTGACAATTCTTAGACAACAAAGGGCAGGACCTCATCATGATATGTCAAACACCATGATGCAGAAGAAAATATGCATAATACAAATTGCACCAGCCATGTACCGAATCTAGAACGAAATCCCTTAGCTAAACCAGTAATTCTCACTGTTGCTGGTTAAGTTCCGTTTTATTAATTAATAACACACAAGACAAAGAAATCTAATATTAAAATTTATGTCCTCATAAGATGAAACCTCAACATCATACCAAATTTACTAACAACCAATATGGTGAAGACCAAGGATCAACCACGCACATCATACATATCGTAAAGAATTGTTTAAAATAAAAAATAGATTCCATAAAGTCACTATCTCATTTTGAATGCCTTTGATATACCTCCTGTATTCACCTCAGTTTTATGTAATCAATTGAACATAAATCAATTTCAACAGCTACTCCCGTATCCTCCTACAATAAAAACACAACTTCCACCAGGCTCTTCAGAAATATTGAAATGCAATGAAGTTACAAATACCATGTTATTGTCTATCAACTTATCATATAAGACATATGTTACCTTCAACCGTCCACAACCCCATAATTGTCTTCCAGGGTTGTCATTTGATCAAGTAGTGCACAATGGTGCTTCAACCCCATAATTTTAATTTTTATTTTTCAGAGTTAACAAATACTCTATGTTTTAAAATAATTGAAAGTATTAAATGTTCATTATATATGTTATTAGACAACTTATACCGGTAAAATTTATGGTTAAATATGTTTCTAGTCTCTCACTTACCGAGGTGAATCTAAATTGGTCTTTAAAATTTTTTTCATAGCTTTTAGTTTTGTAATTTTTTTTATTTGAAAGAAGGTCTCATGATCATGGTAGTAAGTATCGTACGATACAACGATTCGTATCGCGATTCGATTCATTTCTCATGTCTGGCGATACGAATCGATTGATGTATCGAACTGTGCTCTGAATCGGAAGTGAATCACTCTGTATCGTTTCGTATCAGACGAATCGCGATTCATTCTTGAATCGACCGATTCACACACAAGTGTAGAAATGAGTCATTTTTCTGCATTTTGAATTTTTTATCGCATTCTTTTTCTTAAAAAATCAGAGAAAGTCATATTCTAACCTTAAGAAAGACACATATGATTTTCAATCATTCACCCGCTACTTTGAGTCTTCACGGTTTCACTGTTTCAGTTTTACGCAGGAAGAGTGCTTATGTATCAAAGCAGAACAAGTAGGAAAATACTTTGCATTTTCTCATGTTATTGATGTATTTTTTTACAAGGATGAACACTTGCAATTTGTCATCTTTGATTATTTTAAAGTTTATTATATGATATATACCATATATTTTCATTTAGGGCTTGACTTTTGATTTGTCTGTATTGTACGATACGATTCACGAGTCAGAAAATAAATCTTTCAATTCACTGTTCAACTACCATGCTCATGATGTCCCAATACGTATGTAACTTAATTTTTGTTCAGCCACTGTTTCACATAGCTGTCCACACAAATTTTTCACATTCATTTTTGATCCATAAAAAATAGTTCACATAGGCTGTCCATGCAAATTTTTCACATCCGTCTTGATCAATTTTTCACATAGGACCCTCTTCCCCTTTTTTTGTGTTAGGTGACGTGCTAAACGCAAAACTTTCCCTTTTTCCATTGAGCTTTGTCAATTATATTATTGATCTTTAGACCAATTTCGTGCCTCCATGTCCCTTTATATATTAAAAATGTGTTTCTTTCCATCAAAGTCAAAAAAGCCAACACTAGAATTGATTTCATCATTGAGGATAAGTATATAATGAATGCTGCATTGAATGTGTTAGTGCACTAGCTTTCACATATTAACTTTTTTTTTTATAAATAAAAGTTTGAATAGGTTGTCACCATCACGAGCTAGAGTATGTCTTCTAAACTATAAAATACTTAAAAGTGTTTTTACAGATTACTTATCAACACAACTCTCACGTCAGGACCAAAAGTCAAACACACAATTTTTTAGGAAAAAGTAATCCGTGGTAAACCAATTAAACAAAATGAGTTGGTCTCTGAGATATTAACTATTTGTGGTAAAATTTGTTGAAGTTGTGCATTGGTTGCCTCAGCTTTGAATTTATTTCTCATAAGAGTGGTAAGGCGAAGTAATAAAAAGTGTTGTGGGGTGCAAATATTCCTGTTTGAGTGGATGATGGTCGCAATACAGTTTTTCTCCCGAAAGAAGAAAAGTAATTTGGATGATGGTTGTAAACAGTCAACAAAAAGTAAAAATCCTGAATTTCACATTGTATTGAAGTACAAGTACAATTTCGCTAAAAATGACAAAAGAGACTTCTCATCTCATCTTGTTACATTTCTTTCTTCTCTCCCGGTCCCTCAACACAGCAAGCAACGCCAGCAACAAGAGAGAGAGAGAGAGCTTGTGTTGATGGGTCACTGCTTTTCCTCTCTCTCTGGCTCTACACCTGACAACAAGCCTCAATACTCAGGCAATTCTCCAATTTCACTCCGATTCTCCACAATCTTCCCAATCTTCAACTTATTGTTTTTTATTTACTCTTCAGGTTCAGCATCAGCGAGCACTGACAGCAAGAACGTAGGGTTCTCCGCCACCACCAGCAGTGCGGGGAAGAGCCAGTTCTCCGAGATAGCGAGTGGAAGCAGCTTTGGCGCCGGAGAAGGAGAACCTGCCTCTCTTCCTCCTCATCTTTCAGCGCATGGCCAAATTTTGGATAGGCCCAACTTGAAGGAGTTCAGTTTCGCCGACTTGAAATCCGCCACTAAGAGCTTCAAATCGGATACTCTGCTCGGTGAAGGTGGCTTTGGTAGAGTTTACAAGGGTTGGTTGGATGAGAAGACGCTCACGCCCGCCAGAGCAGGCTCTGGAATGGTGGTCGCCATTAAGAAATTGAACCCTGAAAGCACGCAAGGCTTTCAAGAATGGCAGGCAAGTTCAAATCCCTAGTTCATTTTGGAAATTCAAGGATCATTCAATCAATTCTCATATCTAGAAGCTAGTTACATTACATACACTTCGCTACAAAATTTATTTCGTGCAGGTTTGGAAACTCAATTCGAAAAACAAAATCACTTGGATAGAAGCTACTCTCCATAGCTTTTGCTTTTGTCCACAATGATTTTGGATTCACCGTGTTTTTTTAATGAGTTTTCAATATAATTTAGGTTTCATAATTAATTGTAGAAGAGTTTCTAAAGCCAAAATCTATTTTAGAAAAGTATATGTGAGTAACTTTTACGTGTTAGAATTTGTTTTGAGGAAAGATTAGTTCATCTTGGGATGCTATTACTTGTTTGGTACTAGTTTTTGTTGTTTTTTGTTTGTTTGTGATTGATAAGTGTGTTTTTGAAAAAAGAATTTAGAATAGAAATTCTCATACTTTAATGATTTTAATATTATGGTTGTCATGAAATTTTATGGTTCTCTATTCTTTTGTGTTTTTTAGTCAAGAGTTATTAGAAATTCAAGTGTCATTTAATTTGGTGGAGATGTGGAGCAATAGCCGTGGATGATGAATATCTTATT
Organism: Acmispon strigosus; assembly: GCA_030819835.1. Taxonomy (NCBI): domain Eukaryota; kingdom Viridiplantae; phylum Streptophyta; class Magnoliopsida; order Fabales; family Fabaceae; genus Acmispon; species Acmispon strigosus. The sequence continues at coordinate 586,183 of JAUAMA010000002.1, forward strand.
CAAAGGGAATCTTATCTCCATTAAAAATCTTTGAATCTGAAAGTAAGTCATGGAATGCAGCAGGAAATTGTATCCGGTCCCCACTCAATGACCTGTCCTTCTTCTGTTCATCGGTTATTCATGAGTCAAATGGGTTATTAAAATACGATGCCTTAATTTCCAAGCCATTGAATGTTTGACCTGATATAGATTAAAGAATGGGCGTTTACTTTTCACTTTCAAAGTATGGAATTCCACTTTGGCTGAATGTGATTTTATCTTTAAATAAGGAAAACGTTTACTTATCTTCTATGCAATGTTTGAAAAAGTATGAGGTACAAATTTGTACTAGTAACCAATTTCTCTTTTTTCATAATTAATTATTTTACAATTGATTCCAAAGTTAAAATCAATTCTCAGGAATAAGCTTATGTGAGTGGCTTTTGGATACCAGAATTGGTTATGAGGAAAATTGAGTTGATACAAATATGGCATCACATAAACCTCTCCTCTGAATTAATTCTAGAAGAATTTCCAAATATGAAGACACGGCATTGCCATTTAGCAAAGCACATTATTTTTTGAGGTTATAATGCATGTGGGAGTGTATCCAAACAAAATCAACATAATGAGAATACCTTCCACGTGATAAATCCTATGTTTTTTGCTCAAATTCAACATGATTTGTTAATATGTTTTCTGTTTATTATACAATGCAGTCAGAAATCAGCTTTCTAGGAAGGCTTTCTCATCCCAATCTGGTCAAGTTATTGGGTTACTGTTGGGAGGATGACGACCTTCTTCTTGTGTACGAGTTCATGCCAAAGGGAAGCTTGGAAAATCATCTCTTCAGAAGTATGAACTAAAATTAGTTTAAAACGAGGAAAAGAAAATTCCTTCTCCTGGATTTAGGTTTAATTCATTTTCTTTGCTGCGTTGCGTTGCAGGAAATCCTAAGATAGAACCACTTTCTTGGAACACCCGAATTAAAATAGCTATTGGTGCAGCTCGTGGCTTGGCTTTCTTGCACACTTCCGAAAAAGTAATATACAGAGATTTCAAGGCCTCAAATATACTACTCGATGGGGTTAGTTAATTTTGGTTACTTAACTTCTTATGTTTTGTATCCTGCGCATGCTTGGAAATTCTTTTACAATTGAGTGTAAAACCAAAATTAATTATGGGCAGCAAAATTGATTCTAAGTAAATAAGCTGATCTAAACATGGGATGGATGGACAATTTATGAATTCAAATCCCTTTATTTGTTATAGGAACTGAACTCATATTTCAAAATTATGGAAACTTAGTATGTAGATATAATATCTGATGAAAAGTGCAATTTCTCCATTCTCATTGTCTCTTTTTTAGGGATGTTAATACTAGACCAGTTGATTATTAGTGTTAATTGATGTTATGGTTGCATAATCTTTCAAAGTAACACACACACATCCTCATTGGTGCTAAATTCCACAGATCATTTTGTTAACCGACTTGTTTCCTGCAGAATTATACTGCAAAAATCTCTGATTTTGGGCTGGCTAAATTGGGGCCTGCAGGGGGAGAGTCGCACGTAACTACCAGGGTAATGGGCACGTATGGTTATGCTGCTCCAGAATACATTGCAACTGGTAAATATTCCCATGATTGTGTTTTCGATTTTTTCGTTTTTAAAATTGTTTTCTAAAATAGTTTTTAAGAACTACTTTTTAGAACAATAAAAGAAAAAAACTTGTTTGGTAATATGATTTTAAAAACATTTTTGAAAATAAAAAAATAAAAAACCTTTTAAATATTCCAAAAAAACATGGGAATATGAGAATAAACATAAAAATGGTTTTTGAATATTTAAAAGGTTTTTTCATATTTGGTGTGATTTTGTTTTAAATATTCCAAAAAAATTGACATACATGGGAATATCTTTTAAACATGTCTTCAATCAGTTTGCTTGCAAAACATTGCCAAGGTGAGGGGTGGGAATCAAACTTTTCCATGGATATGGATTCCCTGCAGTTTTAAAAAGGTGGCAATATTGTTGACTTTTCAAGAATCCTTTAAGCTTACTATATGAATTTTACGCATCCTCAGTAATTATAACAGCACGAAACATGGTTCAGGAATATGAAAAGTGAAAACGTTTGCATACCAAATGTCCTCTAAAATGAGCATGTTTGCTTTATTCTCATTTTTATGTTTGTGTTATCAGTTCTAAACTACAAAACTGTCACCTTATTTTCAATTTGTTTCATGTTTTCAAAGTTTTCTATAGAAAACAGAGAAAACTAATATGGGTATGAATGGCACCATGATTGAACAGGGCACTTGTATGTGAAGAGCGATGTGTACGGGTTTGGTGTAGTGCTGCTTGAGATGCTGACAGGCATGCGGGCACTGGATACAAGAAGACCAACAGGGCAACATAACCTGGTTGAATGGTTAAAACCAACTCATCTCACCAACAAAAGAAAGCTGAAAACCGTCATGGATGCTAAGATACAGGGCCAATATTCACCCAAGGCTGCATTCCAAACAGCACAGCTTATTCTAAAGTGTCTAGAAAATGACCCTAAACAACGTCCTTCTATGAAAGATGTGCTTCACACATTGGAAGCCATTGAAGCTATTAAGGTCAAGACCAAGGAATCCAAGAATCTCTATTCTCATCAACCTCCAATTCATGCCCGACACAGAGTTGTAAAAGTATAAAAAAAATACAATGGAAACTCAGGTCAAATAGTAAAAATAGGTTGGGTCGGTGACTTCATAGATATGATTTTTTGGAGGGATGAGATTCTCATATGCCCTTTTACTACTCTTTATGATATTTTATTTGTTGAATTATTCACATTTTTATATAGTGGGGAAAATATCTGGTATATGCAGTAGGATAGCATACAGATTTTATTTTCAAATGTCACTTTTTTGTTTATTTAAAGACTTCTATATTTTCAACAATTTAAACGGATTGAGTTTATGTGCCAATTGAATGTCGTTGAAAAAGTGTATGTCTGTTACTCATTTCCGTTGCACTATAGAGTTAGACTCTGTTTTTAACTTTCTATTGTACTCTCTCTCCTTGTTTAGTCATAGAATACAGAAAAGTATGATTCTAGCTACTTTTCATTTTTGCCTCGGAAGAGAACATTTCTACGATCTTTTTTAGGCAAATATGTCTAAAAAAAAACCGGGTAGTCACTATCTCATTTTGAATGCCTTTGATATACCTGTACTCTCCTCAGTTTTATGTAATTAATTGAACATAAACATAAACCAATTTCAACAACTACTCCCATATCCTCCTACAATAAAAACACAACTTCCACCGGGCTCTTCAGAAATATTGAAATGCAATGAAGTTACAAATACCATGTTATTGTCTATCAACTTATCATATAAGACTATGTTATCTTCAACAGTCCACAACCCCATAATTGTCTTCCAGGGTTGTCATTTGATCAAGTAGTGCACAATGGTGCTTCAACCCCACAATGACAAAGCCTTCTTGGTCGCACACTTCCATCACTGACTCTGCTTGAAGACGAAGCTTCATGGCTCACACCCATCGTAATGGGTGCACAATTGTGCTTCTCCACTCCCCCTTTCTTTGGTTTCACGGTGCAGATCCACCTATCCCCTCCTTGACCTGCGACTTCAGCCTTCTCCTCTTTCCCTTTCTCTGGTTTCACGATTCTGGGAAAGCAGATGATAATGGTGAGTGGCACATGAGCCGCACGTGACTCTTAAGTTAGAATTAACAATAGATTAACTAAATCAATAAAACTTTAATTATAATTAGTGTAAAGCAGTGTCCACGTCAATTAATGAGTGCCAGGTCAGCGACGTCGTTAACGATTTGAATGGTGGGTTGATGGAAGGGCTTGAGTTTCACATAAAAAAATGTCAAGACCAAAATTTCTTGTTTAAAAGACGAGAGACTTAAATCGTGCAATCATGTTAGTTAAGAGACCAAATGTGCATTAAAGCAAAAAAAAATATTTATTTTTTCAGTCTCTCAGAGTATCATCTCACTCGATAGATGAGAGACTAAATTTTCAAAATAATCAAACCTAGGACCACATGAGTCGAGACGAACACATTGTTGGTGGAAGAAAATTTTATTAGCATTCAAAGATAATATAAATAATATTATATGAATATCTAATTATATTCCTTCCGTACCTGATTATAAGCTAATTTATTTTTTTATACTTGCGCATGCATTTATTGATAGTAGAGCACTATTAATACTATAATGATTGAAATTTTTTATCTTAAATAGAGGCAAATAAGAAAGATTGTACAATTTTTTTTAAAACTATTGCATCAACTAATCTTATCATTTATTTTTTTAATAAGCGTAAATTTTATATTGTTAATTTATAATTAGAGACGGAAGAATAAATGATGAAGTATATTACTGTGAGAGCGGCTGCATTATTAGGAGCGGGAGAAGGGAACAAACGCAAAAAAAGTCTTCTGGCAGCTAAAAAAACCCCGATCCTTCTTCTTCTCTACTCTCTAGGAGGCGGAGCCACCACTAATCTTCTTCAGCCGCACTGGTTCCTTACACTTCTCCAGCCTCCGCCACCCACTCCTCTCATCCATCTCTTCCCTGCGCCGTCGTTCTCTACTGCTCCTCTCAATCTCCTTCAACCCATCGACTTTACACCACCTCTGTTTCTCCTTCGAATTCATCGAACCCACCCTCATCTCTTCATCCTCTCCACCGAGCCCATCATGCACTATTGAGTGAGTTTTAAGAATATTAGTAATTTTGGATTTCTAGACACGACTGTATGCTGTTTGATAAATTGCTACTTGTTTCCCGAGCTATTGATTTGTTTCAAATATACTTGTTGCAGCTTTAGGGGGTATTTGAATAGTGATTGTTTAAATGAAATTTTCTTTTGGAGTAAGGTTTGATGCTTCTAAATCTCTATCCTTAGACTTAGTGACTTGTTCAATGTTTATGAGCTTTTCCCCCTTTAGTGTGTGTTAAGCCTGGAATGAAGCATTGGAACCTTGTAGTAACAACTACAAATAAGAAAAGATGAGCTCCTAAATCCTAGCAATAGATGATGATAATGCTACTATATTTATTTATTTATTTATGTCACTTGCTAATATTGTATATTGGAATTGCAATTAGTCTTAATAACTCTCCCAGCCTAAAGCCCAATGAAAAATAGACCTTAGATTTTGCTCTAGCTTCATTGCTGCAAACTGATGGAGGAAGTACCAACTCTTATGGTGCCATACATTTTTACTGTAGTGATTGTTAAATCCTCAATAGAAGCTATCATTTACTGATGGGTGGCATTACCACTGGTTTGCTGAATATATATTACACCCTTTTAATTTAGTGCCTGAACTTTGCCAATTATGATATGTATTTTTTAAGCAGTCTTGGTCTTTTCTAACAATTTGATTACTATCAGTATGGTCATAATCCATATTTTATCTTTTAAAATATAGATTTGACAAGTAATCGTGTAAGCTGAACATGTTGCGTTACTAATTACTGTAAACTTTCTACATTTTTTATACGCTTCTTAACAATGGAGATTAAATACTTCAGTCGTTTCTTATGAGCTAGTATCGTGAGTTCAACTGTTGTTGTTTTAACCTTTTCTAGTTCTAACTTTAAGACAATGTGTTCTTCTTCTTATACAGGTTTGTCTTAGACTCTACGAATTTTATTCCTGAGTACTTCAATGCAGAAAAGTAAGGGAGGTATTACAAGCAACTTACTTGAAGGTTTATGTTGTTATCTAAGTAGATGTGTGTTTGCCATTTTATCCGTGGGTCCTATGCCAAATCATATTGCTTTCATAATGGATGGGAATCGAAGGTATGCCAAGAAGAGAAACTTAGGAGAAGGTGATGGGCATAGGGCTGGATTTTCAGCTCTTTTGTCCATCCTTAGGTACTGCTATGAATTGGGAGTGACGTATGTAACTGTCTATGCATTCAGCATTGATAACTTCAAAAGGAAGCCTAAAGAGGTTGAAACCTTCATGGAATTGATGCGAGAAAAGATTGAGGAGTTGCTTCAACAGGAAAGCATTATTAATGAATATGGTGTTAGATTATATTTCATTGGAAACTTGCAGCTATTGACCGAGCCTGTCAGGCTTGCTGTGGAAAAGGCAATGGGAGTTACTGCCCACAACAAAGAAAGAGTTCTTTTGATTTGTGTAGCCTATACTTCGCGTGATGAGATTGTGCATGCTGTTCAGGAATCCTGCAAAGATAAATGGAATGAAGTGCAAGCATCAAAAGAAGCAAAAGTTTCCAATGGTGCATTTGCAAGGATTAATGATGGCCTGAAAAGGAATGGTTTTGATTTGCATTTTCAAGATTTTGGTAAAGACTATCTAAATGGCACCGAAATTTGTAGTAGAGTACTTGACAGAGTGGAAGGTGGGGAGAAAGATGGCTTGTTTGAGCATGATGTTGAGAAACATGGAGATAATTACAGTGAGGCTGAAATCACATCTTGCAATGGGCTTGTTGAAATAACTGAAGAGAGAAGGTATAAGCAGGGTGAGCTTCCTTCTATAAAACTGGTGGATGTTGAGAAGCACATGTACATGGCAGTGGCGCCTGACCCAGACATTTTGATCCGAACTTCTGGAGAAGCTCGCCTCAGCAATTTTCTTCTTTGGCAGACTAGTACCTGCCCTTTGTATGCACCAAAAGCACTTTGGCCTGAAATAGGTCTAAGACACCTGGTCTGGGCAGTATTGAACTTTCAGAGACACCATTTTTACTTGGAAAAGAAAAAGAAACAGTTCTAATTGTAACCTCATCAGCCAAAATTCATAGTGTAATCCATGTAATGGTAGATTTCATTTACTTTACTTTTTAGGCCATTTTATGTTTTTACTTTTTAGTGAACAAGATGAGGAGATAAGGTATTTTAGGTGTATTCTTATCATGTCTTAAAATTATGTTTGTTGCACTCACAGTATATGATACACGTATCTGATTTACTATCATATTCTATTGGTCTAATATAAACTTTATCTCAAAGGGGAGCATGGGTTAGAAATGAGTTAGGATAAGGTAATTTTTTTCTTTCCTTTCTACCTCTCACGTTCTCACCCTACCCATTGACCTTCTGTGTAGGTGGCATCTCTTTCCTTCACGGAAGGTATCAATTAAATTTCTAAAATCCCTCACTTTCTATCTTGTAACTGTGTTGCGATATCTGTGCATGTGCATCTTCATCTTCCATTCCATACATCTATTGTCAACCAACATTCTTTCCCATAACCCCATTCCCATCATGAGGAGTGATAGAATCACTTACTGACACTCTTTTAACACACTCACTGATTGGTTGAAATTTATGTAGATCCTACTAAATTTGAAATAAAGCTCATATTTTAGTGTATCTCACATGAGTTTCAACCAATCAATTAAAAAGTGTTGGAAAAGAGTGTTAAAATGAGTGTTTGGTAGCATATTCATCCCATCATGCATATTCCCTTGAGTAATAGGTGATTGACCATTTGCCAAAATGTGAAAGTTAAGAAGGTGGCTATCATTGGTTTGAATTCCCTTGACCTCCCTAACAGAAATTGGGTTGGTTCTTCCATCCGGATTATAGGCGTTCGGATATTCCATAGCCTTGGCTTCTTTTCAATCTCAAATGAGTTTCGTTAGCTATTTTGTAAGAACAAATGAAGATAAGCGACAAATGGTTTCTGTGAACTAGCAATGTAAAGGGAAAAAACACTGCAAGTAATCTTTGCATTTTCAATTTCTGATCACCTCACCCATGTACGGGAGAATCATATTTCTCTATAAAACTTATCAATCAACTGCTAGAGTATAATAATTGATTTTATGTACACTTTTGGCATAAGCATACATCAACTCATATGATTTATCACCACCATTCACCAATATGCCATGAAAAAATTCAAAATCATATTTTTTTTTTACCAATAAATATAGGAACGGGTTCAGATTTAAATACTGACTCTATCAATATTTAAGGTCTGATAAAAATCAAAACAAACTCATATCAACCTGTCTGATGAACACCCCTAATCCAAGACCACCATAGAATTGCAGGAATAAGTTAATATAACATACATATCACCAAATAATAAAGCAGTGAATAATAATAATAATAATAACCACCATAATTTTCAATATAAAGTTTCAAAGGTACTGAATTGATGAAATGCATATGAAGAAGTTTGTAGGTTGAAGAAGAAAACATAATCCATGATGATGCACGCACGAGCGCATTCAATGGCTGGAGTCGTTAAACACTCTCCACCATTACCAATACCAAAGTATATAATTCAAGCAAATAAAAATAGCAATAGTCTAAATAACCAACCAAACCAGCAATATTAGTGACAATTTTATATATCACTACTCTTCTTCTTCATCCGCATCTTCAACACGTCAGCCATGGCAAGACGCCTCACTATGGCAGCAGGTTGCCCCGGCTCTGCACGTACACTAGTATCTACTATATTAATAAAAGGCCAATCCGATGGTAATTTCTTCTTTTTAATAGAAGAAAAAGAAGAAATTGCCTTCGCCTTCAAGCCGATGGTATCTACTACTGCACTTGTTTCATTTGTGGCACCAACAACATTAGAAGATTTCCCCTCTTCCTCTGTCTCTTGTTTCTTGTCCACTCCTTCAACCTCATTTTCAGCTCCAGCTCCAGCTCCAGCTCCAACTTTCTTGCTACCCTCTTCACCTTCAATGACATTACACACAATTATCAAATAGAGTTACATGCATGTACATAACATATTCCATATTTCTTGACTAAAAATAACATAGTAAAAAATAATTTGTAGTAGTTCAAAAGGGATACCAAACTTCAAAGAAATATTATGTGTTAAAAATATCACATAACACAATGAATATAATAGATTAACTTGGAGGCTTAAATTTTGTTCACTTAATTAATTGGCCTTATGCTGTTGAACCACACTTTGTCATCAGTGAAGGAAACAGTTTCCTCCCCAAGCACTATTAAAAAGAAATCTAATGATGTTGAGAGCCTGAAAGTAAGGGCAAGAAGATTTGGGGGAGGGGATCGGATAGGATTGATTTATTTTTTAGAAAACAGAACTTTATTGAGAAAAAAATATTTACAAAGATTTGCTACACCCTACAAGAACAACCATCGCTACACCCCAGAAGAACAACCAACCACACTGCAGAATCAAAGAACCAAAGCCAGCACAACAACAAATTGAAAACAATAAACCCCTCACCACCTACCAACAAGAAAATAATATGAAAAATACAACGAAGATTTGGATGATTTTCCTTCAGTTGAATCCCTAAACCTGCGATCATCAATGAAGGGTGCTTGTTTGAAACAGTTGATGTTAAATTTTCTGGATAGATACAAGTCTTTTGGTGTCGGGTTTTGGCTGTATTTAGTTTGTGTTGATTGGTAGTGAAGGAGTCGAGGAGGTGGTGCAGTGGTGTTGTTGATGGTGAAGTCTGCTAGGGTTCTTATGTTTGAAGAATGGTGAAGGAGTGCGCTAGGTTAGGGTTCTCAGGGCCTTTTTTTCCCTTCCCAGTAGCCGAAAGCAACCAAATGAAAGGAAGAGGATCCAAAGGTTTAGGAAAGAAATCCCCAAGTTAATTAGAAGATGAAACCAAAAGAAGAAGGAGAAGAAGAAAAAAATCGAGCTTGTAATTTCTGACAAACTAAGTGGGTCAATATATGTGTGTGTATGTGTGCATGCGCACTCGTACGCTCATGCATAGAGGATCGGCAGCCACAATAAAGAAGAGCATAAGAAACGAAAGGTAAACACAAATTAGTGAGAAAGTAGGTAAGCCACGGATGTTCACACACATCAGTTGCATGCTTCAGAACACCATGAAATGAAGAGAATCGTCATGGAACAATTTACCAATGAAGGAGCTAAGGGTCTCAGGGGAAACATGCCTAATCAGATAAACACAAATTAGTGAGAAAGTAGGTAAGCCACGGATGTTCACACACATCAGTTGCATGCTTCAGAACACCATGAAATGAAGAGAATCGTCATGGAAGATTTTACCAATGAAGGAGCTAAGGGTCTCAGGGGAAACATGCCTACCAGAGAAGTTGTATCAATCCTTATCAAAGAAAAGCTAGAAGATATTAAGAAAACAAAATGAGAGTTTTTAGATAAAAAGCCTTTGTGTGACCAAATTGAACTTAGTAAAAAATGTCACGTTCAACCTAGTGAATGAGAGAAGGCTGTTTGTGTTCCCTTACTCTGATACCACATAATGATAAGAGAAACGAAGAGAGTTTAGAGAACTCTTAGATTTTGAACAAATGAATATCTTAATTAAGATTCATAATCCTCTTCTAGTTGCTTAAAAAAAAATATAGTCAATCATTTCCTTACATTTTTTTATTAGAAAAGAACATTAGTTATTAATTTTAAAGAGTGTTAAATACTTTTAAAAAAGAGGACAAATCAGAAAATGCCTCTTTACATCATTTAATACTTCTTCCTAATATCAAATGTTTTCTATGATGAAATCTGTGTCCTGATTTTTCAACAAAAATCCATACAATCTATATAGGATTGTTATACAACAAAAAAAAATATCTAAAACTTAGCACTTTGATTTTCTACCATGACAAGGATCTTATTATTTTCTACCATAATTAATAATTGGCATCCCCTTATTTAGTGTTCAATCGTTTTTAATTCCATTAAAACAATTTTTTGCATTATTATTCAATCAAATTCACATTAAAAGCTATTAACATTATAAATTATGAATCTAATAAGGCTAACCTTCAGCAACAGGAGGAAGATTCAGATCCAATCCGATGACACGACCATTATCATTGACTTTGTAATCCTTATTAGCATTCTCCATGCTTATCATCTCAACACTGGTTCCACCTTCACCTGTAACTAAACAAGAATCATTAAATCAATAATATGATGGCACTCAGGGAAAAAAAACAAAGTCTCTTAAGATCAATAAACTATAGGGAGAACTTAATTCACCTTTTTCATTAGCCTCTGCATCTTTCTCATTGCTTATTTTCTGACCAGTGATTCCACCTTCACCTGTAATTAAGTAAGTAAATAAGAATTATTAAATAAGTAAAATCTGGCACCTCTTTAGATAATAAACTAGGGGGCCTTTAATTAGTTCATATTTTATCATCAAAAGATATCTTAACGTAGATCGAGATATTAGATCCCAACCTTGAAGAATTTAAACCAATAAACCTCCTTTGAAAAATAACAGCAATAAATATTCCATCTATGTCTATGTGAAATCGACTCCATGGAACAAACAAATAATACTAAAATATCCTATAATAAACCATATCTACTAATATATCAGTTTGAACTTTGAATTATAGCATTCAGGGATGGGCCTACGTACATAATGAAAGAGAAGCTGAAAGTATTGAAATGGGAGATTTACAGAAAAGATGCAAGGAATTGGTGGACAAAATAAATCTGTTGGATGTGAGGGAGGAAGCAAATGAGTTAAATGAAGAAGAAAGAAATTTAAGGAGGGAGATGCTGGCCGAACTCTGGAAAGTAGCTACAATGCATGAATCATTGCTCTATCAGAAATCAAGGGAAAGGTGGATTAAAGAAGGTGATGCGAACACCAAGTTCTTTTATGCCAATCTCATTGGTTGGATGTCTCTATAAGATTGTTGCAAAAGTGGTGTGAATGAGGCTGCGTAATGTGATGGGAAAGATAATAGATGAAAGGCAAACGGCCTTCGTGGGGGGAAGATTAATGTTGGAGGATGTGGAGGAAGCAAGAAGGAAGTTGATTTTGTATTATATGATGTCAAGATTGGGTTGAAGAAAATTGGGGGATGGGATTGGGAGGTGCACGAGCGATAAGCTTTGGTTAAAAAATAAGTCACAGGAGAGAACTAATTACACTTGGTTTGGTTCAGGTTTAACACATAGTGAACCAATTAACCAAACAAATATAAGCAAATAATATTTGTTTGTTTTCATCATCAGTTTTATCGAGTTGAATGTCAATCTGAATCAATTAACACCTCTAAAACATTTACGCCCAATCAATCTCCAACCGGATCAGTGGTTGAATCTGAATTCACCTCAGGACGCTACCATTTACCATATTTCAATCACTGTTTGTTTGGTGTTTGTTTGGTGATAGTAGAGTGGTTGAATCTTATTTCTTCTGAATTTGACAAAAACATCTATTATACAACCCTTGAAAAAAAAAGTATCCTTAACCTAGAGACGTAATAAAGGTAGAATTGTGAATTTTTCAGTCGATGTGTGACATTCCTTAACACTACCATTTACCTTAATTCAACCACTCTCTATCTAGTGATAGTAGTGTGGCCTATCATGGTTAAATTTTAATTTCTTCAGCATTTGAACAGTGACCCTTAAAAATTGTATCTTTAACCCAGAGATTAATAAAAGACAAATGATATTGTTGTAAATTATTGAATTCTGAATAACATGCGAAAAGTTGAAAAAGTAAATATCACCGCTTAATTCCACCACCACCTTAGCGAAATATCAATAGAAAAGATAAAAATTAGAGGTTTGATAAGTGATATAACAGTTTGATAAGAAAAGAAAAAAGAGATATGAAGAAAAAATTGACGAAAATGAAATGGACAAGAAAGTTTGTGTGAATGAATCAAAAGAAGGTTAATTTTAACATAGGAATAGGACAAAAAATAAATAAGTGAGTAGATCACAAGAATTAGGGTTTACCATGAGGATGTTTTCGTTGGTGAGTGAGGATGCCATCATCAGTGCTAGCTGATCTCCTAGTAGTAAGCTCCACCATTTGCCAAGGGAGTCTTATCCTTCCACTGGAGTATTGTTTTTTCTTTGGAACAACATTAGCAGCAGCATTAGCAGCAGCAGCAGCAGCATTAGCATTAGCAGCAGCATTAGCAGAAGCATCACTTTCATTTGGAAAAAGAGATTTGGCAGCAGCTGAATCTTTTGCTGTGTTTTCCATAGCTACAGAGAAGATCTTAGAAAATGTTCAGGGATTGAATAGGCTGAATCTTTTGATGGGAACAATTTTACACTCAATCTTGTGGCTACGAAAAATGCTTTGGAGGTAATACCATCAAGTCACATATTTGAGGCTTTGAACATTATTTGAGTCTAGGGTACCATGATGAGGTCACTTATTCAACTACCATATTCATACCGCATTTATTATTTTTTATATGTAAATAATATAAAGCTCTCACAAAATTTATATGTAATTAATTCATTCTATATAATATATATATATATATATATATATATTATTTTCAAACTACCATAATTCATACCATATTTATTATTATTATTATTATTATTACTATTATTATATATTATATATTATATATTATTTTCAAATTACCATAATTCATACCATATTTATTATTATTATATATTATTTTCAAACTACCATAATTCATACCATATTTATTATTATCATATATTATTTTCAAACTACCATAATTCATACCATATTTATTATTATATATTATTTTCAAACTACCATAATTCATACCATATTTATTATTATTATAATTATTATTATTATTATTATTATTTCCTTAATGAGATTTATTAATATAAAAATGCTACAGGATTATAACTTTTTATATGTATTTAATGTAAAGCATAACTAATGTACATAATGTCAATTATATAAATATATATATAATTGACATATGAGAAAGATGACTTTATATGAGAAAATGAGAATAAATCACGATCGTTAGATCTAATCATGAATGGTCAAGATTAAAACAACTTAATAGTCTCATAACTACCTAAAAATGTCATGTGACTTTTTAAAAAGTCACATTACTTCATATTTTAATCTTGACCATTCATGATTAGATCTAACGGTCATGATTTATTCTTACTTTTTCATATAAAAGCATCTTTCTCATATGATACATCTTTTAAATATATATAAAAGATGTATCATATGATAAAGATGTTTTTATAAAAGATAAATTGTAGTTAATTCATACCATATTTATTATTATTATTATATATTATTTTCAAACTACCATAATTCATACCATATTTATTATTATTATAATTATTATTATTATTATTATTCTTTCCTTAATGAGATTTATTAATATAAAAATGCTACAGGATTATAACTTTGTATATGTATTTAATGTAAAGCATAACTAATGTATATAATGTCAATTATATAAATATATATATATATATATATATATATATATATATATATATATAATTGACATATGAGAAAGATGACTTTATATGAGAAAATGAGAATAAATCACGATCGTTAGATCTAATCATGAATGGTCAAGATTAAAACAACTTAATAGTCTCATGACTACTTCATGTTTTAATCTTGATCATTCATAATTAGATCTAACCGTCGTAATTTATTTTCATTTTCTCATATAAAAATATCTTTCTCATATGATATATCCCCTATATATATATATATATATATATATATATATATATATATATATATATATATATATATATATATATAAAAGATGTATCATATATGATAAAGATGTTTTTATAAAAGATAAATTGTAGTTAATTCATACCATATTTATTATTATTATTATATATTATTTTCAAACTACCATAATTCATACCATATTTATTATTATTATAATTATTATTATTATTATTATTATTATTATTATTCTTTCCTTATTGAGATTTATTAATATAAAAATGCTACAGGATTATAACTTTTTATATGTATTTAATGTAAAGCATAACTAATGTATATAATGTTAATTATATAAATATATATATATATATATATATATATATATATATAATTGACATATGAGAAAGATGACTTTATATGAAAAAATGAGAATAAATCACGATCGTTAGATCTAATCATGAATAGTCAAGATTAAAACAACTTAATAGTCTCATGACTACTTAAAAATGTCATGTGACTTTTAAAAAGTCACATTACTTCATGATTTATTCTTACTTTTTCATACATGTTTCTCATATGATACATTTTATATATATATATATATATATATATATAAGATGTATCATATGATAAAGATGTTTTTATAAAAGATAAATTATAGTTAATTCATACCATATTTATTATTATTATTATATATTATTTTCAAACTACATAATTCATACCATATTTATTATTATTATAATTATTATTATTATTATTCTTTCCTTAATGAGATTTATTAATATAAAAATGCTACAGGATTATAACTTTTTATATGTATTTAATGTAAAGCATAATTAATGTATGTAAATAATTAATGTCAATTATATAAATATATATATATATATAATTTACATATGAGAAAGATGACTTAATATAAGAAAATAAGAATAAATTACGATCGTTAAATTTAATCATGAATGGTTAAGATTAAAACAACTTAATAGTCACATGACTACTTAAAAATGTCATGTGACTTTTTTTAAAAAAGTCACATTACTTCATGTTTTAATCTTGACTATTCATGATTAGATCTAACAGTCATGATTTATTCTTACTTTTTCATATAAAAACATCATTCTCATATGATACATCTTTTATATATATATATATATATATAACACGTGTCTCTGTGTAAATATTAAATTTGTAGATAAATTGTAGTTAATTACACTGCACATGTAGCTTATTCTTTTACCTTTCTATCTATTGGTAGGGATATTATTATATTGGTGTTTACTGCAACACTATGTTGCATTTACAGGACTAATTTGTTGGTGTTAAATAAGTTGTTTACATATAACTATGTAGAGAGTTTCAAAAAAACAAAAACTATGTAGAGGACAATAATTTTTAAAACATTGACTTAGTTAATATTTTTAATAATAAATGAATTCAACAACAACAAAAGTTTTATTCGACTAAGTGAGGCTGGCGGTATGGATCACACTACATTACTCAGCTCGATCTTATGATATTATAATAAAATTTATCATTATAATAATTAGAATATTTTTAATACTATAAATAACCATAAATATCATTGCAATGCAGTAATGTTATTATAATGTAAATTATTAGTGTCATTTAAATAGTAATAGTTTAAATATTTAAATTATACTAATATATGAGTAATATTTTCATTATCATAATTATAATAATATCATAGAAAATCTTTCCAAAGAATCAAAAAATAATATCATAGTATAGTTTATCAGTAATATTATTATAATGTAGTAATATCATAATAGTATATCACGTAAAATATATATTATAATAACATTTATTATTATCATTTCTTTTATAAGAAAATTACATTAAAGGGGCATAAGGAGTGTCTCAACACAAAGTACAAAAGAG